>VWZY01011632.1:686131-923518 GCA_013399075.1 Chloroceryle aenea | reverse complement strand
AGAAAGAAAAGAAAAAAAAAAAGAGCATTTGTCCCTTGGAGGCAGAGCACATTAATCCACCAATCTGCCACAGCTTTAACTCTAAAAGTGCTAAGAGCCGAACTCCACTCCATCAGCCACCCGGAGAGATGGGTACCTCTTGCCCTGCTCCAGCCTGTCAGATGCAGGGAGCTTCCCTACCTCTGCGGGTCGAGGAACTGACGCTAAAAATACTGCTTAAGTCTCTTTTCATTCCATAAAATTGAGTTGATCTGCTGCAGCTTAGGGTCAATCCCTCAAGGACTGTTTTTTCCCCCCTTCCCTTTCCTTAGCACTCATAAATTAATCAGGAAGACCCTGACTAAGTCATTTCATGCTGTACAACATAAAAGAAATGCCAGTGATGATCCATGCAAGGATCTATTAAAAGCGGGAGGGAGGGAGGGAGAGAGGGAAGAAGGGTTAGGGAAGAGAGAGAAAAGGGAGAGGGGGAAGGAAAAAATCTCAACCTTTTTGATATTTTAGGATAAAAGCTGGAGGACTTTGTTACAAATTCTAGCCAACATCAAAACACCTTAAATAATTCAAAGAACATGTTAAAGGGAAGAAACTGAATGTTGCTCTGATGTTCAGTTGATGCAACGCAGAATATTACCCAAAACAGCACAGCCTGTTAAGGGAGACAGCAGCCTTGAGCATTTCAGTTCTTTAGAAAAATGTCAGAACCTGTAAAAATCATAATTTCCAGCAACTTTTTTTTTTTTTTTCTTCATCATATAAACTCAGCGAGACTGAAATGTAGGTTTCTGACAAGCTGTTAACAAGACAACTTTAGAAATCTGTCTGGAGCTCTCAGGGAGATGGGCTGCCATTTCACTGCTTCGAAGAAGTTCATGACATGACAAGCAAAAATCAGGGAACAGAGACCTAAAAACCACGGTGTAATTTTCATTTGCTTCTGTCGTGAAAGAATTCAAGCAGAAATATTAGAAGGCTGCACAACTAAAAAAGCCAGCAACTGGAAAATCATTGCTGTGGTTTGACAAGCACATCTTTTATGCTGAAAATGGTTTCCTTATTATTACACCTAAATAAAGGAAAGCACTTTTGGAAAAAACAAAAAGGATAATCACAAATTATTTCTTGAGATCTACAAAGTAAGATCTACAACTGCCTACTTTCAAGCCAAGTCTAAAAATGACCTAGTTTATGAGAAAGAGTGACCAATGCGTCTTGAAAAAGCTGTGAGAGCCACCAGATTTCTCTTGGTTTCCCACATCTCTGCCCTCCCACTCTGTAGGAAAGGTTGAAACATCTTTCCCTAACGCAGTCTTTTACTGGAGCCTGCGCAGATGAGTGTTGCTACATAAGCATTTAAAGACACATTCATTAAAAATAGAAAAGTCAGCATCCAATGCCATCTACATAGCAATGTTTGTACCACATTTAAGAGAGGTTTTCTGGATGGTTTTCCATTTTACACCACCTACTTTAGACCTTAATATACCAGTATAATGCTTTGCTGTAATCTCTGGATGATTTAACAATGTCTTTTCCAGAATCAATCTATTCTACTTTATGGTTAGAAAAATGCAGATTGACCAATCGATTGATTGATCTATCCACCTAGCTCCACAGAATATATCTGTTTCAATATATAATCTCTCTCTCACTATATGGACTCATTCTGTGTATTTACTGGTAGGTTGATATAACTGCCTTCAAGTCAATTTACTGATCGTGATTGACTCGCCATATCCAAAGTTGCAGAACCCTGGTACCTTTGGGACAGTTGCTTCGGGAAACCCCAAGACAGCCAGCTGCATACATACAATCCTATGCTTAACTTCAGCCCGGATTTGCCACGAACAAGAGAGACCAGACAATGCAGGAGGTTATTTTCACTTGTAATGCTGATGGCTATACCAAGGGGTAAGGTGAATTACGGGCCAAATTTAGCCCAGCATTTGCAAGGACCACACAAATAATGAACTGAAGCTTTTTCACCTCTTTCCTATTTCACTTCATCTCCAGACGGCTCTGGTGGTGTGATCCTACAGCCAGGCTTGGGTAATTGAAAGGACAGTGCACAAAGTTGAATGGCTGACACTGCATTTCACCAATTTACGAAATGGAGGAGACTCTAACAAGAAAAGAGATGCAGTTTGCTTCTCTTCTGAAGTGCTCACAGGTTCTTTTCATTCTGCCTTGCTTGGGCATTGTGTCACCCGTCACTCATTTTCTTTTCATTAGGCACTCTTGGGAGACATTACTGCTTCAGCCCTCTATATGGGTTTCACTAAGGAACCAGAGAAACATCCATTACCTTCTTACTC
Organism: Chloroceryle aenea; assembly: GCA_013399075.1. Taxonomy (NCBI): domain Eukaryota; kingdom Metazoa; phylum Chordata; class Aves; order Coraciiformes; family Cerylidae; genus Chloroceryle; species Chloroceryle aenea. The sequence goes on along the minus strand of VWZY01011632.1, from coordinate 921,203 downwards.
TACAGTTTTAAGCTGTAATTAATGCTTGCAAGAGTCATCTTGCCTTGCTGCCTCCCCTTTACCACAAGCCTCTTGGCTTGGAGTTACCTGGACCCCCCCCAAACCTGAGCTGCTTTGGTCCCTCATGCTCTCCAGGGAGAAGCAGAAACTGAGAGAGGATTTGCAGTGACTCAGAGCAACTCTAATTTTGTTTAATGCAAAGATGCCTAGACAGGGTATGTCCAACAGAAGAAAAGTGGCTTAAAGCCATTATTTAAAACAATGAAGCTGCTGCAGTTTGGGGGGGAGGGGTTGGGTTTATAGCTTTCTTTAAAAATAAGGAGGAGTTTAGGACTTAATATGGATATAGCCAAAAGCCACTTTAGCCATAATGATCTGTCTAGTAATTCCCCACTTAGCTATAAACATCAGTTTTCTTCTGCTATTTGGACGGCAAATCTAGTCCATTACTATGCCATGCCCACGTCATTATAGAGTCACCAAAAAGTACTCAGCCACTACAAAATAGCAGGATTTGCTGAAGTACCCCTGCACTAATGGAAAACATTTAGTTATTCTCAGCTCTCTGACTCCACAGTATGTGACTCTGGAAGTTTCATTTACATATTTATTTAGTGGAGCACATGCATGGCTGTCTTCCCTCGGTGCAGAACCATTATTAGCTGCAGGAAGCTGTTGGAGGGGATTTCAGCACGGAACTCAGGAGGAAAGGCATCTCTTAATACCCTAGTACCCTGCTTAATAACAGTCATGCTCCAGAATGAGGGTGACTGATTTCTGGTTATGAAACTTGCTGTTGTTTGTTACAGTGGATTCACATGAATATTTATTTTATTTAATTTATATACACACACTTTTTCTCACTCTGCCAACTTCCTTTTTCCTTATTTCTCTCTGTAAGTCCCAAGTGGTGCAGCAACAAAAAGAACATACCATATGCATGAAGACATCCACCTGAGGACTCTGAAGTTCCCCTCCAAGTATATCACAGATTTTCCATTCAAATGCAAGATGGACACTAAAAAATTTCTAACATGAGCACTCAGAAGTTGGGATTAATTTCAGAATCACAGCTGCCATCATTCAGGTATGAAGGCAAATCTCTGCTGTGCCTTATAAACGTTTCTTCTGGACACGGCAGGATGAGTGTGCTAAAGCCAATGTGAATTCAGCTGGCATGAAGCTGGGGTGACAGGCTACACACCTTGAAACATACCACGATGTATGTAACTGTAGCACACTGTTGTGTGGAACTTTGGACTTGAGAAACAATCCGCATCTCCTACTTTGTTGTCAAGATACATTAATTCGGTAAAATGAAGTACAGTTTATCTTAACTTAATGAGTGTAGGAAGGTTATGTGAATCAGCTGCTTTGTTTTGTTGAATGCCTTTAGCCACACTAAGAAGGGAAGTCCCTGTATATATTATTTAATTCCACTGCTATTTAGCTCATAGCAAGGTTTATGTTGTTGTGGCTAAAAAACCCCAAAGCTTACAACAGCTATCATTAATGTCTGCATTATTGAACATTAAAATCTGAATCTGGTAAAAGATTGAGACATGTACAGAAGACCTATTCCTGTCAGAGCATGTGCTTGTGGATTTCAACCACTGCTTTAAAAATAAACCTTGAGGGATAGATGGATGTCCCACTTGCCACAGGCAAGTGACCCTAGAACAAAGAAATTCACCAAGATAGAAATAAAAGAAAGATTTAAATGAAAAGTAAAACCACATCTCCACCCTAAAAATCTTGAGGACTAGTCATTAATGTTAATACAATGCAAATTAAATCTTTTTTTTTTCCCTTTCATTCCATTTAGATCTTAAAAATATTAAAGAAGGTAAAGTCTTGGAAGTGAAGGACAAGCATTGCCTAGGGCACACATTTAGGTGTCTCCAATATAATCTACGGAATACAGCAGAGGCTGCAAGCTAGCTTGGTAAGAAGCTAACGGAGTTGGTTATTTGCTCTTACAGAACTATGCCTTGACAAAGCTAAACACAGAGGGCTCAAGGACTATGCCATTACCTGGAAATGACTTCTTTGGACTGCTAAACGCCAAACCTCTACACATGAAGCAATTTAAAAAAAAAAATAAATTGCTATTTCAGGTGAAATTGTAAATGCACTACCTTAGTGCATCTGCTCTGCTCTTCCAAGACCTGTCAGCCCCCAAAATGTCAACGACTGATGTAAATGTAATGATTTACAAGATGGAGCCTCCTGCCTCACTGTTCTGCTTCCAAACTGCAAAGGTAGTTTGACCAGCACTGATATCAAAGTTCAAGACAAGGGCTCTCTGTACACGTTGAAAGACAGGAATGTAACTCTCCTCAGCTAAGTTATCCTGAAACTTTTGGAAGAGGCTTGAGGACATTTATCCTTTCTCTGATCACTACAGATTTTTACTGTTAAATTTTTATTTCTCTTCCAGGGCTGATGTGGAAATGCTCAGTTATGTGGATAGGTGTCATTTATGAATAGAAGCTTCAACATGGCAAAGACTTTCCTCAGTAGTGACACTAATGCAGACTGGAGTGGAGAAAGAGGAAACACCTCAATAGGAAGGGAAATAAGATAGAAAGAATAGAAGACTGAAGAGCAAGAATGGCAAAACCAACTCACTGTGCTGTGGACCAATAATGAGATGCATTACAAACACTGCCTGCAAATGAACTCTATCAGCTTTAATCAGTAACCATTATTAAGAGCACAATGATAAACTGCTAATAATCAGATGGAACAAACTACTACTTATTTGTCATAGGGTGAGAGTACATTGAATTATAGAAACTTTTCTTTTTTTCAGCAGGTTATTATGAACAAAGTTAACTATGAAATCTGTTTGAAAAACTGGACAACAGCTTGGCCACGATGTTTTAACTCCTCTCAGTTTGTGTGCACCGGCACCATGACGTAGACAGGTCTCCTGCTCTGATGGGAGGTGTGGCACAGCCAGTAGTTCTTTTGTCACTCCTGAGTTTTGCTGCATCAGCTGTGATACACCAACCAACTCATGTGTGGTTTGCAGCCACATGTAGCAATAAAATGCATAAATAGCAACTTACAATAATGCTATTATTAGTATATGTCACTACTGCACATATAATAACAACAGGGGTTTTCACAGACTGCAGAGTAATTAGGTGTCTTTAAATAATGCTTTAAAGCCTTTTCATGGAGCTGGAGTGTGGGAAGGTTCTCCTCAGTATTTATGCAAAGTACTTGCACAGATAACTGAAAGCTCAAGAGCTTCTGGCCAGCTTTTAGCAGCACAGGTCAAGAATAACAGGGTCTCATGCTAATCAACGTACATTAACAAAAAAAAAAATCTTTTAAATTTACACCTAGCACTTTTGTTGATGAAGCAGAAATAACATTCAAAACATGCCACTTTGTTAGCTCAGCTGGCTAATTAAAAATTGCCACAATTACAAAACTAGATCTTTGTTTTCAATTTTTAGTAAGCAGAGATTTAAAAGAACAAGCTGCTCTTGAAAGCACGATAGGTTTTTTTTCTTTAAAAAAGGAAAGAAAGAAATCCTTCCTAGCAACTGCAATTATGATACTTTCATGTCAAATGAATTATATTACTGAAAATAAATCTTTCTAAGATGCACAAGAGGGTTATCTGGCTCCAGTCAGACTTATGCATTACTGGTTTTATATGTTGTACTCTACTTGATTAATATAGGTAATCAAATTATATTGCCTTCCACTGTGCTCTCAAATTCAAGGCTATAATGTTTTCAATGACAAAGTTCATAGAGTTGTATAAAAATGTACCTCATGCTGTACCAGCCCTTTATTGCTGTAGTAAAACACCATTTTCAATTTAGTAATAAGTGATATAAACCAGAGTGTCTTGATTGGCAGGGTCGTATTCATTATGCAGTGCCCTACGACACAGCATAGTTCAGGGTGGAAATTTAAGGACAGAATCTACTACAATCTCAGATGCTGATACTTCAGGGAGTAAAATTATTCCTTTTTCATGAGTTGTCCAAAGGAAGGACAAGGAATTGGACACAAAGACACTCACGTGTTACACACATATGATGGAAGGGAGAAAGGGGCACGTTGTTGTGGCTAATAGCAGGCTACTACTCCCTGCAGGCTTTCCTGCACTGGAGCCAATCCTATAACTACTGGTTCTTGCCTGGAATAGGAAATGAAAAAAGGAAAATGACAGCAGAAGAGGAAGCACGACAGTCTGGATAGCAGCAAATACCAGAGAGCTCTTTCTGGCTCTGCCACTGGCCTGACTTGTGACCAGAAGAAAAATTTCAGGTCTTTGTGATTCCGAACGTTTAACTTGATGTGCCTTAATGAAGTTGTGTTATCAAGGGCTCTTGAGTTTATGAACATCAGGATTCTCTAAAGAGCTGTAAATTAGACTGTCAAAACTGGTAAAATCTTAAGTTTGCAGCTACTTTGAATATGTAAATACTAACCCTTCCCTTCCTCCTTCTTGCTTCTATAAATAGGGTATAATATTTACTGTATCCATAAACCATCAAACCATCTGATCTGTGAGTTCTATACAGCCAGAGTGTTCTGGTGAGCCTTGTCATCACTACCAACACTATCTAGAAGAGCAGGAATGATAAAGCCATTTTCTGTTGAACTAAATGGCAGAGATATTGTTAGCTGGTATCTTTTCTAAGCATGTATGTTGAGCAAATGATATGATCAGGAAAGACAACTCTCGGACTCAGGAATTAGTAATGTTATCTTAGTTTTGTTTCCTTGGCAACTTGACCTTTCATAATTTGCCCAAAGGCAAAATATGGGCAGCATATCCCTTTCAAATCATACCTCAATAATCTTGTGATTAAAAGCATCACCAGAATGTGGCCTTGCCGTAAGATGGAGAATTAACGACTCTCTACTAAATGATCCACTGATGTTGAATCTAATTTAAGTAGCCTTGCAAGAATATTTAACACTTAATGATAGGCTCTGTATTAGAGTAGGTTTAATCTAGGATGCAGCCACAGATGTCATAAGAAGGAATTAATCAGCATTGCTTCCACTAAAACAGAAATGCAAAATTGCTGAACAGAATGTATTAGAAACAGATTAAAGAACTGGGACTTAAACATAAAAGAAATAGAGCTGATACCACCCTCAGAGAGCTAATTTGAAATACAGGAAAACTTAATTCGCCTTTAACTGAAGAATTGGGGTGTTTGAAGTTACTAAAGAGAAGCTTGCATTATCAAGAAGGAAAGAAAAGCAGATAGTCTTTTCCCTCATCAATTAAAAATGAAAGCCCAACCCAAATATTAATGCCTGCTCAAAATCCCAACAAAATGAAGTTATTGATGCTCTAGGGACTATTGCTACATCCTACATAAAGCTCTATACTCTCTGAAGTGCTGTGGAAGTTTCACTGATTTGGAAAACTCCTGCTCAGTTTAGATAAGTCACCTTTCAGAAAAGCAAATCTTGGAAATAGGGAAACACAGCCTATGAAACTGAAATGCTGGCATTTGGGGAAAATGTGAAATATGATATTTGTAAATTCACTCTAAACTCTCTATGCAGAGAGAACTTGCCCATCCAAAGGTTTGTGTAAAGATCTACATTACAATTTCTCATTGTTGCTTTAGAAAATTTATTGTCTCCCCTGTTATTTCAGGACTTCATGCTGTCCATAGGTTGTACGCTGCCCGGTCTCCTGCTTTATCAAAGACAGGTTAGAGTATAAAGTCAGAAGGGACCACAGACCATCAGTTCAGAGCATCTATATAGCACAGGTCATTAAATTTCAACTATTAACTCTCCTCAATTCTTGATTGGAAGATCCTGAGAGTAAATCCCTGAGTCCTGTGAACCTTTAGAAGCACACATCATGGGTTAAGTATTGCATTCTTAAATTCTGAGTTGCAGTCAGTGCTCTTGGTAATGATAAGGATAATCTAAGTTTCGCACAATTATATTTCTGCTGAAAACACCTAGGAGTGTGCTGAATATTCCAACGACCTGATTCAACTAGTGCACTCCTGACTTACTGTCACTGATATTAAAAAGGTTTTTCACTGGGTTGAGTGGCCCTTCCTGGAAAAATTACAAAACAATCTACCTTTGCTCCCAATTTTCATCGATAGCCTAATAGAACATACAAATAATCTCACTTCTTGTTCCCAAATTAATGAAAAACTTATATAAAGCTTTGATCTTGATGGAAGAATCCATCAAGACTTCCCATTTGTCTCCCTAATTACTTGCTTTGATGCTCACGGCTTGCAATCACTGCATAAGTTAATGTCCTGAGGTTGCCATAGCTACCATTAGTGAAGCAGAACAAGACATTGCTCTGCACATAAGCCACCTTTGCTAGATGTTTGCTTCTTTACTCTGGCTGTTCCCCCACCAGTGATGGTATAAAGGTACTGCTGCACTGCATCAGAAGTTAATAAAAGGCTTCCTATTAATTTTATTACAAATGTTATGGTAACATTCACTTTTTCTTTCTCTCTACTGCTCATACTGGAGGATTTGAAAGCAGTGAAGTGGTTAGAAGACAAGAGTGCAAGCAAGGACTTCCTAACTTGAACAACCCATTTGCTGTGTGATTATGAGCCTCGATTTTCTTGACTCTCAAATGACAGCAATGAGGCATCTTTCATCACACAATCCTGTTTTGAGAACACACTGCTAAGAACTGATGAAGAAAATGTGGAGTAATACTTTTCGTAAAAAAAAAAATTGCTTGGAGTGAGTTCCCTCTATTTCTACAACTTTCTGGTTAGCTAAAAACCTTTCATTAAACCTCTGTACTTCTCCTTTTTTCATAAAGGACACTGAACAAGTAATGATGCATAATATACTTCAACATTACTATTAAATTGCTCATTGAAAATAAGAAATGAGGAATCACTTTCTTGTTTGCTTATCTGATGACCTCTAAGGACAATGATGTGCATGGTGAATGCACAGTGTGGTGTATTTCCTCAATTACTGTATTGATCTGATTTAATGTAACGTCAAGAAACGCAGGACTAAGCCATTCAATGCCAACAAAAATTTTGCTGGTATGCATAAGTGTATTTGTAACTTCAGTCCACACACAAGTTTTTGTACTTTCTGTGATTAGTTTACCAAAGTTTTCCATTCTAAAAAAGATGACAAATGAAATATCTGCGTGGGAACCATCATCCTAACATATTTCAAAGAACTCACCAAGGTTGACTGAAAAAATCCTACAGCAACAACACAATACTGCTTATTTTGGTTATTAGGAAGATATATCACTTTAATCTGCTGCTCCTGCCAAAGTTTTATGCATTCTTTTAAGTGTATGAACTCTAAATCTTTTTCGTTCTGAATACAGTATGTTCCTCTGGGAGATATAGTACATGGTAAGTATGGAAAGTTAACATGCAATTAGCATGGTAATGTCTACGCAAATTCCACCATGCTAGAGTTAACAGAGGTTCAGATCAGAAATAATCCTTTGAGCACAGCCAACCTGAATTACTAGTTACTGTAACGTTCAGTAACCTGAAAACCTAGAGGGCCCTGAAGCACCTACCAAACACCCTGGCACCTCAGTTGCTCTGCTGTTCATTACTGGCCTGTGGTGTTTAACACCACTCCATGAGGATCTGGCTGAAGCTTGGAAACTACTTGGGCACAGCTTTTACAATGAGCTGTAGATGGTGGGAAATGCTGGAACTCACATTCCATAGGACCGGGTTCTAAATCTTTACCCGCAGTGTAAGAGCAGGACACTTTATTAGATGCTCTCTTGCTAATTTTCCTCACAATTAAATTTGCTTATTTTCCTCAAGGATTGACTATTAAAGATGAACCTACTGTGGTTTTATTTTTAGTAGATCCTGTAGTTAAGTCACACCTGACAAGACACAAATCAGAACCACTGCACGAGCAACAGGGTTGCATTAGTAACAGACAGCCCTAGCACAGTGCCAGTGCACTCAGTGAATGACACACTACTGGTATCCTATCAACTTCTTACTATTTTATTTAGAAACAAATAGCAAGGAGAGAGGGGGAGATTCCAAATTAATTAAATGGGCTTAGTGAAGAAGAATCAATTTTAGCAAGAACACTACACATTACTTTTTAAAATGAAACCAATACCACGTGCTATTTAGCAACTCCAGAACCCGCATCCTGACAGCAAACAGCTAAGGGAAACAACAATCAGAATAAGCAGAAATTGGAGTAAACAGATTAGGGCAATCATCATTGGACAGTCCATAGAAATAAGAACGGTAATTTCTCAAATGACTAATGACGGTACCAAATTTTAAAGACATTGAAGAAAAGGAATAGGAGCTATTTTTAGACAACTGCCTTTCTTCCAAAGAACACAAAGCTGAAGAGCTTGGATTCATTTCTCAAATACTACGGCTCATATGACAGGCTGTAATGCACTGTACATGAGAGAGAATACATAAGCCAACATAAAATTCAGCAAGATTAATATATGATGAGTTCACATTTGTACAATGCTTTGAAGATCTGAACTGTTAATTAGAATTTCTGGATTAGTCTGGCAGATGCCCCAGTGCAATCCAGATCAGTAAATAAAAAACTGTGCAAAAGTTTAAACTAATTGCCAAAGATTGAAGAACCCACAAGACATCAAGAATTGCTTTAAAGTGAATAAACAAATGTATAGAAGAGAGAGAGAAGGAGAATTCGATGCCCCAGTGAAGATATTTAAGATAGACAGATGAAGATATTTAAGACCGAAAGATACAGCTGGTAATTTGAAAAACACTGGTTCACCTCCTTCCACCACCACAGATATACTCCCACAGGCTCATGAGATATAGAGAGATCTCAGCTTAGGAACTCATAAATATTTGTTGAACCAAAACTTTAAAATCTAATGACCTTAGTGGAACATAAACAAGTATCTTCCCAAGAGTCATTCTGCAGTAATGAGAATGAAAAAAATTGCTTAGTTTGACATGTGCAAGGGAAAAAAACAAGATGTAGCCTCAGACAGGAGAGTAGAAAAAGGGAGAAAAAGAGGAAATTCCTCTCTAGCTTTCATCAGAAATTTTGAAACTAGACTTCTGGATGGGAGGAAAGAATGAAACTTGCAGCAGATGAACCGTATCTGGTATTTTTTTCTTTATTACGGAGCAGAATATGTAAAATCATCTACAGCAAAAAGGCCTTCCCAAAACATCATCCACATGGGACCAATACAGAGCTTGGGATCAAAACAGAATGCCATCCAACAGAGAGATGTTGACTCTGCTACTGATCTGGCCTTTTCCTGCTTAATTAAAGCTACTGAACACTTGAGCTGGAAAACTGTAATCCCCATTAAAGTGTCATTTTAGCAGTAGGTGATCAGACCTTTCAAGCTACTCTAAGTAATTATGCTAGCAGGAACCATGTGCAGTATTAATGTGACCATAGGAAAACTGTTAATGCACAATCTGGTAACCAGCTAAGGATTACCAAGCAAACCAGTACTTTCAGCTCCACCCATACCAGAATCGAGACAAAAGTTCCAGTAGGTAGCTGAGCCCCATGCCATGCAGAGAAGACGTGTGGCTCTAACTCTGTGTAAGTACTAAGACTGGATTGCTTTATCTGTGGGTGCAGAGGCTGCATGTAATGGCTATTTACCTTTTGGTTTGAAATAAGATAAAGATGAAATGCACCAAAACAGTAGGCACAAAACAATAAAATACTCAGTGCTTGATTATTTACTTTTGATCTCCGTTATGATGCAGAAATAGATGTGGAAGCCTAGAGAACGAAAATTGGTTTTGTACTGAGGTTTTATGGAATAAGAAAACGTGACCAAGGGAAGTCCCAGGAATACAAAAAGTCCGTAGGCTTAAAGCCACTACAGATGCAGTGCAGTTGTACTTCAAGCTTAGCAAATTCTTTGTGAGCTGACTTCAGAAACAGAACCTGGGGGGCAGGGGAAGAGCGGTCTGCTGGAGATGCCCAGTGGTCAGAAGGCATACAGTCATGATGCAGAAGCCACGTTAAACCACTTACCCTCCAATGGCTGAATTACTGGGAAGAACTGAGAAATAAGAAAGCCAAAACAAAGCAAACCTCCTAATTAGTGTTAAAATGAAACAAAAGCACTTCCTTATTAAGTAGGATGCACATTTTTTCTGTAGTGTGCTCTTGTAGAGGTCTAGGACTATCACTCACATAATGTATGAAAAGATGTAATCCCTAGGTATATACAGATCTTTTCCAAGGGTTTTTTAAGCTAGTGTCTGTAGCAATACATATTTTGCAGCAAATATTTAGAATGAAAAATTTCATAAAGTACTTCAGCACTTCTTTGAGTGTTTAATTTATCTGACATAAAAGAAGAAGAGTGTATAGCATTTTCCTGTAAGTGGATGTAAAATACGCATTGCATGGATCCCTATAATTAAAAAAACAGCAAATCATTGTCATTAATGCACAAGCAAGATCATAAATGAATACATTATTAAGTCCTACTGAATTAATGTTTAACTGCAATAGAGTTGAAATTGAATGAGGCAATTAATCAGAGTAAGAACTGAAAAAAAAAAAAAAAGCCACATCTGTCTCACTTTGAATACATTGAGCAAAACGACCTTCAAAATGGTACTGCCAATCAAACCACGCCGCCCACTGATTTGACAGTCTTGGTGCCACCACAGAGAGAAAGTTTAGTCAGTGTAACAGATACAAGCTTTCCATCTGAGTCACTTCATGGGTACATCTCACCCCGAGGGAATAAAACATTATGTCTCAAGGGTCTTATTTCATAAAATCATGAATGTTCAGATGGTGAAGATCATGCTGGTTATAAATGTGAACTACATCTGCTCAAAGTCACTAGAAAATGAAACTGGGGGAGTTGACATACATTAATGGTAATTTTTAAAGGCTTAATGCTCTTCATCTAGGGGAGGCTAAAAAAATTATGTTCAGAAGCTTTTGTTCCGTGGATTGTGCTTTGATCAACTAAAATACATTAGGTTAAATTTTTCCTCATCAGTCTTAAACTCCATAGTGGAATTTTCTTTAACGGGTTAATTAAACTCCCTCAGGTTCTTAACTGTTGAAAAGTCTTAGTTCAATTTATTTAAGAGTTTAAGGAGGAATAAAATGATAATACTAATGATGATAATGACCCTTATCCTAGCTAAAGCTTTTTGCACTTCCCATGTAGAACAATATCTATTGTTCACAAATGCTACGTTTGACAGATAGGTAGGTATATGTACTTTTCTTCAGTGTAACATATTATGAATATTAAACAATATTTTAAAAGAAAAATCCATTGGTATTTTTGTACCAAGTTCTTAAGCAATAATTATCTTTGAATAAAGATTTTTTTCCTCTCTTAATGCAAATGAACTGCAAATTTTCCAAACCATAATTGTTTTCCTACATTGAATTGATAGAGCAACTGGCATGTAGGTAATCAGCATACTCATTTCCCTTGCAGTAGCAATAACGACTAGAATCAGGATTTTCCATTTCAAAAAAATAATAAAAAAAAAAGGAGGGATAAGGATTGCTCAGATACTCATTGATAAAGCAGCTGATAATTAGGAGTTAGGAAAGTTCATCAGGGAGCTGGATACTGGTTAACCTGTTCCAACACTTGTGCTATCTTATCAGTGAGTCTGTTGAAGCCACTGTGCTGCTTTACAACGTGCAATAATTTGTCATTTGTGCACAATACGTCATGTTTTGCACCAAGAAAAGCCAAGTCAAGCTATACAATTATCCTTCCATTAATACTTGCAATCACACAGTTGCCCACCGTGAATAAAATGGGTACCGCCAATGCACTCTGAGATCAGCTCAAGCATTATCTATACAGTGTGCACAGCCTCAGCTCCTCGGGGGAGAGATGGTGTCTCAGGCTCCAGTTCACTCGAGCCACTGCAATTTTTATGGTGCATTTGAAAAGCAACTCCCAGCTCTAAAGAAGTGTAAAAACTTGTGGGGAAACAAGTCTAGTGTGTGGAGGAATGAAGTTAAGAGTGCAGGATGAGGATGATTCTGGGCCAGTGGGGAGGAGGAGGAGGGCAGGGTGGGTTCTTGGTCTCTTCCAGCTTTAGGACTTCTTGATAAGAGCTGCTTCCTGAGCATTTCCTCACTGCCTAAGCCAATCAAGTCCCATTAGTGAGCAGGGAAACCATGCTTGACTTTTGGGTAACAGTCTAAGACTACTGTTCTGCGTTGATCCACACATCCCTCTCTTCAGCAAGAGCCATAGTAACTATATACTAATAGATAATGCACAAAAGCTTATTCACCTGCTACCTGCTTTCAGATTGTGATCTCTCTCTTGCTCGATATGAAAAGACAGTGGGCTTGCCAGGAGCAGACAACAGTTGCACAGAGGTTTTGATCTTCATAATCCTCTACCAAAACCTGTAATAGTGACTCAAAGCCACTGTCACAGGCTATGAAGAATGTTAACGAGATGAAAAGTTCATTTCAGCTACTACAGAAAGACTGAGGAATGCAGATCTTGCATGCCTTCCTTCTGGTCATATTTGTTAATGAGCACAGATCAGAGAAGTATCTGGAAAGTGCAGCCCTGGCAAACATCTGATCTCCTTTCCTGAGAAAAGCAACACCTGGAACACACCAAGGCTTGGAGAAAGGTGATTCCATTTAAGGACAGGGAATACTCTTGTATATTTTAAGGGTTTATAAATAAACTTCAGACTACTCCCCAAGATATATTTTCGGGCTGGCAATGTTTTATTGGGATACCAGCGGGATATCTAGACATGTCTGGATGTGTGCCCATAGGTATCAATGTATTCTACCACAAGATTTGTTCTGACCGTAACATCGAATATGAAGATTTTAACATGGGATATCAACCTGCCACAAACTCAGGATGGAAACACACAGCAGGATGGAGTCATTCCTGTACAGGATTGCTTCAGACTTGGCTGCCAAGCATAAGAAATTATTGCTTTTATGAAACTGATCATGACCAAATAGTTTATCAGCACCTAGACGCAAAGGAGAGCACTGCTGATGCCAACTCTCTGCAGCAGTAACCCATCCTGTTCCGTAGGAAGATGTAGGATTCAAAGATGAATCCTGACCTGACCACAGCCAACGGTCTACATTTTGGTGACTTCCATGAAACTTATGTTGGGATCTCTAATAGAAAGTCTGAGAGTGGAAAAAGGAAGAGAAGGAAGACAGAGTGAGTGGTGGCAATTCACCAACACACACAAACCCGAAAGATAAAATCAACACAGCGAATAAGCTTCAACAGAACAAGACAGTTCTTATTGTTTTGTTTGTTTGGTGGTGGTTTTGTTTTGTTTTTAGTTTTTTCCCAGTGCTAATGTTAATTACTGTGCCTTACAGCAGAGATAACCAGAGGGTTTTACTGCCTAGCAGTTTTCAAACAAAGACATGAAAAATTCATAAGCAGGGAAGACCTTGGTGTTGAGCTTCAGTTTTCTTGTCAAGTATTACAGCTATGGAGGTCCTTGGGAAGGTTACACAGCAATATTCAAGTCTAAAGGATGCCTGTCAGTTGGATCTAGAAGCAACAGGAATTTTATAGGTTACATGTGACCTTGTCAACATATTTTCACTGGCCTAGAGTGTCGTCCAGCATTGTTCACCCAGTTTACAACAACAACTGAACACTAAAATGCCTGCTCTCCTAAGGACAAAGCACTCACAACACCAATCTGACCATAACACAGGGACTAAGATGGTTCATCTGACACCAAGAAATGCTGATGTCCACACATCACTCCAAAACTGGTCCAAATGTACCTTTGTGCTGTGACAATCAGACACTGGGCCCTAAGGAGACTCTGCCCATCACTGCACTCTGTGCAGTCCAAAATGTCACCCTTTAACTGGGAAGAAAAGACCCACTATGTTTGGCATGCTTCTAAAAAGATCTAAAATCTCTTTTCAAGTAACTGGCTTTAGAGTTGAGGACGTTTTGCAAGTTAACTGTACCTTTATTAAAACACAGCTGAGGTGTTTCTTTTTTTAAAGCTTACAAAAAGGAATCGCTGTTTGCTGACATGTAGGTCAGGCACAGATCAAGTGTGGGGAGAATAAGGTCATTTAGTGGACTAACAAGAAACAAGTACAACACAAAAGCTTTTGGGATCATGTGAAACGCCTTCCCTTACCTAATCAAATTCACCATAGCAGAAGCAGGAATTTGATGAGGTCTTCGAAGTCTGAACTGCTCAATGTTTTCTTTCCTTGTTAGTTTAATAAAGAAAAATCCCTCAGGTGAGTCACCAAGAATCATTCTACAAATCAAAAACTTCCCTAATCCGAGTCCCCATTCTTTTAAAAATTATTCTGCTTTAAAATTCTCAGCATATCACCTCTTCTAGAGCACAGAATATTAGACATAGACAAGATAATAGTCACAGGCATAGTCTGTGGGTATGGCCGATCTTCACACAAACACGACTGCTCACTAGCACAGAACATGCTGCAAGATCAGAAGCCTGAATTGTGAATTTGAGGCAACTTTTGAACTAATCTCCCTTCCCAGAAAGCCTTTCTGGCCTGTAGGAAGATTTAATGTATGCTTAAGTCTCTGAAGTCAGGCAAGAGCCTTCAGCTAAAAATACTAACAAACAAGGAAAAACCTTTCATAAGCATGTTACTGTTCAAGACCTCAGTGGAGCCAAAAGTTCACACTGGTACACTGATTCTATCCTGAAGTACTGTTTTGAAATTAAACTCTTATTTAGAACCAAAAGTTCCTAGTCTGAGTGGTTTGCAGGTGTTTCCAAATCCTGTGTTCAGCTCCTGTAGCTTAGTTTCGTATGTAACACCACACTGCTGCTTGTGACTCAAGAGGCTGGGAGGTATTTCTCCTGTCAGTATTGGTACCACTAAACCCGAAAGGTTTAGTCGCAGAGGTAATTACTAGTGTTTCCTAATAAGGACACTGGAATTTAAAGGCAACATTTGACTACATTTCCCTGTACTAAGTCTTCAGAGCAAAGATGTAGCCCATCAGTTAAAGCAGGAGACTCTGAACAGTCACATCACTCAGGTGAGCTGTGAAGACAAATCTGTAAATAGGGTTCTCCTCTCCAAAGTGTTCGCCACCAAATTCAAGAAGTTCTACATTCCTGACAACTACCAGCAGCAAAACCTCCAGTCAAAAAATGCTTTCTCCACATCTGCTGAGATTTGACTCAACTGTTACCACAGAGAAGCAGCAACACGATTCAACTTTACTCTAAAAGCAAAAAGTTATTAAGAATATTAAGTCTTTGTTTTACAATCGAATGACAGGAAAGAATGCTAGCAGCTTTCTTCTCTCCTTTTATAAGCTGTTGCTGATGAATGCCACGCTGGCCTTTGAAAGATATCTGCTGATGTTTAGAGGAAACACGGTAAACAAGAGACAAAAAGTCAAAGGAGAAGTAAATAAGCCCATGGGTTTCACCAACGCGGTATCTTCGACTGGTGATAAAGGAAGCTGTAGTACACTTAACCTCAGCGTGTTTGTTCTGTGTGCTTGTGACCGCCATACGCTCTCAGCTCACCACACTCAGCTCTCACAGCACAGCAGCCTTCCAACACTGCTGTCTCAGCCAGCTCTTTGCAACTGTTCTGGGTGCAACAAGGCACAATATTGCTCTTCCCAGCTGTTCTTCTCCATGCTTTGCTCCCTGGCTGCACTTCTGCGAGCAAACAATCTTCTCATACGTGGGACATGTATTTCTGTTGCAGGAAATACCTTTCAGAGAGTTGCCTTACTGACAAAATTGTGAGGATGGATTCTCAGCTGCACTCTAAATCTGCTGGGAGTAGTGAGTGGGGACAGACAGCTGAGGTTATTTTTACATTCCTAAGGCCGACACTGTGCTCCCCATATCTTTTGGACAGACTGCACTGGCAAACCTCATTCACATCTGGCTGTTCCAGCACTTGGTGAACCTGTCAGAAAATTCAGCACTAGGTGTGGAGCATTTTCCAAGTAGTACTTTGGGTCCCAGTCTGAGCTTGATTCCAGCAAGACCCAAGCAGAACAATACTTTAATTCCTAAAAAAAACTACTCGGCCTGATAAAAATCCAGAATTTAAAAGCCATTAGCTACTCCTGTACCCTTAGCTTGCACCTCTTCATCATGCAACACTGTGGTGAGTCCAGTATGAAAAAGAAAAAAATAAAGATACCTCTAATAATTTCTGAGTCTGCATTTGGGAACAAGAGAGCAGAGTTCAAGAGTCAATCTTACAGTGATGCTGACTTTCCTCCTGCTGGGACAGACTCCCACTGGGGTTACTGAGACCCTGACCAGCTTCCTTCTGAAATGAGTGGCTGGGCTCCACCACTCGCTTTCGGTATCAGCTGGCATGACTCATTCACTAACCATTTTTTTGTTAAAGTTTTCATTCCTGCCAAGTGCCTTCTCTTTATTATATATATATTTTTTGTTTGTTTTAAATCAAACAAAGCTGTCTCTTCCCCTGCCTACTCTTCCCTTGCAATCCTTTTTGTTCCTGCCGTGGTAGGAAGCACTGCCTTTCATTTCAGATCACTGCAAAGTTGCAAGTGAAATCTGTTAGACCACAGAGCAGCTAATGGAACAAAGGAGAAGTTTTGAGTAAAGAAAAGTGCCCTGTAGATTTTTATATCAGTATCTCAGATTGACCAATTTGTAGCTTGGTTTGTGCCCTGGAGCTCCTCACTGAGAACATGATGTGGTAAATCAGGGTGGGTTTTGTCCGTTGTTCCTGGTGCAAAACATTTATCATGTTGGAGCTGCAGACACAGCAAACTGCACCACTTGGCTCAAGTTTTAGGTATGAAAGCTCCTATATGTGAGTCACCAGTACTACCATCATGACCAATTTGGTTTCCACTTTACCAGAAATCCTGTAACTAAACCTCCAAGGGAGAAGATAGGCCTCGTGACTTTGAATAATTTACGCACTCAGACAGCGGGCCTCTGTTTTGCCTGGATACTCAGGGAATTGGAGAGTTTGGGCTGAAAGTGCTGGATAAGGCTTCGAAAAAAGTAAAATGTCCCAGTATCAAGAAGTAAACAGGGAACTTAAAGCTGGTATATCACTTGCCAATTAAAAAGCACCTCGACTATAAGAGGAAAATGTACAACTGCAAAGACTCCCTCTCTCCTTATGCCCTGGGGTGTCTCTCTTTGCTTGTATATTTGCCAGTATATTTATATTTCAGGTTTGGGTCCAATCTACAAGATAAGGTCCAAATGAAGAGCGAGAACTCAGGAAGAAAAAATCCTTCACCAAAGAAGAGAAGAGCTAAAGCGTGTCTGTTCCCAGGATTCACTGATTTTGGAGGGTTATTTCTGTTTATTATTTGCTAATATGCTTAAACTGTGCTATTACTTAATGCTGACATTTTAAAGATGTAGGTTCAAAAAATGACCCATGTCCACTTGTAACGCAAGCAAGGTTTATAATCCCAGATTCTCCTCTGCGGAAGCGTGTCGATATCCCCGAAACCCGAGAGAACAAACTCGGCACCGCCGAAGCCGCGGTGGCTGCAGTTAGACCTCAAATAGCAGGGGCAGTTTCAGGTCTGAATTGAGGCGTAGAGCGGAGTTATGAGTGGATGGCTCGCGCAGCACCTGCACGCACCATGCTTGGCTACCGTTCACGCTCTCGCTTTCATGAGAACCAAAATTCAGCCTTCTACACATCCACCACAAAGAGGAAACTCAATACAGATAGAGCTAAACTAACAGTGGCCAGTAGTTAAGCGGAGGGGGATACAACCCAGGCAAGGCCACCGGAACAGCACCCAAGCTGCTGTGCAGAACGGTCCATGGCAGATCTCCACCATTTTCATCTTGAAACGGTGGTGTCCTCCATCGACGCTTATGTAACCAGGAGAATGATGCAGCTGCAGGGGCAGTTTTATCATGGCTTAAGCTCTTTTCCTGCTGAGCTTAATAAAAGATGGAGAGTACTCAAGTGATTTAGGCATGTCTTACAGTGGGTTAGTGACTCATCTGGGTTTAGAAAAAAATGCAGGGTTTTTCCTTGCTCACAGGCCTATATTTCAAACACAGTGTTTTCTTTTGACTATTCCTGTTTTCATTTCATCTGGTTTCCATTGAGTAAAATTAGAAGCATAAAGTTTAAACTGTATTGTGGACTGGTGAAACATTCAGAGACACAGAGGAGTTTATATTGAATGCAGACCATTTGCTGAGACTCATTATCAGCTAAGCATCGACTAATGAAGGCTGCCAGATTAACTGTCCTCAGCCGTACAACAGCAGAACTTTCTCCTTGCCTCCAGCTGGCTATCCAGGTTTGGTTGGTTTTTTTTGTTCATGTGAGTGTCTTATAGCACAGAGATTACAAGACACAGGTGGGCTGCCTTGGCTGTACTGAATGCAATCCCAAAGGAATTTTTGAACATATAAGTCTTATACTTGTTATTTCACTGGCATCAGAAACACTGCAAAACACAGGTAACACAAAAAGGAAGCTGTACCTTGGTGATAAGAGAAAAGAAAAAAGACTGAAGAACAAAGTACATTTGTTTTCAGTGTACTGCAAGATAAAGCAATTTTAGAGTGTTTAGAGACATGGGTTTCTTTAAAATCTAGCTGCGAGATCACCTCCACAGAAAGATAAATGGTTTCAGTTCAGCCCACATTCAGACACAAGATCCTAAACCCAAGATGCAGGTCAGTCACTGTACTAAGGACACAGGAAAAGACAGGAAGAAAGACTTAGGGTGGAACCACCATGCAGTATTACTGCCTTCCTCATGTTAAACATTACTTTGTAAGTCATGAATACAAACTTTCAAGCAAACTCATTTGAGGGTTTACTTGAAGATAAAGCAAGCTGTTAAAAGTCTGTACTTGCATGCATTCTACTTAATTACTACAGGCTCCCATTAATGAAGAAATGACTGCAAATTGGATTCATTAAGCCCTGTAGTGCACAGACAACTCTCCTTGTTGAGAACTTCGTGCTGCTGGAGGTAACCATGTATCCATTGGGGAAAACAAAATTAAACTGAAGAAGAAATCAAACAGGAGTGGTCATGCTCATCTCAGCCCTGGCAGTGCCCTGCAGTCCGCAGCCTGTGTCAATGCAGCTGGGGTGGTTTGGTCACTTCTTCTGCAGTGGTCCGAGCATCAACTCAAGGATGTTTTTACAGCCTGATGGGTAACCTGCCTACCTGCAACGAATGGAGGGTCTCAATTGCTTCCTAATGCAAAGATGTTGGGAGTTAATAAACATCTTCATAACTGGTGTGCTGAATACCAGGTACAGTGAAAAATAAGCAGGGGGTAAAAGCCTAAGGAGTGACCATCTTTTTAGATACAGTCAGATTAACTAAGAGCAGATAAAAAGCACTAGGGTTGCCCACTACCTGTGCTGCCTTAGACAGGTCTTTGACATCAGGGCTTTTGTTTGGTAACTTTCACAAGCTCTTGAGTTTTCAAGAAAAGTATCTTCTGGAGCAAAAAGTAAAAATGTACTGATCTGGGCTTCTCTGCAGGCATTGCAGCGAAGGTCTCAGGCCACCATACTGAACTATCATTCCCAGCAGAGGACACCAGGCTACAGGTGCCTCCTCTCACTCTTGTAACATTCTCCTCCTCACACTGGTGTGCAGCTGTTCTCACAATGAGGTACTTGCTGCTTCCAGCAGATAACAGTGATAAGCAGAGGCCCGATGAAGACCATGCTCCTACCAGAGCAGACATTGCACTGCCAGTTCAAGCATCCAGGCGAGGTGCAGTTCAGAGGCTGCAGTTAGAGGGACATTCTCTGTTGTCAGTGGGTGACCAAAGGCATCGACGCCCGGTGCCCTTGCAAAGCATCAACCTAAAGCAGATAATGCTGGGCAATAACAAAGAGCTCTCCAAAGCCTGAGGCACCTCATCCCAGCTTCTCTACTCCTTCAGAAGTCTGTAACCATGTAATGATGACATGTGACAGAGCTCCAGGAGCTCACTAAACTTTCTGGCATATTTCAAACCAAACAAAAATATCTATTAAGCTTCTTTTCATATCTATCTACCAGATAAATGCAATCTGCCTTGATCTGGTGAAGAGGAGAGAAATTTTCCTGGGAAGAGCTCTTTTAGTGATGTCTGAACTGTGAACTTCAAAATGAAGAGCTTTTTTGTTCATTTTTGTCTTCTGTTATAATTGGCATCACAAACCTGCAACTGCTAGTAATGGAAGCAGCCCTTTTACTAAAACGTTAGAAGTATAGGAATTCACTGAAATAGTGATCTATATTCCCACGCTGCTTTCATATTGGCTTAGCAAACAGAATCTATGGAAGCTGAACTATTACAACAGATAGATCTATGACTCCTGCTCTTCCGAGACAAACAAAATAAGAAAAAAAATTTATACAGGTGGACAGGCAAAATACTATGTTTTCTATAGAAAGAAAACCTCTAATGAAGAATCACCTTTTTAAAGGTTCTGGATTAAGTCCCATTTAAATATTGGGCCTATCAACACACTACAAAAACTCTTGTGAATTAGGAAGAAGTTCTAATATAGTTGAAGAGAACTAAGACAACCCTCCATATTCTCACACTGTTAAGAAGGATGTTATGCCATGATATCCGCATGGGAATGCTTTTTTTTTTTTATAACACCACAACACTTCTTTAAGATGGTATGACAAGTGTCATGCCTCTTAATGACACTTCGTTATCTGAGCAGCTGGCTTTTAAAACGAGACGTGGCACAAGAAACTTCAGAGGCAGAAGCAGGCTGCCAATCACCGGCATGTCCTGCAGCCATCTCTCCATCTTTGTCATAACTCGCCCTTGCCCTATTTTGGAAGAAGGCAAAGGACTGGAATCTGTTATTTAGATGATATCCGACAAGCCTGTTTAACATTCATGCCGTTCCCCGGGGAATTAGCGCTCGGGGATCCGCCAGAGCAGTTGGCTTTGCTCAGCGCTGCCGGTCGCGGGGTCCCAGGCTGGTCGGCTCGCCCGGGGTCGCGGGCTCTGCCTTGGTAACAGATTGAGAGGAGCCAAGCACAGGCATACAGCTGAACTCATTATTATATTTAAAATGTTTCAGGAACCTCAAAAACAGATTAAGTAATGCAATAATAAAACTCTCAGTGAACCTGTGCAATAAAATCCATCAACAGAGGAGATGGGTAATATAATCTCTTTAGAAAAAAAAAATCCTCTGCTCTATGCCTGAATTACCTTGTGCACCACAAGATAGAGGATTTAGACTATGGCAACGGATTGAAATCTCTCTTCAGGGACATCCTTCTCATAATTGTACATTCATGCCTCTCTCCCCAGTAGTAGCCTAAATACAATTTACCATTGCACACATTTTTATAGGGTTTCTGCAAATCCGCCACTTTATTACCACCCCGGTTATAAGGGGCCACACGGCAATTCCTAAGGGTTCACTAACTGAGCAAGATATTAAGCTTGAATAAAAAGAATCAAAAACGTCTATCTACAATTTATAGTTCTCTATAAAGGACCTTGGGGAACTGCAATTTGAAGGTGAAAAGTAAATGGAAAGCAGATTTCAGCTGAAAAATTCCATATGATCGATGGAGAGGACTTAGGGAGAATTATCCAGAGAGGTTTTTAAGGTGTGCTAGAGTTAAAAACATACAACTCCAAATTACACACAAGGCACACAACATCCCCGTGTAGATACATCTGATTAATCAGCTCTATTCAGAGCTTGCTAACAGCTGCCTTCTTTATGCACATCTCATGAAAGCAATCCTATTTTACACCTTTCTTTGGAGGAAAGAAAGGTAAAAAACAAATCTGAAAGCTGCTGAGGGGGCCCACAGTCCCTAACAGCTTCCCACTTTGTCTGAGAGATCTTGAGGTCCAGAGGTGAAACCTCTGCTCCTAACCGAGCCACTCGGGGCTTGAGCCAATCACCCAGTTCAGCTCTGCCTCCGCTTTCCCTTTGGGGCAGTGAAGGAGTTTCAGTTCATTCGCCACTGTCGTGTTTCCTGAAACTGGGATGAAAATGTTACGGAAATAAAGCTATTATTTCAGTGGGTTTTTCCTTCCTAAAGTTGTGAGAATAAGAATATGAAGTCACTGTAACATTTAATTAGTACTAGCAAAAATGGAGAGAAAAACTGCACAGTTATTTGTAGCTGCCTACAGAAATCAGGGAATAAATTAAATTATTAATATGAGTAAAAAGAATTAAAGAGTAGATGATGTGGCAGATGTATTCTCATGCTGAACTCGGAATGAAACGGTCTGAATGTGGAAGTCCTTCACCAACACCGTAATACCTTGAAACACTTGAAAATCAAGATCGGATGTTTTAGTGAAAGACATCTCCAGTGCTCCAACACACCTTCACGGCTGGCTGAGTGCAGACCTGCCCTGGGGCACATTAGGAACTGGGCAATGGAGTCACAATAAATTACTCTTACTTCTGAAGAGACGAGTAAAAACCTCTGCTGTCTTATTTCCTTAACTGCAAAAACCTCCAGCGATGAGCCTGCCCCACTGAATCTACCAAATGGAACACGCCTACAGGAACAGCTCTGTTCTCGGATGCTTTCCTCCCCACCCAAGAATCTGGTGCAAGGTGGACCTCATGTGCTTGGAGGGATGGGATGTTTCCAGACAGTGAACCTTCCTGTTGATGAGAAGCAAAACATTTATCTCTGAATCCTCAGCAGTTTTTGAATAGTGTCATAATTCCCAGAATCTGTGGAATCTGAAACACTGACATATGGTAATTAACCCTCTTTTCATCTCTTCTTGATTCAGTTGGACACGATAAGTACAGTAATCCCTAACAGGTGGGAAAATCTGTATTTTATTTATTTTAGATCTGCTTTGAGGAGATGGAGATAAAATTTGTGGACTGTATTTGATGCTGAATCAAATGAAGATGGGGTGCATTTGGGCTGCTGTGTATCCACCACTGCCATGATGGTTTTATTAGTTCTCCTCCTAAGCCCATTGCTAAGTGCAGGAATAATGGCCAAGAAACAGAGCTGTGAAGGCAACACTCTTCTTCTGCATGTGCTGTGACCTTCTTTATGCTGGTGCTTTGGACAGCAGCACAGCTTTACCCATTCAGATCCCATTATTTATGACATTTCAGTTTGAGCCTTCATAAATCACTCTTGGAGACAGTGTGATTTCCCAGCTAAGGAAATGCACACAAGGAAGAGGTAGGTACAATCTAATGTCTTGGGAGTTCATGGATGATGTGTGCGAAGGCAACCTTGGTTTTACACTGGCTCTGCCACAGACTTTGAGTGGAGGGCTTTTTTTGGAGATCACTTTCTCTGTTGGTTCTTGGTTCATCATCCAGTCTCCCTTTCTCCTTCCTCACTTGGGCTATCTAGAAGGCTTGTAGCAAAGACTGTCTCTAATACGTACTTGCACATGGCAGAACATTATTTCAGCTGAAGCAACTGGCACTAATGTATAACGCAAATAATGAGCAATGATTCATCTGAACAGGCTTGATATGAAGGGCTGCTTTTTTTGAATCTGGGCCTCAGTAAAGCTCTGAAGGATAATTTCCACTAAAAATTGGATCAACTCCATCAAGAAGAACACAAATCCCTGTTTCCTCCAGATTGTTTCACTCGATTCACTAAAATGTTTATTCTACACTCAGAAAAAAAAAGTTGCTGGAATTTCTAAACTGCATTAAAATTAATCCTTTGCTTCTTTACAGTTGCTTTTTTCAGTGCTTCCTTTGTTCCAAGCTGGCGCTTACAGGAGCTTTCCTAACCAGCAGGCAATCACATACATCCTTCCTGTTTGCAGATTTTACTGTACTTTACACAAACAAAAATTGTGGAACGGTCCAAAGTACATCTCAGACATCTGAGAAAGAAGAAGGTAAATGTTGCTAACTTCCCGGCAGAAGACAAGAAGAGTCTTTGAAATGGAGCTGCCTTATGGTGAATGGAGCTACACTTTCTACCTGGAGAAAAGAAAGAGCACGAGATGACCCAGCAAGACTCTGACGATTCCATAGCACTCCTGAAGCACAAATCTGCTCCAAAGGGACCATTTGAACACCAGGATAGAGGCCTTACAAAGGGAGGTGGAAATTAGTGCACAGAAAGCCCATGCCAGATCCCAACAGCATCAGCCCTGGCAACTGGAAAAGGACAGGGCTTGCCCTATAGCATTTACAACAAATTAACATAGAAAAAAACAGAAGGCTCCCCTCCCTGCAGTGCTGTTCAGCTGCTTGGCCCATATTAGGCTCTAATTCCAACTGAGTTTTAATTACGGGCTCTTTCCAGCGCATACCTCAAGCAGGTTTGAATAGCTTGTTTTCAAGGTAAGGATAAGCTGTGAGAAATGCTCAGTGGCCAGTGACACTTTTCTGTCCCTCTACTTAATATGTGGGGAAGAGATACAATGAATGAGCAGCATGTCACGGCACTGGCCAGCAAACAGCCTTTCCCATCAGCTGACACTGAAAACAGACACCTACCTTTCCAGCAAGCATTCCAGGACAGTTAACAAACCCTTATTACCTTTTGTGAACCTGTGTCTCATCAAAATTTAAACAGACACGTTGTCACACTTCAAAACCATCCTATTTCCTGCCAATGAAACGGCGAATTGCTGCTTAATGTTCTCTAGTGGTATTTGTTATAGACCAAGCAGCTCGGTCTCTGTGGTCTCTGGTACACTACAAAACATACTCATTTTTCAACAGCCGTGTATCTGAAAATAGACAGGGCTCAGGTGTTTTTACTACAGTGTCATGAAAAAACCTCCGAGTGCACTGATAAAATAGGCCTTGTCTACAAGAGCTTTTGATTTTTGCTAGCCCTGGTGCAGCTGCACTGCTATTGAAAACAGTACAAAATAATCAAGCGTATGTGGGCCTTTGAGGAAAAAAGAAGTTGTATGGTTTCATGCATCTATCTGACATGCATCAGTGGGAAAGGGCACTCTAATTGCTACAGCTCGAAAGAGAGGAAGTATTTTTAGTTGCATTCTTATGCATTTACCTACTTACCCACCTATCTATCTACATGGTGATACAGCAGGAAAAAAAAAGGTCTCCATCAGTTGCCCTTCCTGAGCTTTGGCTGGGTGCCGTACCAATGTAACAGGTGAGACTTTTGCCACTCCAAATCTAAACAAGCAGCTGGGAATCACCCTGCCCAGGGTCACAGCAGCTCTGGAAGCAAAGTCAAAGGCAAAGCCCTTCTCCTTTAACAGACCCATCAACCCTACTTTGTGCCTAAGGCTCACGCTTGGTGCTTCAGAGACAGCTGTTGATTCTCCATGGAACGATGGAACTAACTCGAGAGGGGTGGAAGGAAGCTGGGTCCTGGAGTGTACTATGGATCTAGATGGAAAGCAGCATCAGAGGGCAAAGCTGCCTCTGCTCTCGCAGCAAAGTCTCTGAAATTTCTCACCCACTGATGCAGAGAGTTTGCTGTCACACAGCTACTGCTTGACCATCAGCCAGCTGTTGGTAACACGCTTTGCTCTATTTGTAAGAAGAGAACACTGTTTCTAACAGGGAAAATAACTGTTAAGATGTCTTTGCAGCAATGGGGTAATAATAACAATGAATATATGTCTGAAACTTTTAACAGTCGCAATGGATTAAAGACAATCCTTTGCTGAGGAAGCTGCAACAAGAACAAAATGCAGCCTAGATGCTTCTTTTGGTGTTTACTGCTTGAATGAATGATGTGCATAATGCTTCCCACAGCCGCACAGAGTACTGACTGATACCAATGCCATGCTGCACAGGTCAATAAAGAAGAGAATTTCTTTATTACCACAGTGATTCATGAAAGTGATTACTCCCACTTTGAGTTCCTTTCCAAACAAATCTGCACGCCATGAGGCACTTGCCAAATGCTCCTTGCGTGCTCTTGGTGAGCATCCTGAAACTGCTGCAGACAGTTTTGCAAAACAGGACTGGAAATGCTGAGAAATGTGGAGGACACAGGGCACGTATGGTCTCTGATGCAGCTAAGAACAATTTTCACGCTGCTGGACTGACCAGGAGCAGCCATACAGTGGGGTGCAACAGCTTCCCACTCCATCACACCTTCTGACATGAGGAATACAGAAAGATGTGATGAAATCAAGTGGTGCCTCGGAGCTCTCAGTTCCCCCTCCGGCCCTGCTTCAGGATTTCACTGAGGAAAACCATCTCTGCAGCTGTAACCCAGATCCACTGCACCCTGCAATCTGTCTCCCTCTCTCTCTTACTTTCTTTTTTTCTGCTGGCAGGAGACACCTTATCTAGAAGGTTATGCATTACTGTGATACATTTGCTTTTGAAGTATTGAGTGGCTTTTAGACTCTGGCATTTTGAACTTTCAGGGAGGAAGAATTTTACTCTCACAACAAACTTTGAAGTCTGTTTCCTGAATGTGTTAACTGTTTACTCTCGTCTTCTCTCTCTTGGCCACTTTAAGCTCCTCTAGAGTAAACACAGTCCTCACACCCCAAAAATCTTATCCAGGTATCAAATAACATCCCAAACATGAGAAATCAATTCAACTATTTAAAAACCATGGCGTCTGGGAGAGGAATGAGACCACGGCTGTAATGGAGACTACAGTCCCCCCTTCACGTATTGCTCATTCACATGCATGTGAACGTGGCATCTTTTGCCACTCACTTACGTACTTTGCGAGAAGCAAAAGCCATCACCAAATCTTCCCACTTTTCCAATTTTCCTCAACACAAGCAATCTGGGTCTCAATTATTCATTCGAAGACAAGCATTTTGGTTCCTAATCCTCACCTTGGTCTCACAGGCTTTTAGCAAAAGCTTAGTCGTGTATTTAAAAAGTAGAACTGCAATAAAAAACAACAACCACATCAAAGAAACCTTTGGTTGTGTTTGTGTATTCTACCACGTCCAAAAAACTAGGTCATCATTTCATATTCAGTTACTCAATCACCCAATCCAGCAATGACTAGAGAAAAACCTGATCCTGTAATTTATTCTACTCCAAACAGGAGTTTAGGATAACAAAGATTCAGCCTGATAACTTCTCCCATTTATTGTAATTCTTTGTCATGAAAACAGAAACAAAAGCAAGTTCTTTGCGTTAGGCTGTGTTGTCAATTTAAATACCTTTGAACAGACTTCCGTGGTTGAGTGATCAGGGGTGGCTACCAGCTCAAAACAACCAACCTGCCATTTAAGAACAAAGAGAAGTTTGCTTTTCTTTTAATCTGATAAACTTACATTCTGATCTTCGTGGGTAGGACAATTTTGCAGAATTTGTCTTCTTTCGAATGAAAGAAACAAAATTTCTGAGTAGCGTCAGATTGTTTAATTAAAACTGGCAATTCAAAAGATACTGTCAACAAATATAAACCCTCAAAACTCCACCCAACACAAAGAGTGGAGTTTTCTCAGTGAGTCACCCTTTCCTCCTTAGCAGCAATTAAACTATATCTCTATTCTTTACCTTCTTACCAGTAAAACACCTTCGAAGAGCTGAGCAAGCCAACAAAAACGGTGCACCAGGAGAGTACAGCAGAGAAGACGTAAGGCTTGCTCAAACCTCCTCCCTTTTTTGACTGTCACAAGTTCACCCGATGAGAATCGATCCAGAAAAATCACACTGTACCCCAGAGTTCCCTCTCTAGTGCCTTCTACTGCATTCCTTTCACACGTGTATTTTCTCAATGTGACCGTAAGATTTTCCCTGGAAAAGCTTACGAGAACATTCTGTGCTTCTTTTTGCTCCCACCCTTCCCAGGAAAAGAGGTGTCCAAGAATCCCTCAGCCTTTGAGTTCATATTGGCCCTCCACATTTGGGTGGAATCCCTCCTGATGATTCAGGAGCTTCAGAAGACAGAAACTAGAATTAAGTATTTCATATGCTGGACCCAAGGGCTTCTTATGCTTTAACCCAAAGCTGGGGCCACAACAACTGTAAGCTAGTCTCTGTCGTTTCAAAAATTCCTTCCCCGGGTTTGAAGGGATTTACTGATAATATAACTGCTGTATTTCCTAGTCACAAACGGAGAACTTAACAAGAAGGAACAGTGGGCTGGTAAAGCTGGGCAAATCGAGAAATCTGGTGCAAGATGTCGCCGAGTCACTGCTGCAGATGAAATATTAAAAAAGGAGAGAGAAAAACAGTGGGTTTGCACCATCCTGAAGCAAGGCTGGATGTACCTGTGAGAGGCAGCATGTGTGGGCAAGCAGGCAGGAGATACCTGCTCAGCTATTCCCCAAAGGTGTCACTCAGAGCACTCCCTGCCCCAGTTGCTGGCCCAGCTGCTACAGTACGTCACTGCTTAAAGTCTTCTGATCCAAACTAGGTGACCTGATGGTGATGTGAACTGGTCAGACACAGGCTACTGGTCTCACTACAAGACTGAAAGAATAAAATTACCTGGGTTGTGTTATACATAAGGTGTGGCTGAAGGAACTGGTTCCACCTAGCTCTAAAAACTACTTTTGTGGAAAGAATATTCTGTACTTTGCTATGTTGGCTAAAAACTCCCTGAAGTTTTTAGCCACATGTATTTGATCACCTGCAGTCTCACTGCAAGGTGGCTGCTTGGCATTGCTCATCCAA
Organism: Chloroceryle aenea; assembly: GCA_013399075.1. Classification (NCBI taxonomy): domain Eukaryota; kingdom Metazoa; phylum Chordata; class Aves; order Coraciiformes; family Cerylidae; genus Chloroceryle; species Chloroceryle aenea. Next base: position 892,664 of record VWZY01011632.1, on the reverse strand, counting down.
ACGCCCTCCCTGTGCTCAGCCTGTGCTCGCGCCCAAGCACCTCCAGTTTCACGCCTCCCAGTTTCACACCTCCACAGCTGCTCTCTGCATCACAAGGACCACTTTCATTCTGAAATTTTAACTTCTTTTGAGAAATCATGATGTGAAAGAATAGTAAAAAGAAATCATTAAAAATTGGCTCGAGGAACCAGAATTTCACACTTGAAAATTCTGTGCTGACTTGCCTTGCTTCTCCTAAAAAGCTGCTCTGCCCTGAGAACATGTTCTTCCTAGAAGGAGACTTGGAGGGCTCTTTCCTTTTGAGAACTTCCACTGTCACCAATACTGGCTGACGTCTGCTGCTCCTTTGCAAGGTAATGGGCTCTTTCCCCATAACGACTCATTACTGTGTGTCAGACTCTGCTGGCCTCTGGCCTAGAACCTGCACTCTGTTTCCCAGCTGCCATTTGGCATGTTTTCCCTATTTTTGTTTTAACTCCTTTTCCTTTCTTAGAAGATTTTCCAGGCTGGGAAATTCAATCAGAGGCTGCCCCCAGCGGCCTGGCTGCCAGTAGGGAGCTTTGCCAGCCTGGAGCTGGCAGGGTGAGAATTGGACGATTCCGCTCCTGTCTCCCCATGGAGCTCGTGCCCCTGTCTCGGCATGGGCACTGCTGGAAAGGTGCACGAGAAAGTGTGGTGCCTCTGCCTCCCTTCTTTCCTTGGGGAACAGTTGGGACTCCTGTCTTTTAGGAGCTTGGCTGTTCCTTTCAACAACAGCAGCACACAAAACAAGGCATAAGGGAAAAAACACGGTCAAGAAAGCTGGGACATGTTCACATGCCTGCAGTAATGCACTTAAGTTTACAAGGATGGCTCTTGCCCTCAACTCAGTAACGAGTTGAACGAGTTAAGTTTGAAGAAGGTGGAAAAAAACCAGAAAAGGTCTCCAGAGCATCACATGCTGCCATCACTTGGCCTTCAAGATGCCACCACCACCAAAACTTTGATGCTTTTTCTGGAACAGAGTGCTTGGAAACTTCATATGTATTTCCCCTGACATGAAAGTTCTATGTACAAAAGGCAAAAATCTGAGGTGAAACTGAGGCGGTGCCAAAGGGCACAGTCGGGAGGGAAGGCGACATGGACTGTGGCTGCAATGCTGTTGTGTAGGTCACAGAACTGCCGGCACGTTAGGCATGAAAAACACAGCTCTCAAAAACCTCAAAGTAGTATCAAATATTGGAAATTGTCCCTTTGGCAAGAGAACTTACTGTAAGAACATCAAAATCTTCACATTTGACACTAAGTTTCCATATAATTTTGAATCAAATTCAAAGCCTTGGACATTATTTCTACGGCACTCCCTGGCTTACATCCAAGTTATCTAAGAGGTTATTGAGTGTTCTGGGATGACAAAGAAAACGTTGACATATTTGCAGTTAGCTTTTTGTAGCTTGTAAGTTACAGAATCAATGTCGAGTATCTGCAGACAATGTGCATGATACAGGCACTGGAAAAAGAAGGTATTTGCTCGTTTGCTCCTTAGACCTTTCGCTGAGGCATTCACAATATAAATAAAAGCTACAAATATTATCTCACTCGCGATACAATTATTTATGTTCCCCTACACAGCCTAATAACAAACATATTTCTTTTCTGGGAAGAGAGATCTCAAGTGGTTTAAGGACTATGCTGCTTTTATCAGGATGACAAAATGAACCGAAGCCCTGTCGCAGCACAGGCCCGGTCAGGATAACCCTGTGGGTTATTACAAGAGTTATAAATACATTTAGACCACAGAAAATCCATGTGTGCCTGTATTTTTTTTCTTCTGGGAGGAGAAAAACCTGACAGTAAATTCCAAGGCCCAAGATCAGAGTGGAATTTTCCTTCATGTCACCAAGCCAACACAGAAGAGCACACGGTCCATCAGAAGGGTCACTCCCTGGGGACACCTGCGCGGAGATGGGGCAGTTCAAAATGTGCGCTTCCCAAATGAGACAACTGCCATTCTCCTGCGGTTCCCAACATTCTCACGTCTGAAGGCTTTCCTCTGGGAAACCCTGGGGAAGCACAGCTACTCCCTTGTGCCTAGTGCTCCCTGTGCTCCCTGGGAGGGCCGTCTCCTCTGCTGAGAAAGGTGAAATTTCCACCTCCTGCAAACACAGTAGGAGTTCTGGAGCATCCAACACATAGAAATGGGGGCACTTTGTGTCCCCCCACATGGTCTTATTAAAAAGAAAGCATTTGCTTAACTATGTGCTCTTTCTATCAGCTCAGCATGGTACTACAAGCCAAGGTTGGATAAGTATTGCAGCATATGAAGCAAATACTGCTTTTTCTGCTTAAACCATAATCTGTCTGCAGTCTTGTTTTAACTGTATGTGTGTGGGATGCAAAAGAATTTAAAAGTGATTTTAAGCTTTTATTCTTTTCTCAAAAAAGCAAATCAAACCAGAAATACCCAAACACTAACAGTTTGACAGTGAAGAGTAACCCTTCAGTTCAGCGCCAGACTTAATGGAAGAGAAAACATAAGGAAACATTTTCATTTTGAAGCTCCCAAGAGACTCTTCCAAACAATAGCAAGAAAAAACATTTCAGAAGTGCCAAAAATCAGGGGAGTGCTCCATTTACTTATTTTTATGGTCAGTCACTGATCATGCTGATATTTGACTGTGGCTCAGAAGTCTTAGCCACGTTAAAATAAAGAAAATACACAACTCGCTCAGGATAAATCCACAGATGAACTGAGACGTCCGCAGGACTTTAACAGACCTACAGACTGTTGCCATCTATAAATGCTGACAGAAATGTGTATTTCATTTTCTGTACTTCTACCTTACAGATTTCTCGAGCAGTGACACTACAGTGCACTATGTTCCACACAGTGGATCATTTTCTGTTAAATTTCCACAGGACTTTATATGCAATTACTTGAACACTTACTCTTTTACCAGAAGAAGATATCTGATTTTATTTATTTAAACTGCTGTGATTCTTATCACAAGTTTTAAAACTCTCAATGACATCAAAAGACTTTCAATCAAAGCACAGGGCGCTATGAAATACAGGAAATAAAGGCAAGTGGCCAAGTGAAAAAAACTTCCAGCCTTTCCATATGCTCCTTCAGGCTACAGCAAACTGCACATCTTCAGACAGTGGTCACCACTGATATCACCTTTACGGTATCAGCAGGCTCGAGCCTCCACATTCAAGCTCTGCAGTGCCTGGGAAAGCTACCGACTCTTGGATGGCATCAAAAAGCCCATCCAAACTCCGCAGAGCCCACGGACTGAATGGATCACAAAGGTGAGACCTGTCATGGTAAATGTGCTCTCCCATAGTACCTGGTCATGTATTATACAAAAAGCACCACTTGCACTGTTCTTTTGTCCCTTGGTACAATGGGGAAAACCTACCAATTCTCAGATTAGTTATCACCCACTGAACAATAAACTCAAGCTCGCACACTTGTGGATGAATTCAACAGTTGAGCTCTGTTCCTATTTTACAACATTCCTCAGACGAAGCATCTCATGGTATCTCAGGGACTGTATCTGGGTTTAGTTGACGCTGCCAAATTTCCTCCTCCAATCCCGTCTATCTCCTTTCTCACTGGTCTCCATATTAATGAGACTGAGCTAACAGATTGTGGCGTGTCAACATGCCGAGCTGACATCCTGCTGCCCCCTCTGTGTCTGTCTGACTTTTAAGCTTTTTCTTTCCGTTTCCCTTCTGGATTATGTGTAACATGCACTGTAGTCCAGGAATGCCTCTTGCTTTGGCTGCCTTGTCTCTCTTTTTGGCATGCTCATGGACCCAGAGGGAATCTTGCTGAGGCTGGCTAAGTCACATGTTTGCCCTTTAATGAACATTAAAAAGAAAGCAGAATCTCTGCCATTTTGATGTTTCTATTAACACAGGCCGCAAGAAAGCTCAGGTTCTCGCTACTAAGATCACAGGAAAACAAAGGCGTCTCTAGCAGCTGATGCGTGGAACGGCTTGATCATATTGCAGAGCAAAAAAGCAATCATTAGGCAATACAAGGCACGTGCATTTAGTTTAAATTTGTTCAGCATGGCAATTCGGTACATTCTGCTGTCACTTTCTGGCATTCCTGAACTTCCTCTTGAATGACCTTTACTTAAGGATTTATTTTCACTCACTGAACTAAAGATGTTCAGCACAATGGAAAATGTCCGTGGAAAGTCATTGTATGGGATACATCCTGAGGCTGGGAGCTGTAACGGTGATGTTCTTCAATCGCCCTTCACTCCCCTCTCTTGCACCCAACAAAAGCGAGGAACACAGAGAATTGTGACTTGGTTTTCCATGGGATGTCCCATGCTGGGTCTCCTAGCAAATGACAACTGCAGGTGCAAAGACCAGGGGAAGGCAAGGAGAGGGAAGCACAGCGCCCGCAGTACCGCACTCACACCGGGAAACTAAAACTCGGGCTCTCCAACAGTGCTTTGCTGTGTCAAAAAAAAGCAACCACCGAACCAAAAATACGACAATGTTCAGCTGGAGTGACCTTTGCAAGAAATCTAGGGAAAAAGAAAAGAGCAGGATCTTTCCTTCCCAGGGAGGATTGTGAATCGTCTCCCAACTGCACTCCTGAGCGTGAATCAATTTTCTTCCAGTCGATAACTAGCGCAAAGGTTCTAACCTTCATTTGTGCTCCAAATACTCAATCGGGGATGTAGAACACATACCAATTAAGCAATTCAGCTAAAATAAGAAGGCCGTGAACCAACATCGTTGCTGCAGCTGCCCCTGAGGGATTGAGGGTTAGCAGCTTGGGGAAAAGGTAATTTATTGAGCTTAATACTCTGCGAAATGTTCTCATGATAATAAGATTGTAAGATCGTTTTAATATCTGAAGTCATGTTGAAAAGGTCATTTCTCATCTTTTACGCCTACCTAAGTCATGTAAATTAGAGCTACTCAAACAGAGTTGAGGATGTTTGCAGCCTAAGTTTTTCTATATTTCTGGATGACAGAGGAAGATGTCAGCAATCCCGAGTGGTGGACGCAGTCAGACAGTGCCCGTGAGTTTCAGCCTAGCGACATTAATGGATGCAGCTACTTTTGCTGTGCATTAGGCCAGTGTTTCATCTCTGACCTAGCCGTTTGTACTCAGGCTTTTTTCCTCCTTTACAATGTTGTGATTGAAAAAACGTTAAAAACACATTTCGAACACACTACATGTAATCTGAAAAGGGGAGGGGAGTACAGCTGATGTATTTGCCAGCAGTTTTATAACTCAGGAAAATGGGGCACTGGTAATTTCACAAAGTACTCGCCTCTTTTCCAACATGCTTTTTTCCGTAAGAGAGAATTAACTTGGAGATTTTTTCTTTTTTTTTTTNNNTTTTTCTTTTTTTTTTTTCCTTTTTTTTTTAAATGCTTTCTAGGCAGAAACTTTTGCCTCCACATCTCCCAGCCAACATTCCTAAATCACAACTTGCAGCTGCCCTTGCTATTGCAGCCTTGGAGCCTCCATTTGGCAGAGCACCAGCATCACGCCAAGATGTGATGTTTCTGCGATGCGCACAATTACCCAACAGGGATGGAGCCGAGATCCCCAAACGCATTTCGCTAAGGCCCCTGAATCATACTTGAAACCAGGTCTTCAGAATTTATAACAGCATTAGGCTATCTAGGCCCTTAGTTTCATTTATGTTTTGAAGTTTCAAATCCATCACATGACTGAGCCAAACGAGGGCATTATTCAGAGTAGCAATGCATTTGATCCCATGTAGTCTAAGAGACAGAAAACCACTTCTGTTCTCTGCTTTTTCTTTTTTTTTCTTAATAGGTTCCAGCATCTTCTTCCCTTCACATCTTTCAGTTACCCCAACAGTCCCAAACTGTGTCCTCTAACCACAGACACTATAAAAAACAACCTTCCCATGAAACCTTCCTTTGCTACCCCCTCCCTAACATTTTTTCCACCTCCTCTCTCCTGACCCACTGCCCCATTTGTGACTCTTTGGTGCTCAGGACACCAGCTTTTCAGAGGAAAAGCCATCTCTTTATTTCTGCTTGGCAGTGTGCTCCAAAGGTGCTATGCAAACGATTTATTATAACAGATTGTGGCCCAGAGTAATTTAATAGACTGTAAGCCCCAGCTCAGGAGAGCTGACGATCCAGCATTTACAAAGCATGCCATGCTACTATTTTTCAATACATAATACATAAATCTCTCTGTTGCCGTGGCTCTCTTTTCAGATTTGCTGGGTTTTGTATGTGAAAAATTTCTGACTATTTATCAGCTTGATCTTCTCTGTCAGCCTTTATCATCCCTTATAGTCCTTCTGAAAACTCCCTGAAATAGAGACATGGAGCCAGCTGCCAAACAATGTCACAGCCTTCTAAGGGTGGGACTCTCTGCAGAGAGCTGTATCCCCATCATGCCAAGACTGCCACCCCTATTCATATACTGGCAATAATAAAAGATGATAACATCAAGCTGAACCACTCTATCACACTAGAAGGGCTTAGAGGGAAAGGAAATATCTGTGTGCTTGTCTTTTTTGGCTTCCTTGGTTTGATCCAAAGGATCAAGGGAAGGATGGTTGAAAAACCCCATCATTTGCGTGACATCCGGGTGATTCACTGACAACAACCCAACGACAATGCTGCGCCCTGCTGTGATCTCTCTGGTGGTGTTACTGGGGGCCATGTCCAATAACAACCCTGTCAGGAACTTCAGTGAGTTGACACAAGGTTATTGCCAGCTTCCAGGTAACAAAAACAACCACAGCTCTAGCAATGCTCACTTTTTTACCTCAAGCCCAATTTTTGGTCAGGAACACATGGCATCCAGCCAGAAAGCTTTTCCACTATGAATTGTGGAAGGTGATTCACAAATGAGATAGGGAAAATATAATCCTGAAAACCGCAGGATATAGAGTAGCAACTGAGCAAAAGACTTTTCATTTGGCGAATGCATTACAAGTTAAAACCCTGCCTTTTACTGGGTTAAATATGTGTGTGAGTGTGTGTATTTGTGTGCAGAATATAAAAGAAAAAACACAAGACGCTTCAGTTTTGAAGACTGTCTTCACTGGTGAGGTTCCAATTTGGATGTTGGCTGCTACTAATAGACTACCACATCAGAAGAGACAGCAAGTACACAACTCGCCGAGCACTGGTGCTTACACCGGGTTGTCTCCTCCTTCCCCCGTCTCCTTCTCAATAGCTATCAAGTAAATGAAGTTTCCAAAACACAAGTAGAACTTAGACAGCTGTGAAACAATAAATCAAGTTTGTCTCACTTCTGCAGTAGTCTGCTTTACAAATGTGCACTCGGTTTGGGATGAATGTGGATGTAGGTATTTCATCTAGGGAGGCAAGCAGAGGTTAACGGGAAACCTGCCGTCTACTCACTGCAGCGTGTGCCAGAGGCTGCAGCCTGCATCTTAAGAGATGAGAAATTGTTATTTGGTAGAAATATATATTTTACACATAGCTTAATATATGTTCACAAAAAAAGGCTGAAACTTGTTAATCCCAGGCATTTATACCTTCAGCCAGTTTCAAAAATGCCAGTGCAGTTTTGGAGGAGCCAATATTTCATTGCAGACTGGAAAAATCTCTGCAAAAGGGAAAAAGAACCCTCAAAGTACATGAATAACACAAATTATACAACACATTTTCTGCAATTCCCCAAAACTTATCTGGAATGCTACTTAAAAAATTGGTAAGGGTATAGGGTTAGGTGGAAAAAAAAATCACACACCTTTCACAGTTATTTTTTTCAAGTCAGCATTTTTGCAGGGAATTTTGCAGCATATATAATAAAAATGCAGCAGAGAGACAAAGTATTTCAAACAGCCTCGTTTTTTTTCATTAATATCAGTTTTCATTAAGATCAGTTTTCCTCTAATTCTTCCATAACAGCAGCCAGTCTCTTTCCTGAGTTTTTATAGGTCGATATGCTTTTAAATGGTCAAATGTCTTAAGAAGCTAAATCACCTACTAGTCATCAAAAAAGGAGTATTTATTACTTAATTAGTGACTTCAAGAAATGCCAGGTCTGTAAGAGACAATCAACACAGGATTTCTCCATCTATTGTAACTCCAGGTGCCAGTTCCCAAGTCTGTCCAGTCCTTCCTTTTGCTTCAGTCGTAGTCATGCTCATTGAAATGTCTGTGCCAGATTCAACCAGCATTTTGAAAGCCAAAACCCCACTGCCACACCACCAGCTACCCACTCCCATGCTCTCATCTCTTATGATACAACAACATCTATGTGGCAAACTTCTGCATGCTATTGACAGATGGGTCTTAAATGAAGCAAGTAGTTAACTTCATATATTCAACCAGGTCAAAGATTTCTAACTGAAACTTTCTACACGTCAAACTTTGCAGCTGTTTCCTTTATCAGCTCACTAGGAAAAAGTCTTCATGGATTGGTGCCATTCTTTGTAAAACCTCAATTGCTATGCAATAAAATAGGTCTAATTTTTACAGTAAAGTTCTGCTTAAATTTAGTATCAATGTATGACCACAAGTGCTAAATATAAAAGTTACTGGGATTCACTTTAATTGCCTTCTGTGCTCTTTTTGTGAGCTAAACCCTTCAGCCTTACTCAATGTGTGCTCAGGCAACTATGACATTAGCTTCTAGCACTAAATACTTAAGCTCCCTTCAATGTGGAAATCCAGCATTAGCTTCCGTTGCTTCAGATTTGAGCCACAATGTCCTTCCTGTGTAAAGTTCTACATGTGATACTACTCTACAACAGCAATAGTCTACATCAGTTGTCCTCCTTTTACAATTGTCTCTAAAGCAAGAATAAATATTAAAAACCCCAAAATAGGCACCAATTGCTTCCTCTCCTGCTTCTCTTCTTGAGGAGTTCTCAAAGCCAATTAAGACGTCATTAAACAGTCAGGCCCAGCAATGTAAGAAGGAGCACCATGGAGCTCCTACAGCACTACTCGTTAGAGCAAAGGCCGTAATCCCAATTAAGGACGCTCACTGTTTAAGCAGCCCAAGCAATTGTAATCCTTCCGGCATTCGGGACTCCATGTGCCCCTGGCAGGGATGAGGGGGCTGCAATCCTGTTTGGGCGTACCAATTAAGCTTCCAATAGTTTGGTGCAAACAGGCTTTCCATTAACTTTTTCCTCTTCCAATATTTAGTTTAACTACCTGTGTTAAAGCTGGGAGGAACATTTGCTGCTAAGTGCATTCGTTTGCGGGCCCATCTCTTGCCCAAATACCTGAAGTCGTACAGCAATAGTTTCATGTTAATGCACATCTTGGTTAAATAAACCAGTTTTCCAGGCTGCTAGGTTTTCATTTACATTTCTGGTACATTAGTCTGAGCTCTGGAAGTGAACGCTACCCGCATTGGGAAATGGGAAGAGGTAAATTTCCTTTCTTGTTCAGGTTCCCACCTAAAAGCCACCTGGCTCCATCAGGTCCCAGCCACCTGAGTTGCCCGTGAACCTCTCTACTTGGGGGATAGAGGTGAGAGCTGTGCAAGGGTCAGCACACCAACTCAGCAGGCTGGGGCTGTACACAAACCAGCCTTGATGGCAGAATATAGGTACCAGCCTCAGCTTAATGAGATAGACTCAGGGTGCTTTCCTTGGGGTTGGAACTGGGATGTTTACCCAACCTACCTGAGGTAGTCACCGGAGAGAAAAAAAAAAATAGAAAAAGGAATGATAATAAAAGGTTGATTAATTATGTGCAATAACTGGGACAGCATATCATGAAAATTCCATTCTTGTTTACTCAGCTAATTCACTTTTTATGAGTGTTTAGGCTTTAAAGCAAAACAAAGCACTAATTACCCAATTAACGAGCAATTAAGTTACTGCAGCCTAATAGCCTGTACAGTGGCTGCCTTTATGAGTCTGATGGTGAGTTAGAGACCCATTAAACAAATTTATACACAGCTGTAGCAAACATTACATTTCCAGAGATGTTACATTACATGCTAATATTTTCACAGCCTTGAAACATCATTCACTGGTTTAGTGAATCGAGTTTGTCAGTTTACTCAGCCGAGGTCTGACAAAGGGAAGGTCTCTCACATTTTATCAGCAGCTATTACCCATGGGTAGAAGAGAAGTGGGGCTCTGTATTTCAAAGCCTTGAAAAGTCAGGTGAGTAACATTTACCTTAAAACTTTTAATTGTTGCCTTAATTTAGGAAAAAATCACAGCCCGGTCATTTTCAACAAATAAATATACTTATTTGCAGGAGCCTAAGACACTGTCTGCAGCAGGAGACATCGTACTGGAAGTTCTAGGTTTGCAATCGGGTTGTGAAGGTGAGGATGTTTTACTGTGTGAACAGACAAGATGTTTTTGTAACATCCTCTGGGCAGACAGGTTTACCTGTGAGGAAGCACGACATCCCTCAATTGTGGGCCACAATTAGAAGGGGGCTCTGCCCTCCTGCAGGCTGAGCAATACCAAGACACATTGGTATCAAAACTAAGGGCAGTTTTGGACGCAACTCCCGTGCTCCCTTCTCTTCAGCAATCACACCAATCCCACGGTATGATAAAGGTATTTCGGTGTGGTGCAATTGTCACATCAATAATGGGTGGAGCTTTTAATGCAATTTTGATTGCATAGAGAAAAGCTTCATTTTTAAAGCATCCATTTCATCTTAGTTAAAGAATAAGTCTGTGCAAGACTAATTGAAACTCAAACTAGATAGGTCATTTATTTCTGCCTGTACAAGACAGGTTTCCATTTAACTAGCAGCACACATAAAAGCTCAGATCACCTCTTCCACAGGCGCAGTATCACTTCAGAACACAGGCTGTACTATGTACATAAGAAATGTTTCATAGCCCAAAATAACATAAGCAGTGCAGTTCTGCAAGCCTGCTGCATTTCACGAGGAAATCCATGGAAATGTGCAGTAAGCAGTAAAGGTTACTGGGTATACTGGTGGCCCGACTTTAACCTGATGTTAAAGATAAGGCATAATTGGAAATCCAGGGGCTGGAAGTATGGATTGTTTCAAGTTGCATACACACATCAAACCTTCAAGCCGGCATCAAGCCACCGGATTCCACGAACTGTTGTGATTTATAGCAGTCACTAAAGCTGTGGTTCCTGCACATTCGTTCACAAAGACACACCTGTGTTAATGAATTCCAAAGCATGAGGCTATCTCATTTGTCTTAGGGATAAGCAGAGTTCTGCTCACAGCCCGTATCTTAAAGACACTTCCCCAAGCAGAACGGCTAATGAAGCCCCATTGCCTTTGGCCTGTTCTTAGAGCTTCTTGTGCAAATAAATTCTCTGATATCTAATAAAGGCATAAGCTCAAGCTTCAACATTTTCCCTAGTGGGAATACTGAAGATGAGTTCTTGCCTTTTCTCTCCACAAACACTGCAAGAATTTACTGGTTTTGAGATGTTTACTGTTTCATCAGATTTGATGGAACAATTTGCTGATGGCCTTAAAAGAATTATTAGAATGAGGGAAGCACAGACACACACAAAAGGACACACGATTGCATAAATCTAGTTTTCTCAGGAAACCAAGCTAAAGGAGGAAAGTAATAATCTCCTTTTGTAGTAGATGGCTGCACAGATGAGTGTATCAAGGTAGGTTTTGAAAGGCATTTAAAAACAACATGGCAAGGAAAAAGTATGGAAAAGCATCAGACAAGAATAGCATAAAGACAAAGCAATCCTCCTTTGGAGACAGTAAACAGCGTAGGAAGGTAAATGGTCAGCCAAGATGAAAAATGTGGAAAACAAACCTGAAGGCAACAAACCAGATTCAAAGCAACTACATCTCACCCAAAAAAGGACACCTTTTAATCATGTCTATATGAATGTGTTCATAGAAACTTCATCACCCATCAGCCACTCAGATTTGCAACCCAGCAGCGTCTGTTTCTGATTGAATAATGTCTGCCAACTCTATCTTTAGTCTTTCATTTTTTTTTAATTTTAGTTTTTATTAAAGAAAAGGTCTTACCTGGTCTGTTTTGTATTGTTCTCTCTGCTCTCTTTTTTTTTAATCTAAAGTCATTTCAAAGAGTGAGCGTCAGATATCAAACCCAATATCCTTTTTCTCATTAGCACTTTTCCCGTGCAGACCTTCAAATGCGGTAATAATTAATGAGTCTGTGTCAGAAAATGAATAAAAGATGGCTCAGATGCTTCACTGTTCAGGGCTGACCTTTAGCTGAGTCTACTGTATTAATATATTCTTGTGTTGTCAGACTCAAAGAGCTAACTGCCTTATGAATTATTTATCAACACAAAAAGTCTTAACCAGAAACAGTGTTAACATTAATTTCTAACCCTCTGTGTCACAGCAAAGCCTGCCTGCACTGCATAATTGAATTTTAGTTTTAGACAAGCAATCAAAGCACAAGTCGCTGTTGTTGTAAGTGTGGCTGCCTATGATAGCAGGAGGAACGGCTGCTCTTTTTGCACATCTGGTGCATTACAGGCAGTTCAGGTTTCTGTGAGCAATAAGCCTGACTGGAGACAAATGTGGAATGGGTTTGCAGCAAAGAGAAGTGCTGTGGCTCCCTCCTCCCCAGGATGATTCTAGATGCTGAACTGGTTATCATTCTGCTCTTGGTATTTCTAATTGGGGCCAGTAGAGAAATGTGTTACGCCTCCTCCACTTTCAACGCACCGAGCGGTTGCCCGATACACCTGAATCACAGGGAATGGGCTGGAAAGACTGTCCAAAGGCTCTGGCACTTGGTTCTGCTGAAAAGCATCTGTCTCTCTCAGATGAGAGTCCATCAATCTCCCTGCTCTCCCCAGCTGCTCCCCAAATGCAAGAGCTTCAGCAACTCTGTCATTTGCAGCCATTGTAGAAGGGGGGGTTAACTGCTATCGCAGCCAACTCTGAGCAACTGTCAGACTGATTTACAGGTTAATTTCTATCATACTACACCTACCAAGACCTAAGATACAAGGGCCCAGTTAGGACGTAGGGGTTGTATTCACAACTGTTCCCTTCGGAAGAGTGTTGGGAAATGATGCTTGTGCTGGACCAAGAGCAGGGATGTAACAACACGTGTGGGAGGGAAATACCTCTATACCCTGCTGGGATTCTCCAGCCTCCATTCGCAGTTCCAACTAAATCATGCTAGCCTAGTACTACTTTTTTCAGTTCACACTCAGTGACTAAGGTTTGTTCATCCCTGAAGAAACAGTTCAGAGATTATCAACAGAGCATGAGGCCCTTACAGAAATGAGACATAGCTTTAGGCTCTAAATCCTGGAACAACTCAGCCAAACAGCAGCTTTGGTAGCTTTTTCCACTCTCAAAATCAGCAAGGGCAAGGAGAAAAGAATTAAATCCCTTTGTTCCTTGCCCATCTAAGTGAAGAATGAAGTAGGAACTCTTTATGAAGTCATCTTCTTCTTTTCCTGGGAGCTTAAACCCAGAGGCTGAATGAGAACCAAGAGAGCCCAGTGCAGAGAAAGGCTGTTGCTGAGAGACCTCCAGAAGAACTCAGGTCTGAACAGAGATGATGGAGAAGCACAAGAGGTCAGACAAGCCTCTGCGCTGCTGAGGAAGGCACCTGTGCCTTAATCACCAGAGGGCTTTGAAAAATTTTACTAAAAAAGATCTCCACCATCTCCAGAGTGAGGAGTGGGTATTAGCCCTTACCTAATGACCCGGTAATCAAACGTTCATTCTTCCCAGGAGCTGTGTGTACCTCACCTTTGCTACAAGAAAGCAGATGACTACAAGTGTTTTAATCTGAGCTGAAAAGCGCTGAGCTTTGTGGGTGTTAGACTATGTGATTCTGTGTTTTCTGTCCAAGACTGCCAGCCAAGTTTCAATGGAAAACAAGACACGACATTTTTCAACACTCTGCTAACTCTTCTTAAGACTGATCTTTTATAGGCATTGGGATATTCAGAGCAGATTTTTTTTCTGTAGTTGTTTTTATTTTTACTCTGGAGCCTGTGATGGAATAAATCAGTCTTTGCCAAACCAGATACTTTTCTTTGGCAGACATTTGCATATTAAATCTAAAATTGTTTGCCATGACACAGTGAAAAGCAATTCTTGAAAGCCACTTCACATCCTTCCTGCAAGATCTCACTAGCACCTCCATAAGTAACACCAACCTGTTATTCTGGAGCCCCGATAACCTGGCACATTCAGCTGTTCCTTGTACCGTCAGTGCTCGGAGCAAAATCGAAGATAAAAGGTCTGGAAGACACCCACTTCTGCGGTAAAGCCGTAAGACAGCCCAGCTCTCCCTTCAATTTGGTATTTATTAGTTTTTTCCCCAAACACAGCAGAAGATGGTGACAACTAGTTCCCATCTGTACATGCCTGCTCCTAAGCTATGGAAAATGACTCTATAGGCCAACTGGAAGCTGAGTAGTTTATACGTGAGCCAAACAAATGAGGTTTAAGGATGACTGATAGGCTGGGAATGACTCTCTGCCCCCGCCGAAGGCTCACAGAGGGTATATCCTACGCAACGCGTCGCGACGTTGGCAAACAGATAAAAATAGCCCCTTGCTTTACAGCTATTGCACTGGCGCGGTGACCTGCTTTGTACCCCTGCACTTTCTGGGTCCCAAACTCTCGCTGGAGGTTGTATAAAATATGTTGCAATTGGGGATATATATATTTTTTTAATCTTCCACTTCAATATACCAGACTAAGCTAGTAAAAAAATGAGACGGTCATGCTCTTTTAAAATAACAAAACACCCACCCTGGCAGTTATGACATAACCCGGCAGATTTTTCTTGTTACTTTGCTGTTTTAAGTGCCTCACTCAATGTGAATCCAATTACCAAGGCCTTTGTTTTCTCTAACAAAGGGACTGTGTTTTGGGGCTCCGTCTCATCTGGCTTTAATCATCTCTCATGAGGGGAGCTCACTAACAACCACCTTGGGATACCTTTTATGACAGATTTGGGAAGGCGCATGAAAGAAGGAGTGGTTTGAAGAAAGAGGAGACGAGGTAGATCCCCCTCCCTCTTTTTCATTTTTTTTCCCCCCTGACAAGTGCATAGGCTTTCCACATTGCTCCAGTAAACCCGAGCATGACATACCCCCGGCCATGGATGGAAATAATTTTCGAGTGGCTATTTTTTTGGACTGAACCATGGCTTATTTTAGAAGTCTCCAAAGTCTTCTGAAAGAAAGAAGGAAAAAACCCCAGCTCTGGATCTTCCCTCGCCCCTGTGGCTGAAAATTACCAACTTTACTACTACGAAGGCCCGTGCCAGTTGGCCAGCCCAGACAGACATGTTTTCTTTTCCCTTTTAGGCCTATTCTGTAACAGATTTTTCCTCATAAAACTTACAACTGGTGCAGCTCTTCTCCAGTTTGAAAAGCAAAACTTTTGAAATCAGTAGGATTCAATTAATGTGGCCGAGCACAACAGATCCTTCAAGTGACACAAGGAAAGACACTTTCCTCTCTTAGAAATGGGAGTTTCATTCTCTGCCCCTTCATTGCGGGAGGCAATCACGATTGCTTAAGTCATGCTTTAAAAACAATTATTTCAATACCAGACTAGTAAACAAAGTCTTATTCCATCCTGAAATGTTGTATTTAAAAGGGAAAACCCTCTCCCAAAGCAATCTTTGCCTGTTAATTGCAGTGTAAAAGACCATCAAACATACAGTTAGCATTTTCTCAATGTTGCATGTAAAATTTACAGTGCAATTTCCATTGTATTCAATAATGAGCACAAGAACTAGCGCTAAGCCTAGCAAAGCTTGTTTTAATCACATATTAATCTCAGTTGTTTTATTTTTATTCAGTTTATTAATTTTTTTCACAGGGCCATGAGCATGTTACAACAGTTTCCCAAATACCTGATAAGGAAAAACACTTAAGGTTTCTGGGTCAATCCTTTTTCACTGCATGTGACAAGGACAGGAATCTGCCAATTTCCCCCTCTCTCAACCTTTGGTAATCCCAGCAAATGGTCCCCAGTTATACAAAGCCTTCTGAAGACTGGTCTGTCATCTCAATGCTGCCTGGCTGTTGCAGCACTTGCTTTCCTCTCAGAGGCCACCATCCCCTTGTGTCATAGGGAAAAAAGAAACCCCCAAACAGCTGCAATGACAAACCCCTGTTTTTATTTTTTTTTTTTTAAAAAAAGGAGAGAACTGTCCAATCTTTGATGAGAACCCCACATGTTTCCTGATGCCCCAGGAAATTAGTAAAATGAGGCAAACACTCAGTGAGACATAGCAGCCTTCAGGCCCTGCTACCCAGCTTTGGCTTTTGGCTGGTTAAGGTGGGATTTTTGGGAAGAACTTCATCAGCCTGCAGAGTTCACAGGGTCACAGGTCTGGATGGGACCATCTAGTCCCCCCCCCCTTCCTCTCAGCAGGATCAACTATCACCTGCTCTTTGCTGGAAGAATTATGATCTATCCCAGCGCCTCTCTGCCCTTACCTTTGGGAAGTTTTTCATAGTGCCCTTGTGCAGTTCTGCACTCTGGTTTGCCTCTAGGTTTGAACAGTCATTTCAGATGAATACAACCATTCCCAGAACACAGGGGAGAATTTTTGCTCTGGGACAGCCTGTTCATGATTTGTGTTTTTGGTCCAAAACCAACACACAGACCCGTACCAGCCACAGCGCTGCACTGACAGCCCCACACAAATCACAAGAGCTACTGTGTTAGGCTGATGTGGGCAATGACCCAGGCAACATGATTTACCAGTACAGTAACTATCATACATTTCATATTGATTTACTAAGTCCTTCCATGAGCACTGGAACTAAAATGTACACTGGATGTTGCAGAACTCACATGATAATTTGACCCTATCTCCTGCCGATACCCGATGGCCACACAACAGCACGTAACACACAGGACCATACAAAGGTAATCGAGTGAATCACGGAATGAGGAAAAACCAGCAGGTTCCTCCTGGAACAAAGGAAAATGTTCATGTAGTTACCTGCTTTTCCACCTAGCTTAAAAAGTTTGCTGAAATGGGATTGCTCTGCTAGGCTTTCAGAAAGGTGAGGGGATGTGAAACACTGGGTTCAAACCCATAGACATGTTTTTGTGTACCAAGTCTGAAATCAGAAGGTTCTGTAGCTGAGAAACATCCAATGACTGCGAGCTGATGGAAGCAGATGAGGATTACTCAAGATGCTGCATCCAAGACTTCAGGGGAGACCAAGCTGCCTGCTGTAGCCAGTTGTTGTTATTTACCATTACAAAAGTTGTAATAGTAAATTTTAAATGTTGTATCTTCTCTTCTTTACAAATGCATTTGCAGGGTTAAAAACCCCCTAACGCTCAATGGTACAAAGCCTATCAGCCAAAACCACTGGGATCCCAAGAGTCTACTGGTTGCAGGCACCTCCTAAGATTCTGACAAATGCTCCTATACATCTCATACTCCTGGTTCTGCACTAAGCCCCTGTACTCATAGGTAGTTGTTATCAACTGGCCATTGGAACCATCCAGGCACAAGGAAATGATGCCTTGGTTCTGTGTGTGTGGTTTTTTATTATACAGAAAAATCAATGCAGTTTTTCCATAAAGCACTAATCATTCTTACTATGAATAATTAAGACCATTAATCATATTTCAGGCAAATATTTCCATACAGTCTATTAATACATCCCAATCAGATCAGAAAGACTCAAGACCAGTAATAACTGAGATTCTAACTCTGCTCAAATCAGCCTTTTAAGACATACTGTGGTTCCAGATGTTTTGCGCAGCTATTTATTTAGCTTGTAAACAAGCCACCAAAAACATTCCACATAATCATGGGAGAACCGCAATTACATTGTTGTGGGGATTTACAAAGAGCTCGGCATACTTTTGTGATTTAGAGAAGAGAAATCTCTCATTCTTTCTGAAAGCTGATTTCCAGATTTATGTCTGTGCTGTGAAGCGCCCTGGGAATCATTAAAATGGTGACAAAGAAAAGTGATTTTCTTTATTAAAAGAAGAATGAGGGAGGGGAGGGTGAAATAAGAGAAGCTTTCCTGCTCTCCCCCCACAACAGATTACTTTCCTCCTTGTTAGGGATTTTCTGCGGAGTCAAATGATCATCAGGTAGCACTGACACTCTTTTGTTTCAATTTTATGCATATTTATTAACAGCAAATTGCTCAAATAGCAGCACTTCAGTTTATCCCATGGCGAGCACCAACCTCTGCCTCCCCAAGCCCTGCTCAAGGATGGGTACCCACCACTGTGCCCACACCACAACCTGCTCTCCATGCAGTTGCTAGTGCCAAACTTGGAGAAGTAACATAAAATTCACTACACACCACGGGAGGCTCTTGCTCCCTTGCTGCCACGTGGTCATGTCCATGCCAGCTAGCTTGGGACTACCACAGCTGCTCCTTCCAATGCTCCCCCCACACTGGCTGAAGAAAAGACTGATGCCTCAGAGTAAGAGCAGAGCCCAGCTGCTCTGGGACAGGCCCCCTGCCAAGGTTTTTGGGTAACAACCCCCACCCAGCTGCTGGGACACAGCGTGCTACCACCAGCGCACTGCATTTTGAGCATTCAGGGGCCATCAGGTAGCTACAATTTTTAACTGCTACTGATTTGAGCTGGCCAGTGAAAGTGGAAATCTCTGTATCCCATTAGCTGTTCCCCAAGCTGGGGAGGCCCCTTGATCACCTTATCTCATTTTGTGATTTGTAACACAGCTAATCACTTCAAGCCAAACTGGGTTCAGTCTTCATCTCCAGATGCTGCCTTTGGTCCCACAAAGGGTCACTCCAGTTCAATGTTCTAGAGTTTAGATGCATTTAAAACATTTTACTTTTACAGCACAAAAAATATAATTATATATTCCTTTATAGATAAAACACCAAACAACCAAAGCACCTTTTTCAGCACTTCATAGATTCACTGCTTTCATTCAAATCCAGCCTAATGGCTGCAAATCCCAACTGTTGGCTGCAGGAAATTCTCCTGTTTGCGCTCCAAGCCTCACACTTGGTGCAGCCATGGGGACACAGCTCACCTTCACTGCCTGGCTGCTACTGCCAGCAACCAGGGAACAGCATGTCTTCAACTCAAACCCTGCCCTAGGGATTGAATCTAAAAGCAGTCACCTATAAAGCCAAGCGTGGCTTAATTCAGTTTATAAGGACACAAGGGTCCCCCTTTGAATTTAAATTTGTTGAACTATTTCAGCAAAACCTCAGGATTTATAACTTCTAGGTAGGTGGTTCTAACTGAAAATCAAGACTTCCATCTTGACAAGGGTGCAGAGGCCCAGGTACTATTGGTGCCTGAGCTGCAGGTGACCTCCTCCCATGGATGGAGATCACTTGTGCCCAGCACCATTGAGTGCATGCTCCTGTGTCCCCTGCCCCTGAGCGAGCACTTGCTGCACAGGTAAATCCTGAGCCTGCCTGAGCTACATTAATGAAGAAGTGACATCCCCACCATAATTCCTATGGTGAGAGTGATGAGAGGCCTTAAACATGATTGCTTTCCATCTGTATATGTGCTTAAAGACTGTAAAATAAATTAATGGGGAAATCTAAAACATAATGATAAGGATTCCCCACTGAACAGGTGTTTTTTCCATCCATGAAATTACAAGTTGCCAGGAAAAGACATGGGCCCAGCTCAGTTTTATTTCAGCCTCAGCTCCTTCCATTAAAATAATAACAGGCTTTATGTTCCTGAAGCTGTAATTAAACAAGTGCTTTGGAAGGAAGACCTACAGCTTGGTGTACTGGAAATAAAAAGGGAAGCTACAGCAAACTGCTCCAATTGGCCATTCCCTGTTCTTCTTCTCCCTGCCTCCTGGCGTGACTTTCTAGACCAAGCTCTCACTTCATGCTGCTGGGTTTATGTGGTTGTTTTTTGGTTGGGTTTTTTTGTTTGTTGGTAGTTTTTTCCTCTGCTTTTTTAATGAAGAATATGTAATCATTGAAGTATGTTTAAAATCTAGTCAGAAAACAAACTAGAAATCAAATAGATCTTCCAAGAGTTGCACAGCCTTTACCTCCATCCCACGCAGGCATTTGCCACCACTATCTGACAGGGACAACCCAAACAACTTGTGCATGGCACTGAGCATCCTTCCAGTCACTCAGAGTGTAAATGATGAGTTCTGCTCTCAAACATGTAACATAATGTATGGTGTGAAAAAAGAGAAAACCCACGAGTGCTGTCACTGCATATTTATGATATAAAATAAGCATTAGCATATGGGAGAGCTCTAAAGGGAAAACAGAGCACAGCTTCCTCCAAATTTAGAACAATTGAATCAGTTTTAGAATATAGGACTTCCAAGAGAAATATGCATTTTTACTAAGTCAGAAGTCAGTTAACCTGCCTATAACCCCTTTCAATAAAAGATCCATTTCAGCATAGGTGAGAGGAGAACAGTAACGCACGCTAAAGATGGAGTTTAACTCTTGAGTTTTAGTTATAAAATATGATTTGAGAAAGAACGTATGGAGGACTTTCTAACTCCCTGCCCATCCGCTTTTCTGAGTGGTGAAATAGAATTATGAAGCAATGATATAATGCTTGGAGAGAACACAGGATACGGAGTGCTGATCGTTACTAATACACAACTACAGTGACCTCTTTACTTGGACGTGAAGTGAGGAATTTCACATTCCAAAGTACGAGCCGTTTAGGATTGGTACTCTCTGGTATACGTGCAGCTGACCAGCAAACATCTAGCTCAACAAGGACTCTTATTATTAAGCTTTACACAGTTTAACAATACAATTGAAATACAAACCAGTTTAGCACTGTGGGAACAAACGTGGCAGACAGTTCCTGAACTACTGGGAGCACATGGCTGTGGTAAGAAGACACTCTACAGGCACACACCAGGCTAGATGCCCAGGCAGGACTCGCGTCCACCTCCAGTTTAGTCCAAAGTCTTGTCCGTGAATGTCCTGCTGCCCTTTCTGCCAGTATCACAGGAATGCAAGCAGAAAGCTTTGCAACCACCAGCACGGGCTGCAGCAGCACAAGCGAAGCCAAGGCTCTGTTGGCGGGGATGGAAAGCAGCTCACCCTTGGCAGACCCCAGCTGAGGGGCATCTCTAACGTGCCTGGTTAACGCTCACGTAGCGGACAACGCTCAGAGCTTACAGAAACTACACAATGTTACACTGCATCCCAGTCTGGCTGGTTAAACTGGTATTTGCAGACAGACTCAACTGATCCTGACAGGACGGAAATCCCAGGCAGGTAATCACTTCTGTGAGGACAACGTTCAATAGCATTTTCCTCATTGGGCTATTAAGAATCTTAACATTAATGCAAACTAGGTATGTCCCCTTGTTTCAGCCTTCTTCCTTTTCCTTAGAGGCCACATACATTGTTACCAGTGCAGGCAAACCTTTTTTCCACGCATTAAGACACCTCTAACTTTCCCAGCTTGTTGGTGTGGTTCATTGCCTTGCTCAGCACAACACATTCCTTTTTTACATTACAGATTTGCACGTATTCTCACTGCTCACCATGTTAACTGACCCCAAGTGCCTATCTTCCCCAAAACCTTACCATTTCTCCAAATGCACCTCCTATTAAGCTGCCATTATACACAGACTGCTTCTTTAGCAACTGAAAACGCTCACCTTGCATAACAAATAATATTGCCCAGTAGCTAGTTAAGCAAATTAATGCTACTTTCTTGTAAAAACAATCTGATTTAAATTTTACTCGAGACTAATCTTAAGAATGTTAACAAAACTCACCAAAAAAAGTGGATTAGAAGTCTCTCTTCTATCACTTTCCGTATTTCAAAATGTCTACAATTTAAAACTCCAAATAAAATGCAAATGAAAACTCCAGTGACTTGGAGTAATGGGTAGGAAAAGCATCACCAGTGCAGGGCTAGTTGAGCCCATTTCCAACGCCACTACATACAGGTTTGTTCCACTAAGGGCAGTCACTGAACGAAAGACAGAGTTCCCAAATATTGTGCTGCTGAAGGTAAAGTCCTACAGGGCACATCTGGATGTCTCCAAGGTCCCTCTCGACATGAATATAGTGGAGAATGGCTCGATGGCAATGAAGTGGTGTAAAGATTTCCAGTAGACAGAGGACATGGAGCAACAGGATGAGACAAGAGTTTTAAACTAGAGAAGGGTAGATTTAGAGGGGACATTAGGAAGAAGTTCTTTACCATGAGAATGGAGGAGCACTGGAACAGGTTGCCCAGGGAGGTGGTGGAGGCCTCATCTCTGGAGACATTCAAGGTCAGGCTTGATGAGGCTCTGAGCAACCAGATCTAGTTGAGGATGCCCCTGCTTACTACAGGGGGTTGGACTAGATGACCTTTAGAGGTCCCTTCCAACCAAGGCATTCTAAGACCTGTCTATCAGGAGCCCTCAGTGGGGGGGTGGTGGCAGCATGAACACAATTTTCCAGCAATTTGGTCCACAAAGGCTAATTTATTTCTAGACACTGCCAAATAGACATTTAAGTTCTCTTTAATCAAAAATATACTATGCCTGGCCAGAGCAGGAAAGCCATGAAAGACAACAGCACTAATGACTTCAGTAAAACACTGATGAAATGAGCCCTAGCTGACTGCCACATTTGTCTGCTGTCTCAGCTATAGAGTGCCCAGAAATCTGAAAAAAAGATCTTCTGGTGCTTCCTTAAAGACACACTGCATGAAAATTCCCCCCCTTACTGTATCTTAATTGTTGCCCAAATTGTTTCCTAACAAATATCTACATGCAAATGTGATGTTTTGGCTTTATCTTACTACTTTGAGATTATGCTTCAAATTAAAATGGAAGGGTTGTGTTTCAGACTTGAAGAAGTGAGGTATAAATAATGTTGAGTTAATTAGCAGTGTGCTGATAGGTGCCAGCACCACAAAGACAACACTTCTGTATTTTCTGCCTTAGCATAAGAGCTCATCTACTGCAGGAGAGCACTACGCTTCCTCCCGGTCCTTCACAGTAAAGTACTGATATTGGGACATACTTAGGAGAGCAACAACAGGGTAGATGTAAATGAAAGTCCCACATGTTGATAAATGTTCAATATCATGGAAGAAAATTGAACCTCAGGAGACCGACTGTGAATTCATCAAAAGTCAGTGCAAGCTTTTCCCGCCACGTACAACATGGAAACGCAGGGCAGCCTCTTGCCAAACGGGAGGAGAGGAGATCTACTCAGACTCAATAATTTCATGTTGTCTTTTATTAAAAAACGTTAAAGATACTCGGAAACTCACGTTACATGACTGCAGGGATTTATAGCTGCCTCAGAGACAGCTGCACGATCTACAGTTCGATGGGAAGGCCACCACAATGAGCACGGCCTCCAGGATTATTTTATTGCAAGGAGGTGATAGGCACTGTTTAGAAAGTGGGAAGTAACAGAGAACAAAGTCTGTCTTTAGAATCATTTTATGAGCATACATAAGAGTAAGGTACACATATGGGCAGCTCGTTTGTGGAAGGAGGGTCCTTCTGAGAGTGTGGCCAAGATCCAGAGAAGGGAGGGACTGCAATACAGCACCTGTCTTTCTAAAAACATATTTTGCTGCTGCAGGATTGCCACTCTTTTCTTGTGTTGTCCCCAGTATTGTTAGAAAGTTGCCTTTGTAAAACTCCCAAAAAGAATCCAAATCCATTTTGCAAATACTATCAGCATTTGCATCTGTATAGGAGGTAACCAGGCACAGATGGTAAGTACCCTGTCTGAGGCCACGCCGTGAAGATTTTACAATGTTTGCAACTGTGGAAACACAGAAGTGAACACGTAGATAAAGACTGGGTATGCAGGACTGGCTGTTTGCCTAGTCTGCACGTCTGACTTGACTTTATTGATTTCATAATTCCATTAAATTGATATTGTTATGTATCTAACTATATACCTTTGAGTGCATTGTAATCCAGTGCTACCCACATCAGGTTTAGTACTCCAGTACAGATCCCACACCACTAACAAGTGGAGGAAGAAGCTATCATGGCCAGAGAGGAGTGAGGTTGAAGGGCTTTCTTCAGAGAAAATAGGTATTTCAGCATGCAAAGCAGGTACTTTCTGTGTCACTTAACACTAAGCCACTTCCCTGTCCACGCTAAGGCAGTTATTCTGTTTTCATGAAGAGCTGACCCCTCACATTCTGAGGCTTAGTTAAGAGAGCTTTGAACAATGTGGCACACATTTTGCCTTGTGCCTGAGACATCTGATGCCTTCTGAGAACATATAACACCCTAGCAAGAGAAAAACATGCCATAGTGTGAGACTCCACCCAATGAATTAAGCTGAATTCGCTTTTGCTTCCCCATACTTTTGTTGTGCTTTGTTTGGTTGGTTTTTTTAAGTAAGACTAGAGGTGCTTGAAGAACACAATAAGCTCATCACATTTACCTGTTCCCAAGCTGCACTCAGCGTGAAGTCTGCCACTTCTGCTCCAGACCTAAAGAAGGGCTTGTCTGTTTTCTCCAGCTACAGCAGCTTGTCCAACAAAAGATTGTCTAGGTACCTCACCTCTTCCATAACCTTTCCTGAGAAACCTTTACTGAGATCTCAATGGTAGGTGAAGTGAGAAAAGGATAAACCTACAGCTGCTGACTTGTAGAGGAAATCACGGCACAATCATTTTCAGGGGGAAAAAAAAAAAAAAAGGTCAGGATTAAGCTATCAGGGCTTCAAATGCAAGAGCTGATGTGGTTAAACATTATCATCACGGGACGATGACAGGTAGGATGATCTGTGCTCTGAATGGAGAAGTATCATATTCCTGACCTCATCCTCAGGCCATCCCTCTCGTGCTGAACATCTTCCTTAGGGGAAAGGGGCCAGTGGGAGGGAATGTCAGGATTCTTATTTTAGCTCTATCTTTCATAATAATAGGCCACGTGTAGGAACAACTCAATTTGTCCATAGAACAGGATTAATCTTCCTATCCCTTCTTTGAATCTAATGGATGTGATAAAATTTGTAACATGCTTTGTCTCATTGCCTATAAAGGCAAGAAAGAAATCAGGATGCTTGAGACCAATTCCCAGCCCCACTGATTTTTGTTTTATCCACAAAAGAACAACCTGGATAAATTTCACTCAGCTCATATAGAACTTAGAGGAGGAGTAAATGAATTGCTCTTTTATCATGTCTTATTAAAAATGCACAGTATATAATCCATTCTTCAAATTATGCTCTGTTGAAACAGGCAGATAATCGTATTAAAAAGGTGAATGGAAGAGGAGAGCAGCACAGTTAGTACCTGTCACTTTAGTAAAAGCAGATGTATGCATGCAGAATACATTTATTTCTCAACCAGGCCTCTAAAATACTGTATTTAGAGCCTTATATTTTGCTATGTAATACCATGTACTGCAATAATACACTGTAACATTACTCAAACTGCTGTCACAAATGAAAACGAGGGTTCTTAAACATTGAAGAAAAATGCAGCTACTATATTGCAGTAGTATTTCTTCAACCCCCCATGCCAAATCACCACAATATGAGGGAGGCAGCAGGGCACTGGGACAGAGAAAGTTGCTCACAGAAGGTCACAGGAATGCAAGAGCATCATAGAGAAAGCACATCCAACCACTTGCAAATGGAAATTTTAGAAACTGGAATAAAGTATCTTCACCTTTCACTGATATACAAGTATCAAACAGTAAAGTACATCTACATAATATGTATTATGCAGCTTTATTTTTATCACAAGATTCTTCTAGCTGAATGCACAAACCACTTTGACTCCGCTGTCATGATTTATTTTATCTCCTTGAAACCCCCAGTAAAAGGGAGCCTTTTATCTGCAGTTTGACAAGCTATGGTCTCTATTTCTTTCACACTATAGCACATCGCAAGGGTGTTGCGTTGCTCCTCCGTGCAGGAGGCCCAGACTGACTTTCCAGCCTCTTCTGTCATTCTCACTCTGCATTTCTCCATCTGAACACTTGTATGGTCCTACTCCCCACTCTTTGCACAGTGGCAACGTGAGGGTCACCAAGTGACTTCACTCTTCTCATCTTTTCCCAACAGCTGCTGCTGACCTAAGCCATGCTCTTTACCCAACTGGCCAATAAAGAGCTACATTATACTCTGAGGTGCAGCTCTTTTTAACAAGAAAACACATGTAAACCCTGCGTATTGGCTACAAACTTACTGTGTAATGCCACAGCTCTCACTGTGTAGGTGAAGGTTTTATAATGTGATTTCTCACCTATGTCCTTAAAACATCTGGTTTAGGAAGCAAGTGTACTTTCCAGTGCTTACAGGAATGTTCTGACACCAAAAGGAAAATAACTGCTCTGTTGTAACAGTTAAGGACTCCTCAGATTTTTAAATTTCTCACTTAGCACGTTGAAGGCTTTTGTTGTCTTTGCACCTTCCCATGGCAGAGTTCCCTCTCCCACCCTGCAGTTCTCAGGGAGGCATCACTTTTTTTTTTCCTCTTTCTGCTTTAAGAACTTTCTTTAACTGGTCAGTGAATCATGAAATTCCCTGGCCTTGCCAGTCCTGGATAACTCGCTGTAGTGTTCCCACCATATTTGCTTATCAAAGGACATTGCTCCATGCTATTGTTCTGGCAAAATTCTGTATGGAGCTGCTGGCTGCAGTTAAACTTCAGATCCCATTTAGAGTAGATAACAACACGATACCACTTCACCTGAAAACAGCTGTGCAAGTGCTGATGTTACAGGGTAACAACTTCTATTTTGTTTCTTTATCATTCCCAAGAAAAGACTTCTTTAGTTACAACTCTGCAGGGCGAGTGAGGAATTTTTGGTCTCGTTCCACTTCTGTTCAACTCACTGTGTTCTGTGCTAACAACCTGTGGTTGTGGTACTAAAGATATCTACATACAAAATATATGCATTAGCACGTAGATTTGACACGTGCAAACATACCTACACAAACACACATACATACACAACGCTGGCAGTTAGAAACAGAGGACTATTTGGAATATGTTTGGTTTTTTTTTGGTCTAAATCATTGACAAACCTCCTTAAGAAGTAGCCAGCAAGGCAAGTAAGCTAATCAGTCCACTGCTAGTATTAGGTCTAAAACAATCTCCAGCTGAAATGTGATTAATCCATGCATGACAGCTTAAAGGTCAAAGCTAGAATGCAGAGCTTCTCGACTACAAAAAAAAAGAACTGACTTATTTTTATCTCTTCTTTAAAAATTACAGCAGCCATGAAGTGGCTCAAGGAGCAGAGTAATGAACGTCATAAACCTGCCTCATAAAAATGGCATTCATGCAGTAATACAGCAGGTCAGATGAGCAGGGAACATTTCATTAAAAATTCCCCTTCTTGCCTACCCAAGAGAGACTTAAAACTAATCATATAAAATGGCTGAGTGACACCATTAACGAGCATTAATATTTTAAAGCTTTAATAGTACAACAGAGCTAGGCTGTTATATCAAAATTATACAACCTTATTAGACAGTGCACTTGGCTGCATTGTACTTGAACTGTCAGTATCCCCTGATTGGAAATATTAAGGTGGCCATGAACCAGAGCACAAATACCATAGCTGTTGTTTGTACTTTGGAGGCTTGGTACTTCCCTAACATGTGCCAAGATCTGGACAATTCTGTGAGGAACATGCTGATTTTCCACACCCGTACCAAAGGAGGGAGACCTTGACTGTCAGAAATGGGAAAGGCTGCTTTCAGAAAGCTATTAATTTTAAAAGATGCCAATTAGAATTCAGAGTCTTGTGATCTGCATTACAATTTAGCACAAAATTAGCACATGTGGGTAGGAAGACATATTTTCAACTTCCCTTCAGCAGCAAGAAGTGATAAAAGTGGAAAAAATAGAGACCAGCATATGTATGGATCCATACGTCTGCAGACCAAGGTAAATGTCATCCATACTACTCTTTGGGTGGCTAAGGATCTAGTTGAAAAGCTCAACAAAAAGCTTCACTGGGGATTACCCGCGGTCACAGGCAGTAATCCTGTGGGAACCAACCACGTGCTTAATAAACAAGTTTCCAATTTTGCCTCTTCTACATGTGGCAAAATCAAAGCTCCATCATAGCTCCTGGACATGAAAAGGAACTGAAAGAGGAGACATGGGTACATACAGGGTTTAAAACAAGAGGTTTACTGGGGGGTTTTGAGTAGTGCAGAACCTGCCAAACCTCCCAAACGTATGAAATGCTTGCTGCCTTTGGTGTTGCTCTCTTCCATGATGCTGCACCTCTCAGGACAGGCCAATCCAGGAGCAACCAGCACCACTTCTCTTTTAAACTTTAATGATTTGTAGGACAGTAATTAACTGACTCTGCCAATAACATAGCCTGTACATCGTGACCTTAGCAGGCATCCTGCTTTAGGAACATCTGAAAGCTCAGCAAAGTTATCATTTAAGAGAACCTCTTAATTACTCTGGCATTATAATGAATGTTTCTCATAGGCACCCAGCTGGTTTGTTTCCTCTTGCATAGAGGCAGAGAAATGAATTGCTCAACAACTGCCTGAGTGATAAGACACTGGCATTCTTAAGATTGAAGAGATAATGTTGATGACTGTGAGCTATTTTCCTCTCCCTAAATGCTGTAATTTTAGTGAGCAATTTAAGAAGGGATTTCTCAGATGAGAGAAATGGAAGGAGTTGGCTCCGTGTTGGTTACTCAGGCAATGTTTATAGTAAATTGATGCTATGATTTTCAAGGAGAAAAGAGATTTAAGAGAACTACAGAAATCCACTACTCGATAGTCTTGTCTTTGTTAAATACTGTTAAATTATGTTAAAAGATAAATCTCATCAGCACTGCTTTCTGCATTTCATAAAAAAGGAAGCTGAAAGAAATATTAATATCCCCCATCTATGATGCTACTGGGCTCCTGTAACAAACTCTAGTGGCTGAATGTAAGGAGAGATTACCAGCTCTCGAGTTTGCTGAAGGAATCACATCTAACAACATCCCTCCCAGATTGCACGAGCATCTCACAACATGACAATTCCGGGGGTAATGAAATGGTATAAGCCAAAGATGCTGCAGACCTTTCGGGAGACCTTCCCCCAAAATATAAAACCACAACATGGGCAGCAGTTGAGACTGGTTAAAAGATCAAAGGGTTTGTGTTCAGTACCACGCTCTCAGCATGCACCTGGAGTAGCCCTGCAAGATCCTGCTCCTTCATCCAGAACAAATAAGTTGTTTGACATACCCACGGAATGCTGCAATAGCAGTGTCTTCTGCTTCTAAATCACAAGCATTAATATCAGTCTTAGTTAAGACAGGCTGCTTGGGTCACACATTTTCAGTTCAATACACCCATTTAAAGAACGTACAGTAATGATGCACCCCTGTGACGTACGACCCAGCACTACATGACAGAGGGGAATCCATCATTCTGTGTCTTAACAGCTTTGACACTGCTTGAAGACCACGGTCAGCAACACACCTTCCTGAATTACAGTGATGTTACTCAACTGGAGAGAATCAAACAGCAAAAATAATTGGGGAACTGAAGCAGTCTGCTCGTGACTTATGACAGAATGAATTGAACAAGAAGGCCTTGCAGCAATAGCCACCCAAGAATGCAGTGCTGGGGTGGAGTATGTTGTCGTTACGACACCGAGAAAAAAGACAACTAACCATATACCAGCACCTAAAAAGGGAATATTGGGACTGTTATTTTGAATTTTGTGTAAGGGAAAAATAAAGAGGTTCATTAAATAAAAGATGATTTAGAGTGACTACAAGAGTTCAGCAGCCTTCCCAGGGACACACAGGATGGCTGCTAGTGCTCTGGCCATCACCAGCCAGGCTGCACATGCATGGTAGGGCACAGCTGGATTATCTGTAAGGGGATGAACTTAGACAAACTGTCTTTTCCATCTCTATTTTCCATTATTATTTGAAATTCAAATCTGACCTGTCTATAAATAACCTCTCTCACGGCTAGAAAATATCATACAAACCAGAACTTTTCATTTATGTCTGTTTTAGGATTCAGACTCCCCTGGGATTCTCGTACTTGGTTACACAAGCAAGCTGCAAAAGCAAAGAGAAACTGCTGCAAAGCAAGCTGACAGTAGCTCCACTTAAATGTCAAAAGAAACATAATTGATAGGACTGTTTGGAAGCATACAGGCTGAGAAGTATCTCTGACAACTGAAACTGTGCTAGAAATATGTAGTAATTTGCCAGATAGAGTTTACAACCCATAATCATTACAGAAGTTCCTTTCTTTCAATAGTGTAGCTCAATGGAAAATTAATATGAGACCGATAGGGAGCAAGCATCCATTATTAGGAGCACGTAAGTGTAGGGTAACAGCCACAAAGCAGGTGCATGGTTCCTTTGAACTGCAAGAAGAGATGAAGGAGATGGGGTGGGATATCTAAATTCAGGAACCAGTGCTAAATGCCTGGCTTTAAAGATGACATCTCAGCCCGTGCCAGCCTTGCCCTGTGCTACCAATGCATTTGCTAAGCAGCTGCTCCTCACACTTCTCCTCCATGCCTCCAGGCTGTCTACCCCCTGGCTGGTAAAGAAGAAATGGCAAGTAAGAGAGAGAGAATGGGAGTAACACAGAAAACAAGCAAACGCACAAATGCCAGGGCTTTCATTGGGTCTGCAGGCTTTGGCAATCATGGCAACTTACGGAGCGCTCCGGGGGGCAAAGCTACAGGGTTTCTATTAGCCTCAGCAGCCTGCTCATCATACCAAGGCAGGGCAATTTCAAATGTTGCCATGGGGGCACAGCCTCCCTTGCACTTCAAAATGTTTACAAAATAATACAGAATAAATAAAATAAAATCTGTCCTCCTTTTTTTTTTTATTTAAAGTACCCGTAAGTTTAACTGAGGAAAACTGTACTTGTCTGATGATGTACACCAGCAAAAGGGGTGACAAAGAAACCACCAGACCAAACCATAAAAGACACAAAGTCATCACACCCCTCCTGCCTGTCAGCCAGGCCCAGTTTGTCTCATTTCCAGCTTAAGCCTGCATTTCATACCACATATTCCAAAAAGCCCCCAACCCCTCCACTTCCCTATTTCACCTTTGCTTCTGCTGCTTTGATTCTTAAACCAAGTGATGAGAGAACATGAGGATGATTTTAGTGATCTAATCATTATGGATGGCATTGTTAAAAAAAATAAATCAGCACTAACTGTTCACTTGCCCGAATAATTACTGAGGATGCAGAATCCCCTTTGTGGGCTACGTTCTTCTGTGGCAGTGAGGATGGGAGGCAGAAACAGTATATCAATCAAGCCAGACAGAAAGAGCCTGTCCTTTTTATTCAAAAAGGATTTTGCATTTCCAAGTGTGTTGCTCCAGTTTAATGAAACCAGTGATTGCAAGCTCCCATGTAACACTTCAGCTCCGTGCAAGGACATGCAAAGCCTTCCAGCCTTTTACACAATTTATTTCTTTATCTAATAAATCAAGTCAGGCCTTTTTGAGTAAAGCATCGCTCCTTGTGAAGGAGTGAAGAACCGCCTCATTTGACAGTGCAAGGAAGGGGAAAAAAACCTAATGGGGGAGCCAGCTTCATTTCAAGGTGACACTAAGCAAAGAAAGAGGAGAGGCAGCAGATTGGTATTCTGCGAGGCTCCACGCAGGCGTTGGACAAGAGATTCCTCTGAATTGAGGGAGTCTCACTCCATTAATTCAAAAACCGATTGAGGTGGAGGGAAAGTAGAGCAATATGCATTATGTATTTGTTACAAAACTATTGTGTCAAAGCAATATTTAGTGGTAAATTATGGCACTATCAGGAGTAGGATGCCACATACATAAATCAATTTGTCTCCTCTGCTGGCAGGAGTGTGACAAAAAGATAAGAGCTCATCAGTGCCGTTATATCCCTGGGCTGGAGGAGGAGAAGGGATGAGGGGGTGGGGAAGAGCTGCCAGGAGAGCCAAACACACCATTGATTCTAAGTGACAAAAGGAGGAAGGCCTTTAACTTTGACGAGCAGAGTTAAGATGCTATCGCCAAGTTAAAACAAAGAAACCAAACCCCTGCTAAGGAAAGGTTGTTCAGTACAAACAAACTTGTCTCTTCTCTACAGGAGAGAGAAGGGGAGGACAGAGACCAACTGCTTACTCATCCACACTTATTTTTCTAACGTCAGCTTGAAAAATTGATAAAGACTGGAACAATAATATTTTCTGTGTCAGAGAGTGAAAAAAGGAGTAAG
Organism: Chloroceryle aenea; assembly: GCA_013399075.1. NCBI lineage: Eukaryota > Metazoa > Chordata > Aves > Coraciiformes > Cerylidae > Chloroceryle > Chloroceryle aenea. The sequence continues at coordinate 860,595 of VWZY01011632.1, read as the reverse complement.
GGTTTATTAGAATAAAGGGAAGTACAAATAGCACCCTGCTAAATGGTAATTATGCCTTTATGGAAATATCCTGTTAATTACTAGGTCATTTTTTGTTTTACAATTGAGTTGTCAATTTGCAGTTAATTTAGGCCATGCCAGTCTAATAGCTATTTACAGATCGCACAATTGCCTATACGGGAGGAGCATGTGGCCTCCGGGCAACAGATGCCATTTTGGGAGTGCTGGAGGTAAAGTATCATTGAACAAATGCAAGCTATCAGCAGCAAGGCATCTCCGGCAGGGGGGTATATGCACAATAACAATAAACACAGCGAGTGGAATGACGAAGAGGCTTCTTCACTTCGCTTAGTGCTCAGTTTATGGTAATAAGATAGAGCAGCAAGTTAGAGGAGCTATTAAATAAAATCGTAATTACCTCTCTCTTTAACACCACCAAGCAGTCGTCAGCTCTTCTCTAACTCTAGCACATCTGAAGTTGCAAGGCCAAAGTAAAAGCACTAAAAGCTACTGAAATACCGCCACAATCAACGACGTTTGACTTGCAGTGCGTCCATCTACCCATTCACCATGTGGATGTCCACATAAGCTTGGTGCTGAGATAGCTGGAAGCATCTCTGGCAGCTCCTCAGTGCAGGTGCGTTCGTGCCAGGGCAACTGGCACAGCACAACAGGATGAAACGTCAGAAAGAGAGCCAGAGATTTAGCCTGCGAGGTGAAACCACCCAGAACAGATGCCAGCCAGGATGTGATGAAATACTGAGCCAAATGACCAATTTGCCATGATACCAGGGAGGCATCACTAACACCAAAGAGAAATGAAGAGCTCCAGCAATGGTTTTCCTCTCTGAAAAATACAATGATCTGTGGCATCTACAAGGATTGCAGCCACAAGCCATTTAGAAATGTAATCCAGTATTTCTCATTTTTCAGCATGCTTGTTTGTTTGTTCCCAAATAAGGCTCTATGCATTTCAAAGGATGAACTGCTACCCTGTGCCCACGTAATGACTGGAAATAAAAAACCCCAGGATTGTCTAGTCATGAACTTAAAGGAAACCCAAGAGTGGCTCCTGAAGTTCCCTTCTTCAGTGACTTTGAGGACAGTGGAAAAATGTTTTCTTGCTCAGTTCCAGCCTTCAGGTTTTACAAATTTAAGACGTAAAGTCAGAAGACTTCTCCCCAACACCTCTATTTGAATGTAACTAAAGGAATGATACAAGAGGATCTTATGCACTACATTTCACAAGGACACCTTTTCCTAAGACCTCCTGAGGTGCTGTCATGTATATTAAAAGTTGAAGCCCTGGCTTGCTTTGGTTAAGAGAAGTAAGGGAGTCTATTCTTAGTAACATGTTGAGATGATGACATGAAACGTCTTGACAAGCTATTCTACTTTCAGCTTAGTCCAAAGCATGATATTAACTTCCCATAACAACTACAAATGGAAGTAATGAAGGGCAAAGAGGAAAAATAGAAAATAAAATACAACAAACAACTCAAGCAGATTAGCAGGCACTTTATGAAATTATCAGTTTGCAACAGTATAAACAATTTTAAGTCAATTTATAAAAAATATTCCCAGAAGGCAATCAAGTAAATCAGGTAATTATATCCTGTAAAGGGAGATAACATCAGGAAAATTAGAAACACTTCTGCACATAAATCAGAGGAAGGAAAGCCTTCACACTTCATTTACTCATTATCACATTTTATGTATTTCTTTAGAGAAGACAGCGAGCTGGCATGGTTAACGTTGGCTGCTGGGTGTCCTGATTATCAGCTGTGCTTATGGAAATGGCTTGAGGTCAGCTTACATAATGTTGTCAATCAACAAAACATGGAAAATTTGACAAACAGATGATGGAGTAAAATGACAGGACCTTATCCCATAGGATCAGGGTTCACACTGTGAATACTGACATTGGGAGAGAGCCTGAGGGCTCAAAAATGAGCCTCAGACAGGATCGAAGACACCTAAGGCTCTGGAGGAGCTTGGGAATTCAGATCTGAGGTCAGGCTTCAGCGAGCTCAGACATCTGTCACTGCAGCAATCCTAGTGACCAGCAAGCACCCTCCAGTAAAATCAGAAGTTACATGTGTGAAATAAGGAGGAACCCTCAGGGTTCAGGTTTCTTGTCTAGAAGCTTAGACTGTTTACTGTCATGGCTAAAGGCTTCCCAAGGTCTTGGCTTAGACTACGCACCAGAGGATGGACCACTGACTGGATTCGGCTAAAATACCTCCAGCACAGCTCTGTACTTGGTGCATGTTCAGTATTGTATCTGTCGCAGCTTTATCTGATAGAAATGGTGAGCCATCTTCATAAGCAGGTTGAAAGGTGGAGTCTAATTTCATTTCAACTTCTGTCAGCAACACCTGCAGAATGTCATTTTGCTCCCTCTACCTGCAGTCAATCACAGCACGTCTCAATGTCTTTTAGTAATTGTATCCATGGGGAATTATTGTTTCTCTTTTCACCAGAAAAAGAACACCACCAGTGTTGCGTATCTAAAACGTAGCACTCCACTCAGCCAAGTTGTTAAGCATCTATTTAAAGTTAGGCACATGCTTAAATTTCATTACAATTAACGGGACTTAAAGAAAGTGCCTGGAGCTAAGCATGTTTTAAGTGCTTTGTTGAACAAGAATGTACTTAAGCAAATGCTTAAATGCTTCCCTGAATTGGTGTCAAACTTATATTAAATCAGGGTCTTTGCTGTTTTTATTCCAGCATGTCATGAGCCATGCAGAAGGATGGTGTTTAGCCAAACCTTCCATTTTTTACCCCAGGATACACACGAGCTGTCCTATTTCCTGCCGCAAGCAAAATATATAAAAAATGTCAATGGGGAATCGCTAGTTGCCGAAGCATCTCTAAGATATTATGGCAGATAAGCCTTTTAGTAGTTAATATTCGTCCCCAGCCACATCCCTACTTTATAGATTATCATTTCTCTTTAATAAAGGAAAACCCTAAATCCCGCAGCTTCAGCTGGAGATGGATTTTCATTTATTTGGTTGCAAGAAACCAAATTAAGAAAATTACTTTCTAACTAATTTTATAGTGCTAAAGAACATCTGATGATATGCTGGGGAAAAGCTTCAAGCTTTCTGGATGAAGCCGTTAAGACATGAGTAATAATTGGAAATTTACTGTGAATAAATCTTGATGAAATTAAACTGCATTTAAGTATGTTCTATAAAAACCAGGTCAAACGGCAAATGACGAATGCCCCGTGTCACTCGGTGCGGGGAAAGGTATTGCATAAAACCAGAGTAATTACTTCCTCCAACTACAAAGCACAGGTAAAACTTTCTCTTTTTTTTCTTGAGTACAAGAAATACAAGCATAGAATTACCAAATTTTCCTTTGTCATTCCTAACTCAGCTGTGGAGGGAAATGGCTGGAGTGGCACGTGGCACCATGTGACAGGAGACAGCCTCGAACAACACACTCACTGCCATCACACAGCGCTTTGCAATAGTCTGCAGCACAATTGCTTTTGACATGGAGGCAAGATTGTTACATCAAAGTTTTTCCACAGGCGTTTTTATAGGTTGGTCCAGATTCTTAACTGGTGTGAAGTAAAGACAATGTAGCCCATTTATCCCAGATGCTGACTTGGTCTACTCTATGAAAAACCGAAACTCGGAAGCATTCCCACATCACTGTGCATTACTCACAGATAACGCACAGCTGCCCAGTCCTTTGTGGGTAGAGGTTTAAAGTGATAACAATAAAATACAAGGTCCTGTTGGAATCCTGTGGAGCTAGGATTTCACCAGCATTTGCAAAGCATCATCACCACAAAACAAATATTCTGAACACAGAGAAAGAGATCTCTCTCCTTAAAAGAGTGAGAAATAATAACATTCTTGAAAAGGATAAAAAGATCATTCAATCATGAGCTATCATCCTTCTAAAGACTTTGTCACAGTACATTAAAACAATAGAAAACTACAAATGTGATAATCAAATGTTTTTGTAAGTTAATAATTTCAGCTTACGGGACAGATTTTTTCACTGGTGAAAACTGACACACTCTGTTGAAATCAATGGAGCTATGACAATTTACTCCAGCTAAAGGTCTGGCCCATTGGTTTTTGAAATTCAAGAAGAATTGGAGGAAGAAAGCATAAATTTACAAGCAAAAAAGATTTAGAAAGGCAATGAACCACCTTGACCTTTACTTTCTGAGTCACAGACCAGGGAGCACAGCTCAGAATAAGGCAGTGGGTAAGAAACTGTGCTCTTCCCTTACTTTACCTGTTATTTCCTAATATAGGTGGAAGAAGAATTAGCAAACCAGGATCAGATTTCTCGTGTAGTGATGTAGTTTGTGTGGCAAATTCAGAGCTACACAGGTACAACAATGCTGAGTCACTTCAGCATTACTGGTACTGGCAACTGATACAAAGTCCATCGCTCACTCTAATTCAAAGACCCCATTTATAAAGCTCTATAAAGCTTTACAAAATCTGGTCACCAAGTCATCTTAGCAAAGTAGCAGCAGAGTTAGAGACACAATGTACACCCCAGATTCCCAGCCCCCCCCTATTTCCTAGCTCACCTATAGATAGCCTATCACAGTTCTCTTCCTCAGAAGTCTTTAGCTTCCACAAAGAATTTATCCCAGTGTCACATATACATCTATAAATACATACAGGGAGGTTTGACCCATTTTGTGGGTGGACAAGTATAACCAATGGGGATTTATTAGCTCAGTGTCTTGTGGATCTAGACCAGAAAAGTCAATTGAGGCATAGATTCACTGAACAGCCAGAAAGTGAACCCATGCATCATCAACCCAGTTCTGCATCATAAGTTATAAAAGCATCCTTCTAGAAAGACTCAGTTGGAAAGGTGGAATCTTTGCATGGCATGCAGCCCTAACACTGACCTGGGCTCAGGGCTGAGCCATGTGGGGAGAGAGGAAGGCTTGGAAAATTCTGCAGACATAGCTCAGACTTCAGCATGAAACAAAAATATTATAATTTAGCATGAAAGGCAAAGGTACTTCCCAAAGAAAACACTGGGAAGAAGGAACTTGTCTTGTGACCCTAAACAGAAGCATACTGTCCTTTTATGAGACTGTACAGCAAATACCTACTACAGTATGTATTAGATACTGCTAGCTTTTCCTTCACAATACGCTGCCTTCACTACTATGCAGTTAAAAACAAAAACCCTGCTGCCCCAAACCCTTTCAAGTAATGTTTGTTATGTTTCCTGCTGTTACTATTTGTCCAGTAATACTTTGCTACAGAAGTTCAGCAAACGTGACACACAAGTGCTTAACAGTCCCCACGGAGGCTGGCCCAGAGCCCTGCCCCTGCTCTCCCAGCAGCTCGGGTACCCGCCAAACTGCAAGACATTTTTATCTAGAGAAAAGGAAGATAGGACTTGATGCTATTGATCAGGCCAACGGACCATCAAGACCTACCAGATACGTCTGCTGCTAATCTATACTTTCTGGTTCACAGGGAGGTAACTGTACACGAGATATGTGCAATTCATCTCTGATAACACACTGAGAATAATTAGCTCGTGATGTTTCTTTGTACCTACTTATCTTTGTATCTCTGTCTATCTCTATTTCCCTTTAGACTATGCTTTTTTTTGATATTTATTTGCCACAAGTACGCCATTGGCAGGCATTGTTAACTTCAAGACACTAAGAAGAAAGAGTTCTGTGCTATCTAAAATATTTGTAGTATTTCTTGGATGAATCTGGGTCTTTAAAAAAAATGTATTTCAGAGCATCAAACGGGAGAGAAGGATGAGTTACCTGAAAAGACATTATAAAGGGTTCAGGGTTGATTGATTTAGCAACATCTGCTCAAGAGGAGACTGCATCTCTTCTAGGAAACAGTGGAAAGCAGCAGCCAAGCCTGTGAATTACACATTATACCCTCCTGCATACAGACAGCCTCGTGGAAACGGAGCACCCCGTCAGTGTGGCTATTTGACAGCCTCAGGTAGTACTTGCTAATGAGGAGGAGCTGTATTTATTTATTTAAAAAGAAACTAATTTTTAAGATTATTCCAAATCGAAGTGAGATTTTGGGATTGAGCTTGAGAACTATTATCAAGTGCTGCACAAATGAAGAGACTCTTCTGGAAGGTGACAGCACAGCAAAACAGGGAACAGATTACACAGCTGCTCCCACAGCTTGCACTCTGGCTGCCCAGAGTATGACGCCAGTTTCTTCTAAAAGGGCTAAATCAGGTCTGGGAACAGAAATCACCACCCCTTTAGACAAAGAAGGTTGCAGTTCCCTGGACTGAACTATTCAACTCTCGCTTTCTTTACTGGAAAGGATGGGTCTTGCAGCTTCCCCCAGAGCCAGTACCCCAGGAGAGAAAAGGAAGCTCCCTGGAATACACAGCTCTTGCTGCACCAATGAGAAAATGGCTCCTGCTTCAGCCTGAAATATATCTTGGTGGCATGAAACAGCAGCACTCACTGCCTTTTTCCTAATTATTCATCAGCACCTACCACCAACAGAGCTGGTCAAAGGCTGCCTCTGACTGTTTGTTGTCCTCCAAGAAGTCAGCAGCAGGATGCCACTTCTACACTCCAGGTTAGGTTTCCTCTCCCATCTGGCCTCTGCTACGTCTTCAGAGAGAAGATTTCATTTACAGGCTGTTTGCCATGAAGGAAGGAAACTGTCTGCTACTTCTGTTCTCGGCAGGGATGATGATACAGCATGCTTCCACTGCTAGAACTATTGGCTACTGCTTTGTAGCATACAAGAAAAATTCCTATGGACTGCTGCTGGCTGTTCATAGTACTCAAGAGAAAGACATCTATGATTTTTTTTTTTTATGAATATGCTGCTCTCAAGTCCTCACTTGGATTCAAATTGGTACTTTCAGAGGCAACACAATGGGATGGGCAATGGAAAGAGAGAGAGACAGAACTCTCCATTACTCGTAACCCAGCTTTGTATGGAAGGGACAAATGCAAGTTTTTCCTCCTGTTCTCTGTAGCCATAAAGGCCAAGAGACTCCATCATGTTCATGAAGACAGCAAATGCTGCTGCTCTTTCTTCTTCATGCCTGGTTCTTATTTCCCCTTAAAAATACATTTCATCAGGACGCTGAGAATCAGTACCCAGGATAGGAGGTAGAAGAGGAAAGCAGACCTCTTGCCAAGGAAACTTTTAGACACATGGCACAGTCCCATCACAGATCTCCTGAGGAACCGAGATGATCCCCCTACGGACATCAGAAAACTATGATTTTCTCATGTCCTTTTGAGTTTGAAGTGTGTGAAAAATCGGAGAGCTACATTGCTGTCTACCACGGTGGCATTCCTGTAACACACAGCTGAGGCTGTGCACTGCCCACGCTGAGTCCCAGGTGGGATTGCTGGGCAGGACAGGGGACACTGGGATAGCACGGGAAGCAAACCTGGTGGAACAATCACCAACACGACTGGGCTGGAGTGGACACTGAAGTCACCGGTCATGTTGGCTGTGCCCAGACGACCTCAGGAGAGGAGCCAGCCAGGTCTCTGCAGACCAGAGTCCAGCAGCAAACTGAAGGCAGGTTCCAGAGACAGCTGGAGGACCCTCTCGTGACACACACAGGACAGAACTCTCCCCTTGGCTACAACTTCCCATGGTTCTGATCCACAGAGCCAAATTCACACAAGCGTCCTGCTCACAACTGAGACAGCGGTACCGTAATGGTTAAAGTCACAAGAATACAGCAAAGAATATTACTCATTTTCCCCAACGACCTGAGCCAGAAAGTCCTCACAGTTATGGTTTGAATTCCTGTTTGGGCTTGTGGATTTTCTTAGCCCTCCCTCAAGCTTTGCAACCCTCAAACAGTTTTGTTATTCTCAGATCAGTTGAGGTGCCTGCAATAAGCCATCTGTATCCCCCTCCTTTCGCTTTCACTGTCTCCTTTTAATTGTACCAAATTCCTTTGGCACTCGTCTCAGGGTAGTACATAACTCCACAGGAATTCCCATTGTCGTGTAGCATTAATTTAATGTCCACTTATTATAAAGTGTTACGGAAAACTAATACACTCTTCGTGAATGAGAAGATTACATTAGAAACCTGACTGTATAATGAAGATGCTGTTTTGAAAGGTGCAGCCTATTGTTTGGCATCTTACATTCTACAAAAGGAAAGTGCTGCTTGTTTTGACAAGCAACTGAAATTTCCGTTTACTGCTTTAACAGCAATGTTTTAACTGTCATTCTGTGAGGATAGAAATGTTCTGTAGTTCAAAACACTCTTTTCAAGGACTGATTTGGACATACTTACTTGCCTGTTTATATATATATATATTTAAATGTCAAATTAGCCAGAAAGTCTAATTTTCTTGTCCTGGCTGATAAAGGATTTCAGGGCACAGGACTCAGCAGCACTTCAGACCAGACCTGTTATATGACTAATGGGCAATTTGCAGGTCTCAGTTTTATTTTACTTCAAAAGACAAAACCTATCTACTGAAGACAGGCGCTCCCACCATCACTCTTTAAAAAATATTTTAATTTACTTAGTCAGAACAAATAACTGTGAGAGTATAGAGCTGTACTATAGGATGATTCTCTCCTGATACAGCGCGGCAGTTAAACGCTCACTTCTGAAATGGTGCATGTGGCTCAGAGAGGGCCCCTGCACATCTGAGGGAGAAGGGCAGTTTGCCTGGCAAACGCCAGACCGTCACCCTGGGCTGTGTCAGCAGGACAGCCCTGCCACCACCATGCATCTCACCCACAGGTGGCTGGGACCACAACCATTGGCTTCAGCTCTTCCACTGCTGGCAGAGGCGAAGTTGCCCATTCGGTGCACATCCACTGGGGAGGGCTGTAAGAACTGCTCTGGACCACTGCTTCTGAACTGGATTTGCCATCAACCAAAAGTTATTTGGTTCCTGAATGACACTGATTTTAACATGTCCCCTGTGCCTCACCTGCATTGACACAAGAAAAGCAGTCGCTGGTACTTCTGTAATGATAAGCACCCGTACAAGCAATTGTCAAAAGGTGCTAATGACTTTGGCACCCAGTCTGAAGAACGGCGGATGACCAGTGGCTGCAGTTCAGCAGAACCGAGTATGACAGCACAGCCCTAAACAACACAGGACTCCACGCTTAATGCAAGGGCCGTACATGCTGCCACAGCAAACCTAAGATCAAAGATCAACAGGAACTGAAAAATAACCAAATCCACAGGCAATGTCTAAATAGACCAACTGAAGGAGCATTGAAGTTACTGGAACAATGCTCCTTCATACCATATCTTCCTGTTTACATATGCAATATTGCCAACAATGTGAATTTCACAATACGTGAGAAGTTATGATTCTGATAGTTAGTTCTGATGCTGTGAGACCTGACCAGGACATGAGCTTTCTGTATTAAGATGCCCGAGTTGGAAAGATAGAAGTGTTTTGTTAAAGCAAAGATCTTTCAGTGACCAGCATTTGAGGATGCCAGGGGATGATAAACACAATAATCACACGGCGAAATCACCCCACTGCTTCCCACGTCGCATTTTGTGCCCATCAGTACCTTGTTTTAGTCTCATAGCTATGGAACAGCAATGAAGCAGCACAAACAGGAGCAGGAAGTAACGTCACGTCAGTTTGTACTGAATCCTCCATGTCAGTGCAGAGGAGGGAAGACGGTGGGCACTGCCCAGCAGGACCCAGCAGAGCACAGGTAAGCCAGCATCTCTCTGTCCGCAGCAGGGACGCTTGGCTTTGATGGCACTTTAGCCATTTTGCTTCCAAAAAGTAGGAATAATTTTTCTCTTGTTCAAGAGATCATTGTTTCATAGATGATATTATGGTGTTTTAACTTAATGAAGTCAATGGTCTGAATAATTAAAATTGCCATATAAAAGAGAAATCAGAAAACATTTTCCTCCCAAGTTTGAAGCAGTCACAGGATATTAATTAAAAACTAACCAGAGTTTAAAAAAAAAAAAAGTACATTATGCTCAGAAAAAATTCTCAGAAAATGAAGGGCTGAGGCGTAACTAAGTGGATCCAGGCAAGACAATGCAACTGGCAGGTAGCCCTCTCCAGCTTCTCCAGAAGAGTTTTTGGACAATAAAAGGAAGTGTTGGAGAAGAAGTGCCTGCAACTTTGCTGACACCGTGATAGTGACACAGAGCATATGTCTGCTTAGCTTCAATGAAAGCTCTGTAAATACTGATGGTAAATAGACAGTTGTCTGAACAATTAAATCAGGGGAAATCATTAGCAAGCCTGCTGCCAAAGTTTACACAGAGCAAGACAGTTGTGACGCCCTCACAGCACTCAGCTCCCAAGCATTTTTCCAGGCGGACACAATGCCCCTGCACTGCAGCCATGGCAGAGAGCAGAGCAGAGCAGGCAGGAGCCTGGACAGCTGATGGACCTGCTCACAGCATGGGGACAACCTCACACCCTGGAGCCTGTCTCTGCAGGCTTCCAAGGCCTCTCCCCTCACTGGTCCCACCAGCTCTCCTTTAAATTAGGCACTTGACCACGGAAAGAAAATTCTGCCCAGATCCATTCCAGCATCACTTCAAGGTCTGATACCAGCCTGGTTGTCCCTGCCTACCTGCTGCATTTCAAAGCGCACACAGCCTGGGCAAAGCCTCACCCCAGGGGAAGGCGGGGCATCAGGGTAGGCTTTCTGGCTCACACAGCAGCAAGACTTGGGAAGAGCGAATAAACTGACAGCTTCAGATGCTCACTGACAACTTACATTGGTGTATGGCAACAATCCACCAGCACAAAACTGCTATTTCAAGTTATCGAGACTATTTAAAGATGAGTGGCAGCTAGGAGAGCTCACAGCAGAGGGATGAAGTAAGGGAAAGTTTGACAATGAGAGAAAAACACGAGATGGGGAAACAGAAGAGGAAAACAAGAACCCATTCCAATCTGTTGTTTCCCCCATTATGACTGATACCTCTGCCCTCTAAAAATGCAGCAGGCTGCCAGAGGCTTCAGACTCATAACTTACTTGGTCTGATGAAGATGGGAGAGATGCTAAATCACCAGGCACAAGGGTATGTATATGAGCTGCTGGGCACATGGATCCAACATGCTCTGCTTCCTGGCTTGATCCCAGCTACATGAGATTGTCTCAGTGATGTACAAGGAACTGTATTTTATATTGACACAATAACCACTTGAAGCCTTCAGGATAACATTAGAATTTCAATTATCACTTACAATAAAAAATTAGCAAGGTGCTCAATTGCTGAAGGACACCTTTCTTTTGTATTTTAATTAAACATACTGAGTGTGTTTATTAGTTTATTTTAATTTCATATGATCTTGATGGTATAGGACAAGATGTCAACTTAAGAATGAGCACCAAGGCCTTAAATTTTTACTGTGTCCCTTCAAAGCTGATAATTCCTATATCCAGCAAAAATACTGCTCATGGTAATATTATTTCTCTTGAATATTCCAAGAGGTGTAATTTACTGAAAGCAGGTCACTAAGGTGTTGCACTTCAGAATACAACAACATTCTGTGTAAATGAAAACAAAACACATTAGGTTTCTAACAAGGAAAGAAATTTCAAAATCTAACGTACACCTCACCAGGCAGCCGTGATTTCACCCTACCATGGTGCAGAGGTCTCATTAATGCATTTGAAGGGAGATTTGGAGAAGATTTGAACCGGCTTGCAACCATTCCCATAACTGATGTCCAGTCATCCTGTACTCTGAAAGTGAGCGTCTCACTGGCTGCACTGAATTGTACCACTTTTCAGAGAGGGAGAGGAAAGAAAAATGAATGGTTCAACTACCACATGAAGGCAAACCTCAGACCTATTTACTTGATGTCACCATAAAGCCTCAAACCTTCTGTTATAGGTACATGCAACAATTTTTTCCATTAAGTGAAAATTTACAGTCTCTGAAACAATGTATGAGAGATACAGTTGTTAAGCATCAACTGATAACATCTATGGCTAAAGATCCCATAAGGTATTTTAGAGTTCCAGATAAATTACCTTCTTCCATGCCTACTGGGCTATAGTCCAGTAAAGTCTGTTTCAGCCTGAATTTACTGTAAGACTCTACAATGGCTTTTTCAGCACGCCTTTAAAGCACGTGGGTACTTGCCAGAGTAGACAGCTCGTCTGTATTCTCTACGGGATAATTTCCAAGGTTTCTAGTATAGATCACTCTGTAGATGTATTTTTCAGTACTATGAGGCAAGATTCTGATCTCAGTCACGCTGGTGTAAATCTATTATAATTTCATAATGTAGCCTTCAGCCATTTTAATTTCTAAGAATGCCACTGGGGTATATTTACTTCCTATTTTCTACAGCCTGTTAGGTGAGACTTATAGTCATGTTGTCCAAAGCACACTCTAATCTTATATGCATCCATTAGTGGCTTAAGAAAAATAATCAGACTGTCCAATCAGCCTAACAGATAATGCACAAGCCATCATTTACACGTTATCCCTTTCTGCAATATTGTGATTTCCACTCGGCCCCAGGGTACTACAGTATCGGTATTAGCAATTTTCCTCGTAAATTAATCAGAACCACCTAGCAAATAATTACAAACTTCTCTTCCAAATCTATTATCTTCAAGTTTAAATGTGGGCAGATGGTAGGCCTTAGGGCATGTTTTATTCCAGGTATGGAATTAATTGATGATTTCTCACATTATAAACAGAGAACTTAAAATTATTGTTGAACCTCTAATTTTTTCCCCTCTCATCCTATTAATGTTCATGCTAGGTAAATGTCTGGCAGCAATGAAATGTGCATTTTAAATACCTGGCCAATTTCAATTCAGGTATGAGAATCACAAGCTTCCTTCTTGCTAGCACACTGATATTCAAAGCTTCTCTGTAATACTCAGCCTCTGATGGGTAAGAATTAATTTATTCCTCAGGCTGCCTGCCCTTGAGTGGAGTTGGACCCTCTTCTAAATAGGACTACGACATGCACAGTATTTTCAGAATATAAATAGTCTAAGACAGCTGAGTTTGAAAATCAATTTTTCCTTCAAATTGATACCCTAGAGCTGAGAACTGATTACTCATTAATTAATTAAGCTTTCAATAAGCACAGGATCTTTGGAAGCCTAGACAAGGGGGAGGGGAACTTCTGGAATACCTGGTCCGATGCACACATGGAGTATCTAACCTTTATGATTTAGAAGACCTTTTCTCATTAAGAAAACAAACTGAGATACCATCAACCTTAAAAACAGGATGTAAAGACAGGTCCATGCAAAAGGCTTCCCTTGCCTGTTCAGCAGGTTCTGAATTTGAGGCTTAGACATCTAGGGACCTGGGAATTCTCCATTCAATTTGAACACCCACCTATTACGGAGTTATACAAGTACCAAGGTTTGCCTTGAAGGCAGCAGTGTTGTACTGCATCAATTAAAGCCATCAGATCAAGTAAAACAGTCTTGTAATTAAGAATGTATTTCATGCTCGCTACCTTTTCCCCAGAACAGAGTAGTTCTTGCTATTCTTTACCTCTCAGAAAATGCGGATATACCAAAAATAAAAATTTAGTCTGTTGCCTAGACTCTCAGCATCAGGGCTATTGTCAGTTTACAGCCATCCACTGTAGCTTAAAAAGAATGAATGTGAGTGGATCATAGGCAGCCAGGGTCTACTATGGACACAGTAATACTTTATTCTTAAACATCAGGATTTGTCTTACTCTATGCAGAGATGGAATTCCTTCTGTAAGAAATAAATAAATACCTCTTTATAAATCACAGCCATACAACAAAGCACTAGGAGTTTAATTCATTGCTTCCTTCCTTTATTATTTTTCTTTATGACTTCCTCATTTGGAACTTCTCCTATTCCATCACTCACATGAGTTAAAACAAGCTTATGCAATCATACATCACATTTCTCACTCTTTCCTGGAAGAAGGGGGAGGAAACCAGCTCGAAACAATTGAAACCATCAGAGAGATTTTCCCCGTTGAGACAAGTGACAAACGTGTAGCCAGCACAGCATCCCTCTTGCTATCGTCTCCCCACGACAGCCTGTCAGCACTGCACATGGACATCCTGAATTCGCACACTACAGTCAAGGAAAACCCCAGAAAAGCAGATATTAAAGAACATTTGTTCTTAGATGTTCTCGAGAACTAGGTAGGCATTAATATAAAACCTGGGTAACAGAGATGGTCTGTGAGAAAGCTTTGTTCTTGCTTTTCACTTGAGGAACGCCCATTCTTTGTCAGCAATTCATGATCAGCAAAATGAAATCAGAACAACTAAATCAGTAAAAGACAAAAAGACAAACAGCTTTTAATAATGTATAAATTTGATCACAGAGCATTCCCAAGACTGAGATCCAATGCCAGTATCTAGCAAACAAACCATTATGATTGCATTAATAGAAGATGCCTGATGCACAAAGAACATGATTAATTTTAAACAAGTAACTTCACTGGCCAAGGTTCTCAGAAGCAATGAATCACTTTGAACACCCAGACTTTTCCCCACCCCTGTCTGCACCTCAAAATACTTTACAAGAAGCCTTACCTTCAGAAAATGAAGCTTCTCTTGCACTATCTGGAGTTGTAGGTGGGAGGGAGGGGATGTCTGGCATTCAAAATTGTTAACTGGTAGCCAAAATGACAAGCTTTCTTTGAAAACAGCAGGCACCGAGTCCAGTGAGAAGGGTATTAGAGAAGGACACACATTATGCTGCACAAAGCAAGAGCCTGAAGTTGCATGATCAGACAAACTGGCCATTACAGTGAGAGCGGTGACGGATTTTGTGATGGGAAATGTGGTCTCAAATAATTACATACCAGGCTGACTATGTATCCTAAGGGGATGAAGGAAGGATGGATAAGAGCTGGAAGTTTAAGCAGCAGGCAAGCAAGAAGATCGGGGTTTCCACAGACCAAAGTTAACTTCCTTCAACAGGAAAAATCTTGTTTATCTAAGCAAGGAAGCTTCTATAATCTCTCTTGGTCTCTTCACTGACCAGCATTGTTTAAGTAACACTTAGAAGGGAAAGACACACGTGGTATAAGCAGAATGAACTGCACTCTCAGCAGCACATTAAGCTCTTTGAAGACAAACAGGAATATTTAATAACACTTTTCTAAATAAATAAGAAGGGTGGATACAACTTAATTCCATAATTAAAGGGTTAATTATATGCATGATAAAAATAAGTTTCATGTTTTACTGTGCACATCCAATCCCTATAATCTGGCCATAAATAAAAAGGCTGGTGATAAGGAAAGCTTCAGGCAGGAGAGCAACTCACCATCTTTAATGGGCAGTTATATGACATGCTGCTAGTACATTGGCAGTAAATCAGCAGAAACATCTTTTATAGAGTTCTAGCTTTTATGATGTCATTAACTTTCCTCCTTATACTTAAGGAATAATGAAATAAAGTCATGAGGAGGGATCAAAGGATGAGCCCGAACTATGTAGTTTGAAACAGCCACAGGGGAATGAATTTTGCCCACACTTTCCTGCAGACATTTTGATGGCAGAGAGGAGTGAAGAGTGGAGGAGGCAAGACAGACCACAAAACTTTTGGCAAACCCTGAATAGCACACATATTAATGAGCTGTTTTATAAGAAGAGCTCTTTAAGCACTATTCCTGTGGCTTCAAAACACTGCAATTTAGCAATAATTTAAACACACAAGGTGGTGGGATCAACATCACATTCAAAGAAATGGCAAGACAGGCAGCAGTGGTAGCACACCCCTACTGGAGAGGTGCCAGGTACCATAGATCACCTTATCTGCTTGTGCAGTTAGAAACACTGAGCAGGATGGCGATCGATAGGGAAGAGCACTGCATGCAGTAACCAGTGGACACCATTAAACTAAGGCAGTAACACTGGAAAGTTATAAAAGTTATGAACCATTTAGGTCAAGTCAGGCATCAATCTAACACAAATGGAAGAAAATGTGGCTAGCAGATCTGCATTTAATTAAAAAAAATAAAATAAAACTCCCTCTGCTTAACAGTGGCCACTGTGACTAAAATTACACCTATCAGAGAAGCCTCAAAAAGCAGGATGAAGCTTCCTGGTTTTGCTGATGTCTGGAAGCAGCTTTCAGAGGAATTCCTGAAAGGGACTGGCTCTGGACTCCCTTTTGACAGTACATCATATATGAAAAATAAAATAGAATCAAAATAGGGGGTGTCAGAGTGAATGACACCTACAACAGGTCTGTGAGTAATGGATCGTGTCAACACATACCAGCTGCTGTTCATAACTTACAATGTTGTTCAAAAGTCACAGCCTAGTTTGCATAGAAAACCAAGAAACTCTCTGCTATGTTCTAAGTTCTACCAGAACAGCATTTCTTCCATCCCAAGGAATGGTATCCTATTAAGGCACAAGGATGACCTTTTTTTTTAGTTCTGGTATCACAGAGTATTTGTCTTACATATTAGCTTAGACTTGAACAGGAAATGCCATTTGTTCAACACCTCATGACTGTTTACAGTTCCAGACCTCAGCCATGATCCTAAACCCTGTGAAGCACAGAGCCTGCGTGGCCTGCAATGGGAGACCGGAGGATGCCTTCAGATAGCAGGGCCTGACAGCTTCCCAAGTTTGGGTGAGCATTTACTCTGCTTGCTCACCCGAGGGGTTTGTTCAGTTTCAGAGGAACTAACATCTGCCAGATCTGGCCCAGAAAAGACCCCATGCTAAGTCCAGGTCAAAACTACTGCCATCAGCTTACTAAGGCCAAATAAATCCTAAAAAATGCCATTACTACTAAAGAATTAAACACCTCAAATCCATAAAATGACATAGTCTAAAAATTGGTAGGGGAAACAACATCTTGACTTTCTGATCATTCCTTACTGCTTATTGTACTCTCACCTACCCAGTGAAGAGGAAATCTTGTGTCTTCCCAACCCAGTGTTGGCCGTTTCTTAACACACAAATTATATGCAACTTGGGTCTCCTCCTCCTTGCAGTCCAATGTTTTTCCACTTGTTTTGCATAACTGTCTTTAGTGAGTTTTGCCATGGAAATGAGGATGAGGAAGTTAATTAGCCCGTTGTAGGGATTTGCACGAGCACATGGGAAGCTCTAGGTCAGCGCATCTGTCTGCAAACACAGTGGTCAATTAACATGAAGAACATATATCAACAACTGCTGTTACATTTTCCACAAGCAACCTTCCAGCAAAACACTAGCCATGCTGCATAGCAAGGATCAGACACGTTCAGATGCTGGAGGCTGCTCTGCCTGAGCATCGCACAGTTCACAGCAAAGTACCGACTCCACTCATCTTCCCATTCAAATTGAAACTGTCTTTTCTCTGATGTATGCATGCAGCAGTGCGATGGAAGAGTAACCCATCCTGTCTGCCATGGAATAATAATGGCTATGTCAATATGCCTGTCGATCCGCCGCCTGAGGATCTCTCGTGCTCCCCATCCTCCTTGCAACTGCAGCTACAGTAAAAGTTCAACCCTGACAAGGCAGTCTTGGAGATGGAGGGAAGCTCTGCGGGTGTTATTGAAAGAAGGGAGGGGAGGGAATGGAGAAGCTAATTGTATGCACTGCAACTCTTCCTAAAAATAAGAAACTGAGTTATCACAGTGTTTCTTATAGGGCTTTATGCATTCAAACTTCTCTAAATGAGGGACTACACCATGCATCGCACATCACCATACGGATGATTGTATACCATTACCTAAAATTGAACTGAGTCTGTTCAACCTACAGTGCACTCCAATTTGTCACAGAAACAGTTTGCCTGGCCCATTCACATAATGAATGTGGATATGAAGTTAATGCCAAGGAAGATAAGCACCCTCAGGGTTATTTAAGCCTACCCTTCTCTGTCATTCCCTGTGTTATTTCATAGGCAGCATTATATAGGAGTTGGGGGAAAAAAAAAAGCAGAAGGGGAAAGAGGGTAGTGGCACATCATTCAGGTCTGATGCCAGCATTTACAGTGACCTTGCCAGCTGAAAAATATTTTACTGTTGCCTATTTCAAAATCCATCAGGATCAACCTTAAAATCTGTTTTGTTTCCAGAGAAGATGAAGAAGGACATATTGAAGAAGTGTATTCTGTCAGGCTAATGTCTCTCCTGTTTCTACAGAAGACTTCTCACATTCTTCATACATACCATATACATCCAGTGAAGTATGAAACACACACCAGGTTCCACAAAGCACCAAGTCATATTTCAGAAGCTCAGCACTTTGTTGGGGTGCTCTGGGTGAAGTCCTGTCCAGCTTAAAGGAAACGCCCAGCTCCCACTCATACCAGCCAGGTGAGAATTTAACTCTTTTTAACAGTGTCTTTCGGCGTAAACACAGCCATATTTGCACTAAGAAGGCAAAGTAAACCGGCTTCTGTGTTACGACTCCAGCAGACTCAGAGAGGAATTGCTGTTCAGCCAGCCTCTCCAGCTGCTGTTGTAAGTCCACGATCACATCCAACCAAGAAACGTTGCCTATGCTGAAAAATTTTGCAAGATTCTTCAACACCGAAAGAACAGCAGTGCACATGTGCCGGATCAAGCCTGTACTTGGAAGATACCAGCAGGATTGAGGTGCCTTGAAATGCAAGGCTTGTAAGCTGAGAGGTTAAAAGTAGCATTAGAGAATTAGGTGTCCAATTCCCACTGAGAACTAGTGGTAATTAGTATCTACAATAATACAAAGGCCCATGCAATTAGTATGCAAAGATGCTTGTGCAGAAGGCAGGCTGACTGAGATTTAATTTTTAGGGTTTCCACAGAGATTTTATTTGACATCTAACACTTGATTTTGCCCTCAGTATTCCACTACACCCTACCTACCCTATCCCTACAGCACAAGCCAGCAAGATTGCAAAACGGGGCTTATCTACAGAGAGCGATTCCCTGCTACGGAGCCTGTGAAGTCCCTCAATTTAAATTGCAATGGTTGCTTCTTTGAAGGATTGCTAAGTGGCAAGAACAAAACCTATGACTGTCAGGCTCTAAGCATCACAATTTCTTATGGCTTTACAGCAGAACATTAAGACAGGATGAAGAATTAACTGTGTCAAGGAGAAAATTTGCTACTGTCAGTTTTGTTTAGTTATTCCGAGTTACAAATATGATTTGCTGCTAACAAAAACCCAACGAGGCTGTATTAAAAGTGTAATTTGATACCCGGCTATAAATCTCTTTAATAAAGGTGTGGTGAAAATGTTACCCGTACATAAAGATTAATCTCTATTTAAATATCTATAAATTCAGGAAGCTGAATGATGCTGAAGCTGAGAGAAACATCTTCCAAAGTATGAAGTTGCTTTGTTACTCCTGGTAAATGCTAATTCTTTTTGCGGCCCGTTTGGTTGTACTTTACATTTAACCACAGAGTTTTATTTATTATTCTCACTCTGAACTTTCACGGCATCCCTTTCATCAGTTAAATTCCCCCTTTCGAAACAAACATCTATTTGAACAAAAACAGTCTTTAAAAAAAAAAAAAAGAATCAAAGCATTTTTAGTGAAATGAAGTTTTCTGGACTGAATTACCCAGCCTACACCATAGCATGCTCAGCCACTGGAAATTATTTAGAAACAACCGAAGGATAGGGCCAAAGGCCCGAGGCCTTTATCTGGGCCAGATGATTGATGTGCTGTGGGCCCCGCTGTGGTTAACAGTGATTTTTATCTGTTGCTAGCAGCAACAGTCCGGGGCGCAGCGTGAGGCCAGCAGCCGGCCGCGGTGCTGCAGCAGGCCCGCACACAGGGACAGACAAATAGGCTTTTCAGCCGGACAGGTCTCGTGGGGGGCTTTGACATAAAGGGCCCTTTGGAAAGGCTGGAATTGTCAGCCCTTTGATGGCCGCATGCTGGGCCATTAGCTTCTGTTACTAATTTGCGGTGCATGTGAGAGGGCAGATCCACGGGAACACCTGCGAGCGGCTCGGGTGCATTGTGGGATGGGTTTTGTAGGGAGAGCCGAGGAATAAAGGACGAGGCATAACCCTTCCATCTAAAGGGCAGATGACACAGGCTATTATCGTCTCCAGCCATCAAAAGGACGGCTCTGAAGTAACATCAAGCTGTCTAACTCAAACCTGGAAAAGCAAAGAACCGGGGAAAAATCAGAGTTGGTAACACAATGCGCCGGGCTTCTGCAGGAACTCTCTGGGGAGAGGTAACCTTATGCACTGGGATACCCAAGAGGAACAGGCAGGATTCAAGGATAAACCATCACCTGTGCTTGTACTGATACCAAAATTCCCTATCTCCTCGAGCCCCTGTGTGCCAAATATAAAAATGTAAGAGGGGGAAATAATAGTCAAGATTAAGATGTTCACAGCAGATGCCAGTCCTGGAGAGAAATGGAAGAAATGCCATTTAAAACTGTTGGGATCACTTAAACCCACAGATTCCTGCATTCTGAACAGTATTGCATTTTTCCACCAGCAAATCCCATAGACCATTAAAGCCTTCACACAACTGGGCCTGTCAACGCACCCTGAAGGTCTCCCCGCCCCACACATGAGTTAACCGAGGCACAGCAAACAGCATGCCCGAGATCGTAGAGCAAGATTATGGGAGTGCTGGGAATACAACACAGACCTCCTGTCTCCTCCTCCTGGCTTTGAACACAAAACCGTGCTTCCTTTGTTGGTTAACATTCAGGATGCTGAAATTATAAGCATTCAAGGCTGCAACTTTAAAGATTAATATAAAAGCAACTTTTGTATTACATTTGTGCAAGCAACCAGAAAAGCACATATTGCAAAATAATCCACGAGTCGTCCTACTGGAGGCCACTTCAGTGACTAATGAACATGTTAACTTTCAGGCTGAGTTTCAATGGAAAGCAATTCTTCAAAACAAATTATAAAGCCTAACGGAGTAACAGAATCATTTACAACTCTCGTGGCACTGTAGTGTCACAAAAACACCACTCCAACAAAACTAAATAGGTGTCGGAGACCAACACGATATCCAAACAAATCCGACCCCAGCTCCAGCCAGAAGGAAGCAAGCCCACTGTGGTAGACAGAGTGCACTGATGCCAAAGATCACTTTTACTGAACAAAATTGCAGCGAAAGGTGTTGTGCACAGTCTGTGTTCATGCTACAGCAGTGCTCACAGCCAGGAGTCAGGAACTGGGCCCCACCGCACCAAGCTACTGGTTTTCAACCCTGGGACATCAGGCCTCCAGCCTTGCTGAGTACTTCCTAAATGAGTTGTAAAAAGGTAGCTAAGAAAAGCAAGCCTGTGGTCAAGAGGGCCTTAAATCCAAAATACATGGCTCTGCAACTTCAGCAGTGTTTCTCTTCGGGTGTTTGCAAATTGGAAGAAGGTGAAAACCACCAGCAAGACTTTAAGTGTGGTATGAGAGAAACCTAACATTATAAAGGAGGTATGGGTAAAAGGGCAACACACTTTGAACTGAAACCCCCAAAATACTAAAAGCACATTACTACAAGTCTGAAATGAGAAGATGCCAACAGCAAGGCTCCATGAAGTTCTGAATCTGGTTCCTCATAGTGCAACTTTAATTACGAGCCCTTCCCACCTGCACCTCCAGTTTTACAACAACTGAACACATTTAAATGTCTGAAAACCTCAATTCATCAGATCTTGATCAAACCATTGTAAGCTTATTTTCAATGACATGTTTGCCTTAGATTTCACAGCCACTGATAAGATTTCATTTCTTTTAAAGCAAATTCTGACAAAATCAATCGACTTGAGAAGGAACTGGTGAGTGAAAAGCACGACACTCAGTACAGCCACAAGCCACAGCCATGCTGTGGTCCTGCTTAGCTGGCAAAGACCCACTCCCTCCATATACTGGGCTTTCTTGGGATGCCTGCAATTTCCTACTGCTGACATTGACAGGGATGAAAAAAAAAATCCTACTGTTCTCCCACTCATTGTCCAAGGTCAGCAAGGTAAAGAGTTACCTGAACAGAATACAAGGATGTTTGCCCAAGGCAAAGACAGATGAGAGATAAGATATGGTTTTGATCAGATCAAGTGTAAACCATCCGTGTGGTAAAGGAGAAACTAGTCCTGCTGAGGACCTTTCTTTCACATTCAATTCCTCAAGTGAAACAAAGCAAAAAACTCCAAAGCCCCCTTCCTTACCCTGCCCCAGAACTCTAGATAAAACCAGCAGGTGCTGTTCAGACACTGAACAATATGCACACCTCAGAAAGTATTACCCATCCTATTGGCCTCAAACCCAAAAGCTGGCAGGCAGCCCTTGCAGCAGCTTTGTTTCTGCACATTTCAACATTACTCAGCCCTTTCACACAATCATCTTCTACTCTCTATCCCTGGCTGTCCAGTATAGCAATGAAGGAAATTAATGTGAAACTGCCCTTCTAATTTTTCTTTCTTTTTGGAGAACCTGCCCTCCTCCTTTGATCTTCTCAGTGAGTCTGTTTTGATTGCTGATCCAACCACCCGAACAGAAACTTGAAAGCACAAGTAGCTGATGCACAGTGTGTCATAGCACTGTGGGCCAACAGGATGGGTAGCGTGCAGACACTTTAGTTAAAAACATGCCAAACTGCTTCTTCCTAAACACCATATTAATCTAAAGTTTATTTGCATTGCTCTTCTTGCATGTTTGAACATGTACACTTCATTTTGACTATGCTGCCTAAACAAACTTCCACTATTTTTCTCATTCAGTGCTGCAGCAGTACTAGAAGCTTTTGAGAAACCATTTCCTTCATGTTTGCAAGACTATGCAAATTTCAGCATTCAGTTCCAAAAGGCAACTATTGCACCAGTCCTGCCAACCCAACAGCTCAGTGGCCACCATTCAACGGAGGAACTCAACAGAAATGCCTTCCAAAAGTCCCTGGGTTGGTTTGTTGTTCTTTCCATCCCCCAAGATGCTTTAAAACCCACCAAGTTCATGGATGAAGTGGGGCCTGACAGGTTACACTGCCCACTTCTCTGCACCAACCACAGTGAAACCCATCAGCAACGCAGAGACTGTCAGCTTGTGCTAACATCCTGCAGATAAAACGATTAACTTTACATCAATTGTTGGCCATCATACAAATAAAGTCACTGAAATAAAACACTGTGGCAGAATCGATTTCTTTTGGTTTAAATAATGAGTGCCTTGGCTTTTATTTCCCACATAAATGCCCATTTTTTAATATATGTATCAAGAGCATATCATACTTCAACATAACAGATTTGTGTCTTGGTCTTGAAAGACAAAGAAAGAAAGACAGACAGACCGACCTTTCTTCTAGGCAACTATTGTAATTTCATTGAAATATTACCCAATTTTTATCCTACCTTCTCACATGGCACCAGGTACAGTGTTTGTGGAAACAGCCCCTTGAACTCCCTCCCTTCCAATGCTCAAAACAGGATCCATAAAAAGAATTCACATAATGAAGCTGATTCTGATATCCCTGAAAAAGTTCTGCTTAAGAAAACCATTTGAAGAATGATTTACTGTGAGGAATAACACTGTTTGTTCTGAAAGGCAAGTATGGACACAGTAAGTTTTAGAAATTACTTAAAGTCTTAAATAGCTGCCCCAAAATAATGCAGTCAAGCTTAAGAAGATGATGTAGATATCAAAGTCATAATTATCTAGCAGGACTATTAATCCAGAAGCATTGGTTGGAAATAGAAAGAAAACAAGAAAAGTGATAAATGCAGGAGACTACAGCATTTGGTTTCAAAGTGGGCCAGGTGGCTTCCTTGGCACTTGGGCAGCAGAGAATATTTCAGACTCTCGGTCCATTCTGGAGGCAGAGAAGCTGCCTGCCCCAGCCACAGACTGCTGGGTGGTCACCAGTTTGGAGATCAAGCTTGCTATCTACCAAAAGCAGCCACACTTTCCCCATTAATGGCTGGATTTAGATGCAGCTCTAGAGCTCTTCCTACTAGCCTGCTACTTTGTAAACCTGGGCAGGTACTAATGCTACCTCGGGCTTGGAGATAACTGGGCATCAGATGCTCCATTTTTTCTAGTCATCACCCAACTTCCAGGTGGATGAGAGTCTTCTGAGCTGGGACAGCCTCTGGTCAGGCTGCACAGTGGCCAGTACTTTCAGAGTGTCACCGGGACACCAGAGTACACGGGAGGGGCTGTCAGGAATTTGGTTCTGCAGCTTGACAAAGGTATGTTCTGTTCTCGTTGGACCTGATGACTCCTAGTCCTGCCTAATGCCAGTGTTATGCTGCTTTGCCCTTTGAGTTTCACCTTATGCTCTACACAATCACATCCCTTGAAGAACATGCTGGGTCACACGTCTTCCTAGACCAGCAGACAATTTTGGATATAGTCAGTCCCTGCTGCTTCCAGGTAACACAAGCAGGAAAAGTCACCAGCCTGATGTTATCCAGGACAAAAGGCTGAGGAGAAGGAGAAGAAAGAAAATAAATAAATAAATAAAAGTTCAGTTTGTGGGTAGTATTTTAAGAATGAAGTCTTTAATTCTAGTCGCTTCAGGTGCTCTGAATCCCACATCCTCCAAAAAGGCACATTATGCCACAGCAATGAACTTCATAAGGTCTGACATTCTAGGAAGGGCAGCAGTGTATCCACCTCCTCAGTGTTCTGAACAACAATTAGTAGGAGCTTCATGTCTGTACATCAAAGATGTGGTATTGCTCTGGATAAGATTTCATAGGAAGTCTTAAAAGGGATGCAGTAAGTATATTTCTCAGGAAAAAAAAAATAACAGCAACAAAACCTGGAAAGAAATAAACCACAAGAAACCAACCACACATGCACATGCACAGGCTTTCAGACATTTAATTACAAAATATATGCGTATGACAGACATCAACAAGCCTACAGGAAGATTCCTGCTTCAGTATTCAATGCAGCCTCAATAAATATTTCAAGGTTTCAAATGGATGCTTTGCAATAGAACAGTTTCCATTTGCACAAGTGCCAGAAGGAAGAAATCAACACAGGCTTAAAGCAAAACCAGAGTATTTTCCTGTAAAACTTTAATTGGGAAACTGACACTATATAATCTGTACATCATTGCCTCCAAGCTGTTGTTAAAAAATTAAAGCTGTATCAAAAGAACTGCTTTGTTAAATTAACACGTTATGCATACCAGACATAATCTGCACCAGGAAAGGAAATAGCTTTGAGTCAAAAATGCACTGATTGTTATGGTTGTCACTGACAGGGGCTGAGCCAAGCAACATAAGGAGACAAAGGCACCTTACGTGCCTCCTGTACAGACACATGCCCTTACAAACACGTAGGCTTTATTTCAAAACCTGAACAAAACCAACAGACAAGCAGGATCTCATCACGGTGATCATTAGAGCTACAAATCACAGATCAGGCTGTGCAAATTCAGTATGAGGTTCTGAGGATGTGCAGGTACGGGGCAGGGCTGAGCTGCCGGAGCCCTGACACCGAGCCCACCTTTGCTTGTATTCCAGGGCCAGCAGTGAGGAAGGGGCTAGAGCCCCCACTGCTAGTGCTGGTCCCAGGGGGTCTGAGGGCTCTGGACTGGCCACTGGAGCCTCTCCCCCATGGTTATAAGACATCCCAGGCCCTTGCTTCAGCAGGAGGCTGCCCACACTTGTTTAGCAGCATTCACAAGAAGACAGGCACCAGGAGCATGGGGAGCTGGGCTGGGGGACAGAAGCTGAGGGGTCTGGTTTGAGGAGAGGGATAGTAAGACAGGGACATGGGACAAGCAGCACAGAGCTCCTTCTGCTCTAGGCACAAGACAAAAATTAGGTGGACCTTCTGTTCAGAACTACTGTATCTATTTTAGTAAACACTCTCCATCTGTACACATCAATGTGCGAAGGAGACTAGTACCACTACCCCATTTTAAGGCTAGAGAAACTCAGGCACTGAAGCTCAGAGCAACCTGCCCAAGGCTGCGTTGAAAGTACTAATTTAAAACCTCATTTGCTCAAGGTCTCTCTCTGGAAGCTTGATTATTCCGATCTTGAGGTTTGCTCAGCAAATATATAACAAAAACAAACCAACTGCCCTAAGTGGTTCCAAGGATACAACCACCTTCTCTGTTTTAACCTTTGCAAGCCCGTATCACAGTCACCATCATTTTGGCTTCAGATTAGTCCAGGCTGATCAAACCGGCTACGCTTTGAAAAGTGACTCATCAATTTGCATGCCCAAACTCCTGACAATCCGACAGCCTCAAAGAGGCTGAGCTTCCTAAAAATACAGAGCATGCTTCTTCAGAAAATACTGGTTCCTCTCATATGTTTCAAGTTGTTCAACTCTGAATTTAAAGTGCCCAGGCAATTTTGGAAGCTCTAAACTGTTACGTTTCCCCCGTCAGATTTTACAGCTCTGCACGCGACGGTCTGTTAGCTCCGTTCGTGCAGCGAGGCTAAGGCACTGCTGCGGTCTGCAGCGGTGAAGATGGGTTAACAGTTTTGAGGCTTTTAAGATAAGCAAAATTTCCCCTGACGCTGTAAACTCTTCAGGTGGTTAGAGACAACAGTTTCTGCTTTTTTGATGTCTTCTCAGAAAAGAGCTCACATAATTTTATCAGTCTCTGGGGTGACCATCAGATAACCAAGCTATTCCTGTCTGAACCACTCAATGCATCTCCACCTTCCTGTCACTGGCAATCCACAAGACAACCAGGGGATTCGAGCTAACCACACGGCTCACAACTTAACTGATTAAGTAGGTGGGAACTGATGCCAGCTCAGCTCAAAGCGTCTTTCTCTGCTAACCAGAAGCTAGCCACAAGCTGTAGAGGGGAATGACCACAGATAACACACTGATAGTGAAACCGTTTGGTGAAGTTGCAGCTTCCTGTTCCAGCACTCTCACAATCTCTTAGAAATGAATCTTCAGCAGGAAACGGGCTGCAGTTAAACAGGCTGTCTAGGGCATCATGTGGCCTGTGTTACTGACTCTTGTTTTCAAGGGACCATTTATTACTCTCTCCTGCCCTCTTCCCCAGCTCTGGTGAAATAAACCAAATTAGGGCTGTTCAAAAACCAGCAAGTCCTTAGGGGGAGGCAAAGATGCTTAGAAGAAGTGTGTGACCACCCTCCATCCGTTAAAACTCCCTGCCTGCCAGCTGCATGGTACTTAGCACTCTCCGGCATCTTCACTGTGATAGCCTAATCTTCATGCTGCAAGGATGTTTTTTTTTTCTTAACCCAGTGTGCTACTTGGCCTAGATGCTATTAAGCAACTTTGGAAGAGCAACACAAATACAGTGGGGAAAATGTGTTTTGCTAACTAGAAGAGTTTTGATCTAACTTTGATCACGAGCCTGACAGTCATGCTTGTGTCAACACCTGCTTACATTTTGCTAAGAATGTTTACAGAGAAAAGCCTTTTAAACAAGTGATTTTGAGAACAAATTTTGAATCTTTGGCTCATTACCAGTATCCCATCAACATTAGCTTCTCTGCTGTTCATGCTGCTGCTGCCCAGAGCCTGAAGGTCCTAGTCCTCATCTAGTGAAGTCAATAAGACATTTCTCCCACTGACACCATTTGGTGTCCCTAACTACATTGCAGAAGGAAGTGCACACAGCTTTGGCCACACCATGGGACACCGCTTTTGAAGTCCTAATAGCTGTCACAATGGTCTGATGATACATGGAAATCAGATCATCAAGAATAATTTTGAAGAAGAGTCCTGTTAAATCATACCCTGCAATTGAAGGTAGGGGGAACGCCCACAGACAACAGCTGCCTTTTCACTTGCTCGGCTCTAGCTCTTTGCAGAGTGTATGTGATGCAAGGCAAAACAAAGCAGTTATCACTGCAGTTGATGGCAAAGTTTCACCAAACCATTAAAACAGGACTAAGTTTTACGCACCTCAATGTAACAATTTTTTTCCTTGGTAACTACCAAGCGGTCTGAATATGATGCTGCACAAGTCAGAAGCACCCTCTATGCAGCCTATATCCTCCTTCATCTGCAGCACTCTGATTGCTACAGTATGTCAAAAAATCCTCCCTCTTTGATTAGCTGATTTCAAGGGTAGCACGAATCATTCAACATCTAGTATGCCCATGGCCAGAAAACCCAAGAACCCCACCCGATAGCTTCTGAATCTAACCCCAAACTTCTTTTTGCTTACAGATAGCAAAGTACCTGTCTAAAAAATTGAACCAGGGTTTGAAAACACCCAGCATCTACACAGTCCTAACACGTTTCTCAAAGACTGCCAACATCATGAGGCTTTCTGGTGAACACATGTGCTGAATTAATCAGAGAAGAAAATTCCTTGGGATACTACAGATCTAGACCATAAGTGCCCAGGCACACAAAGTCTTATCCATCATACAGCACAGAGATGAAAGACAGCAAAGATATGAATCAGGCTACATTCCTGTAGCAAACACTGCAGACATGTCCACAGTGATGTAATTATACACCCATTTTCCATCGTTTTGGTTGCAAAACTCTGAATATTCACAATCAATAGCACAGTAATGCATCTGGAATGAATCTACAAACAAGGCAGTTAATTCTGTTAAAATCTAGATGTGATACTATTTGAGTGTGTAACTCAGCAGCACCATGTAAGGACCACTAATGTGTGCTGGATTTTTTTATTATTTTTCTGAGACACACACTAACACCATAATCAAAAGCAATTTTGAGCTCAAAACTGACCTCAAGGTTACAAGACTCTATGGCAGACTGTTCCCTTTCCTTGGAAGCACATTGTACAGCCAAGACGTTAGTACATACACACCGGATGGACCACAGGGCTAATTAAAAAGCAGCTTTGGTGGCTGTATCTCTTCCAAGATCAGGTTAGTAAACTAAACTTTTAAAAAGTAATGAAACCAAAGGTGCTGCAGAAGCAGACAATTCCCACAAAAACAAAGCAGAGCTCAGAGTGATGAACAGTTGTTTTACTCAACCTCAGTGCCTTTGACTTTCTGACCTATGATGAGCTGAGAAATGAGAGAACAGATACAATCACTTGAAAACTAAGCTGGAACACTGTATATTCTGAACTTGAAGTTGAACAATGAGACTAATTTCATGGAGAAATTTTTAACGGGTCTTAAAACAAGACTTATAATGATCAACTTCTGGGTGTCATGATGCCTGAATTTCAGAATTACAGCATTGCCTTCATAAAGCCATTTCATATAACAAAGAACTGAAAAAAAAACCCAGAGTATTTGGCCTTGCCAGTTGCCAAATGGCACTGCAAACGTCTCCCACCCCTGCATGATTCGTGTGTCACACACAAGTTACGCAGAAGAGATTAATTTAAATTTCTGCCCTTGCCCTGCATTCCCCGACTTTCTAGAATTGCCGGTGGTCCTGCAAAAATTGGCTGGTTTAACCCCTTCTTTAGTTAGAAAACCCTGGCAATGACAATTCTCACTGCAGAAGTCTATTAGAGAATTAAAGAAAATTCAAAAGCAAATCCCTCAAGAGGATCCACACTTAACCCTTGTGCTCAGGTGGTAAGTAACCCTGTTACTCATCAACTGCCTGTTTTAATCATCTTTTTGTTTGTTTTGATAAAGGGAAGAGAGAGAAAGTTAAGCAAGGCAATGGTTTCTAAGGAAAGAGAGCCATGAGAGCAGATAACAATGTGAAAACAGCTGAGACAGACAAGCAAATACTTTGCCCTATTACACAAAGAAAGCTACAGCATGTATCTGACACGACTGCCTCAGGACAGTCTTAATCAAAAAGGTCCAGAAATAAAGACCAGATACTCTCAAAATCCTTTGCCTTTCCTCTTCAGTGGGATGTAATCCTTTCCAGGCTGGTGAATTCAAGATGGATTTAGGACAACTCTTCATTTTAGTGTGCAAGGCCAGTGGCAGCAAGGTTATCCTACCCCAAAAGCCAAGGAGCACTGGGAATTTCAGGGGATGTGTTTGTATAACAATAGTGTCTTTCTAGTCAGATTAGAGATCTGATCCCCCCCCGCCCCAAGCTGAGGGCAATGGCAGGGGAGATTAAAAACGTGGGCAAAAACCACACAGAAGTCATACGCTCAGTCCCTCAAGGGGCTCACAGTGTCAGCTGGTTGCACCCCCCTGCAGCTGAGGGGTTGATGGAAATCAGTAGCAGCCCATCCTGCTCCAGCCCAGGGACAAAGGGGCAAAGCCGAGGGTACGGCTGCGCCGGGAGCCTCCTACGCAGCCCCTCTGCCAAGGCCACTGGTTCAGGCCGACTGAAACGCAGCCAGAGAGGGCCCTTTGTGCTTACTTATGGCTGTGGAGATGAGTGAAAATTTATGGGACTTTTCATCCTAATTAAAAGCAGAGGTCATCTAAGAAGAAACAGACTTTCAGAAAAGGGAACTTCTAAAGGAAAATGTGTTGTAAGGAAGTTCACAGACTTCACTATTTGTAATGCTGAAGTATGCAGTTTATTTATGTTTGTACTTCTGCTTACACTTTTCATGGGACATTTCAAAACCCCTCCAGAGCTCCCACGGATCTGAAATAATATATGCATTAATTACTCAACAGCATTTAAACTCGTGGGCTATGGGACAGCCTCCAGAGTCTGTAAGTCACCTCCTCAGGTGACTTACAGTAACCTGGCTCTATCCCACACGGCACTGAGAGCAAACAAGTCTTTATTCAGTGAAAGCAGCTTGTCCAGGTGAATTCAAGCATGAGGACAGTTCTTTTAAAGTGAGGCTATTCAGGAACATGTGAAAAAAAAACCAAACCAGAAGTTAAGTGCTTTGGATTGACACCCACCATTATATTCCTGTCTCTCTAAAATTCCTGCTATCTTAGAGGCAGAATTCCTTTCAAAATTATTTATGTTTCTATTACATATTACTGTTCTTCTATTTTTTCTAATCCTTTGTGCTGTCACTGCTCTTACAGGATACATCACTTTATTGTAGTCTCTTTTTTCTTTGTAACTGAGTATCTGTCTTCAAAGACTGCAGAGTATTGCTCCACCTGAAGGGGACCGACCTGCCATTCTTTTTCTTGTCCAAAAGAGAGAGACAATTCTAGTCCCCCTTTCATACTTGGCATCATGGCAAAATGAGATTGATACTTATTTTGGAATTATTACTCCCCTATTCATAAATCTTGTCCAGAAAGTCTTGCTCGTGTTGGCAGCCCACAGGCAGACTATTGTAGGAAATACATATTAAATTCGCTTTTATCATTTAACTTTGGCTCCAGCTCAAGGAGTTTTAGATTCATAACAAGAGCCCTGTTTCCAATATTGATTTTTGGCAAGGAAAAATGCTAATTTATCAGAGGTCCTAAAATACAATGAATTTTCCAGCCTAGCTAAGAAACTTTAAGTACCTACAGAGGAGACATTTGTCATCAGTGTGTGACAGATCAGGTGGAGAAGCCCCATTAGTTACAATTCAAGGTTGCCACTGGTCACCGAGTGTGCTTCCACACCCGGGAGCTGAAGCACGCTCACCAATTCCCAACCAGAAGTGTCATATGCTTCACAGCAATGATTTTGTTAATCTTTATGTAGAAATGTATCCTCAGGACACCAGTTTCTCCATGTCAATATCAAAGATGGCAAGGTATACAACCATCACCTGGGGTCTTGAACCATGCTACCTGTAGGAAGAGGTACAGACACCGTGGAAGGTGCTTTTCCGAGCCGGACAATTTGGTCCCCAGCCTAAGAGAATGAGAGCATCCTTGAAACACAGAGCAGATCAGGGAATGCTGCTGGCATGATCCTCAGCAAGCTTCTGTACCCACTACACTGAAACACTGAACCTGCCTGTGCATGCACCGAGGATTTCTGGCGTGGGAACAGCCTCCTTAGCGCGGACCATCTGCTTCAGGGTTTCACAGAACTGCATTGAGCTGGCACAAAACTAAAACAGGCCATGAAAAAGACCTTCACAGGGTATATATGAGGGTCTGTGCAAAAAGTCAGCAGTTCCCAGGCTTACGATTACCTAGCACTTTGCAGTCATTCATATCAGTCCTCCTTCCCACTGAGCAAACTGCTGG
Source organism: Chloroceryle aenea (assembly GCA_013399075.1). Lineage (NCBI taxonomy): Eukaryota > Metazoa > Chordata > Aves > Coraciiformes > Cerylidae > Chloroceryle > Chloroceryle aenea. Next base: position 828,707 of record VWZY01011632.1, on the reverse strand, counting down.
ACACTAACTCGGTGCTGTAAATCAACAATACAGTCTGAGAGAAGGTCAGGAAGGAGCAGACTGGGGTACAGGCAGATGGTGCAGCAGGACTCAGGGTGCTCAAAATGTACCCAGCCCAGGTTCCAGCTTCATCTGGGTAAACAAGACAATCATCTCAGGCTACATCACCAAGCAGAAGGAAAGAAGGTTGCAGATAGCACTGAGTTGACTCTGGATGACCCAAGTGTCTCTGCAAGCCTTATGGTGTTTTGCACATTTCTTTCTATCCATGAGCTGCAGTCTAAGTTAGCTGAGACGCTGGTTTCCGGCGCTCAACAAGGAAGATGTAAAATCAACAGAATTTGATGAGCTGCCAGGGATTTGACTAGGCTGCAAAGACTTTGATATTTTACAGAAGCTCAGAATAAAAATCAGCTGCCTCGGTTGCCAAATGTATGTTACTGTTTTCATTTAAAAAAAATAATCTTCCAAGAACAAATAAAACCAAACAAAGACGTCTCCTCCTCCTGCACTTTTGTTCCAAGGTACACTCAGGTTGGTTCACTGGCTGTCCATTTGCCATATGCTTTCAAGTTTATTCTTTTATTCACTCCCACATTTTATCCCCTTCCATTTCAGAAGAGGAACAGCTGCACAGATGCTCTATAAATAAACTACATAATTTACTGGAAGAGGTTTTTTGTTTATTTTTTTTTAAGCTACCACATATTCCCAGTTCTATCCTTTTCCATGCTTTCTACAAAACTGAGTGGAGTTCAAATGCAGCTTGGGTTTGTCTATACAATGTGCTGAACCTTATAAACAACTGCAACATTCTAGCCACTAATAGCAAACTCTATGTACTGATTTTATGTTCAGTGGAACTACTTTTCACGTTAGGTCCTAACCTGACCTAACTATCAGAAGGAAATTTGCAAACAGTCCACAGGGTGGATGTACATATCAGTGACACACACAAACCTCAACACACAGCTAATTTCTAATTCTTGGCATTAACAAATCAGTGCATTTTCATGTAGACAGGCTCTCATCCTGTTACCAAAATCTGTTTTGTCTGCTCAGAGGACAGACAGACCTTTCTGACTAAAATCACTAATCTCATTTGTGTGTGCAGGAAGTGTGACAAATGGCTAAAGTAGTTTATCACACATATGTAACCATCAAGTCATAAAGGGAATAAGATATTAACCTCCATAAACAAGCTAGCATTCTATTTCTCAGTACAGCGGAAGTATACATTTAATAAGATAAGGATATGAAACACATGCTACTGATAAGGAGCTTGCAGAAACAGTACAAAGATATGTCTTGTGTTATCCAAGTAAAAGCAAACACCATATAAAATTTTATTTTGGGAAATTAATTTATAAGAAATTTTGTCTGTGGCATCTACAGATAGCCAGTGAAACTACGTGCCAAGTCACTGGTAACTCTATTTTTGAGGCTACAATTTCAGTCTAGGTGCAGCTGAAGCTAACCAGAGGTTATGTGGTAACTTCAATGAGATGGGAGTATCAGAGAGTTATTTCAAGCACGGTCCTTATTTAGACACTTAATATTCCATGGGAAGCCTGAAGTCAATCAAGTTGTTGGAATATTGAACACTCAGGAGTTATTATTTAGGCATTTGCATTTAGTTTTCTTCTTACTCTAGCTCCAGAGCCTGTACCTTGTATCCAAGCGGTGTGCCGAAGTTTTCGACATTAGCTGGCCTGACTGCACACCCAGTCCTGCTCACCTTCCCCCTGCAGCACAGCTGGGGGAGCTGAACCTTGGATTTAGACTTTTCATACAAACTTAGTACTCCGGTTTTAAGCCCTCTTTTTTGGGAACGCACATGTCCTTAAAATGCCCATTTTCCACAAATGTTTCTGAAAGCAAACATCTTACAACGCTGGCTGAAGCACGTGGGTGGAAAGCGTGTAGATTAGGAACGAGCTAATTAAAAATGAACACGCACAAAATAGTTTGTGGTATTTGAACAGCTGCTTATGAAACCCGGTACCGAGTACCGATATACATCATCATTCTGCAAGTGACAGTCTTCCACAACACAGGCCATGTGCAGCTACAGGGAGGAGCACTCAGTACAAGAGCGGTGTGTCTCCATCATGACTCCTGCTAGCACGATTTTTCAGCATGCTTTCACCATGCTTGGCAAACAAGCTATTTGATGTAAACAGGGGTAGAGCCAATATACTGTCTTAGTGTTTCATATACAGCTGCCTTCGTGAGAAAATGAGAACTGTTACAAGGTGTTATGGACAATCCCTGGTTCGGGGCCAGTTGTCTTGAACTGGTAGTTTGAACATTGCTCTGCCACCTGGGAGAATCAGCTTCCAGTGCAGGTTTGGGCCAGCGAGGTCTGGCAGTGCTGGAAGTGATAGTCTCTGCCTTATGCTAAATCAATTTAGAGCAGCATCAGAGTCTTAAGGGAAACGGTCAGCCTCAACAGCTGGTACATGGTGAGGCAGAAGGCAGTTTAATAGGGAAAATGACAACCCATAAGGAAAAGCAACCCCAGCTCACACTACTCATGATCTCCAAATACTGCCTTGGCATGCCTTACCTCCCCTGAGAAGTTATGGGTTGGCTAAATAAAAGAACCTTGTCCCCACACATGCACAGAGAAGGACCTAGAAATTTTCTCAAAATCATTTCACTGAGAGACAACAGTAAATTTCTTAAGAGCCAGCAATGGAGGAAAACAGTCCTATGATTTATTGCCTTGAGACTCTAAAAAGAATTCTTTGGCCTTCTTCCATTAAGATTTTGCAACCCATGATATAGCCAGTGGGAAATTGTTTAATTCCCAAACCATGCCCTCACTCATAAAATCTGTGTAGACGAATCATTATTATTTATGTGGTGCCACAGGCCTGCCTGGCATTTTACAGACAAACAGAAGATACAGCATCTGCCTTCAGAAGTGTAGGTGAATCCAACTGCTCAAGTTTATGGGAAGCAGCGCTCAACTGGTCCTAGAGCAAACATTCCTCATCACTCAATGAATGAAGTAATGATACTCACCTGGGATGCTGGAAAGATTTAAGATTTAGACAGGAGGAAACTTAGGAGACGTTTCATTACTGTCTAAAAATTTGTGACATTATTTCATTAAATCCATAAGACTTTTCAAGTCATGTTATTTTTAATGGCTTTATGATTAAAATGTGCTTAGTCCTGTATTATGAATTTCTGATAAAATGGATGATCACATGAGACAGCATCGCCGTGAAATCAGACCATAAATTCTGCATTGCCTAGCAATTTTCTCTCTGTGCACACAGCACTGAGTAGGAGCTCACAAGTTCCATCACACACCTCTAAACATACAACATGAATTATTGAAAGAAAATTAATGTGATTATCGTAACAATAAAAACAAAAGTAGTGTATCAACTCTCCAAAGCAACTTCCTGAAGTATATAATCTGGCCTAGGAAAAGTGACTGGTTATAGCTCTTGTTAAAAATCAAGAGTTTGAGACCATTCACCTAGAAGGGAAAACTTTATCATGGCAGAAGGTGTGAAAACAGCAATCATTGTCAGTAGGGTAAACAGGAACTGTTAGCTGGATTGAGACATTCTTGGTCAGATTTGCGTGTGAGAGCAGCATGTGCCTTCACCTACAGCCTCTGCACTAGCAGTGAGGGTATACATCACTTGCTGAACAGCCAGGGCACCCTAACAGACATCTACACACCATACACTTGTGACAGTCAGATATAATGCAACTCCAGGAATTTTCATCTTGACATTACTAAGCAACTCACATCCTCTTCTACTTCATTATTAATACAGACAGTAAGGTCTATGTGCCTGCCTTTTTGGGGAGCTGAGCAGCAAAGGTACCCAGAATAAACAATTCTACCACCTCTACACGAGGAAATGTCATTATTGCACATACAAATAAGGCACATGTGAACAGAAACAGTCAATTAAACATCACTGTTACATTGCATACACACACAGATGTGTCCTGGTCCTGTAACACCAGCCCTAGAACACTGGTACCTGTGACACTCCTGGGAAAAAAACACCAGCAAGAGCCTTCTCTGAAAACAGGGGAGCTTGTTTTATATCTCAGAGCCTGTCAATAAGATTGACTTTTTTTGTTCACACTGTTAGGGTCACAATTCTTCTTAAAATGGAATAATTTTGTCTTTGATTGTTGTATTTAATGCACAAATGAAAACCTGTATGGGGGAGGGAGGAGAGGTGGGAAGCATTTCCCACTGGTGTTGAAAACTCTCCCAACTCATGCCTTTTAATTTTCAGGAGGTATCTAGCTGAAATCCACTATTAAAAAAACAAACAAACAAACCAACCAAAACAAAACTCTCCCTGTAAGTATACAATTAAATTGAAGAAGCCTCGAGACTCTTAATACACTGTCACATGACAGAGCTGTCCCCTGCCAGGTGCATGGCAGTCCTGTACTCTAACCCTACTCTTCATGCTCTGCGTTTCTTTCATGTGAGTGGATATGCAACAGGTAGTGTCAACCTCTGCAATCAACATCAACAGAAGTGAAAGAATTAGCTGTAAAATGACTTACGGAGTAGCCTCTTCCTGAAAGCGATTGAGCAGAACTCTGTGGGAGGAAACAATATGCCACAGTAAGTAATGCAAGAGATTCTGTGTAATGTAAGATAAGAATCATTTTGTGATTCCCTCCCCCAGCCCAGTACTCCTTAGGGGAAAACTTCACAACCGGAGCATCTCAAATGATCTTCTGACAGTCTACGCACTGCCACAGGAGTAAGAGCAAAAGAGCATTTCCAGGTGAGGGCTCCAAGGCTATTTCAGACAAGGGTTTCATAAGCTAGTGCAGGGTTTTGACAGCACCTCCCAGCTAAGGCAAAAGCTCTCAGCATGGGGTCCATCTTCACAGCAGCAGAGTACGCATTTTGAACCGTCCCTCTTCAGTATCTAACGGCAGCTTCCAAGGAACAGCGCGCGGGCGTGAGGATGCTCGCCTCAATCAGGGCTGCACACGTTGCCTCACCAGCTCCAACTTTCAGTCACGGAACTGTACAGCCCGCTTTCTGCTCCCCTCTATAAATTCGTGAGCCTGCAGCCATAATCGCTGCAGTATTGCCATGTGACAACTCTATCTGAAACAACAATAGCAGCAAAGCACTAATTTATCATCCCTCAGAGCTTTAATAAGCATTCTGTCCCTTTCGAATCAGTTAAATTACATTGTTTACTCCTGCTCTTCATTTCAGCTCCTCCTGCTCCTTTCTCTACCACATCCTTACCTCTTTCACATGCTGCCAAATCATTTGGTTCTTTTCCTTTTCATTACACCATCTCCAGTCACTTGGATCCCTTCCCCTCTCTACGACCCAGGGTTGTTGAGCTGCTGTATTTCACTGGCAGTGGCTTTCTCCAAGCAGGTAAATGAATTCCCCCTCTATCTCCAGCTGCTGCTATATGCCTTCATTTCGGAAATTAAAAAGAAGCCGGGAACAGTGGTGGCGATGACATCACATGACCCAGCAAGTACCCTGCAGGCCAATTTCCAAGTGTGATTTATAATCACGATGCCCTCGCTACGTGATTTTATTAAACAAGATTCAGGGAGTCTTAGCAGTCCCGTTTCCAAGACCGGTGTTCTAGTGGGTACCAAAGCCTGAACAGAAATACCGAATTGTTGCAGGCTGATCTTGAGGATTGATTGTCTTTTTGCAGCAGTGCCAGAAGTTATCGTGTTACTAAATCACCACAACAGCACAATACCCCCAAAGAGATTGATGCAAACTGATTGCAGGCTACTGCAAATACTTGTAATTTTCCACCAGTAAGATAACAGTTCCTTTGTGCTACCAGTTTGCAAACCTTTTGATCAGAAGATACCTAGATACACACAGAAACCTTTCCAGACTCCTGCACACAGTGAAAGCCTTGATTGTCTTGTCAGTCTGGCCACGCACACTCTGTGCCACTGTCCTGCAACTGCCCTAGACACCAGAGACAAAATCTGCCAGCCAAGCGCCCGTGGAGGAAACTTTCCAAAGTGAAGAGGAAACAACAGCAAAGCCCTACAATTAAGTGAGCGTGCTACAGACTGGTGAAATGAAGGGCAGTAGGATTTCTCTGCTTTTGAGAAACTAAGACAAACCTATCTCTCCCTCAAAGTATTTTTTAAAAGAAACTCAAGACATGGAATTCAGCCTTGTATAGAAAAAAAGTTTCATAAGAATACCCTGCTATCTACATAAATACGCTGAACAGCTGAACACAACTACCTGCTCTGCCACTCCAGATAGGCTGAGTGGGCAGTTCACCCAAAGTACACAAAGAATTGAGGAGAGGGCAAATTACCCGCTTGGAGAGGCAGCAGGGAGAAAGGAAAAAGGGTGGAAGTTCTCACTCTCTCCCCCTGCCCCATCAACTCAGATTTAACAAAGACTGACAAGGTCTAACAAATTGGAAATAATAACCAAAAACAGAAACAAGAGGTTTCATTAGAAGCTGCTCTCTAGAGAAACAGCCTCTCAGAGCTTTTTCACTTTAACAGCTATTTTCAGTACAGTATTTTGGGCACACCAAAAATATTCTCCCCAGGATGGAGCCAACCCTTAGACAACAAACTCAAATGTGCTAACAACAGACCTGCTTTTCTTAGATAACTTTCAGGCATCTCAAGCTGGCCAAGAACCCCAGGAATCTGCAAGACCACTGATTCAAAACCACTGAGTAGAAAACAATAAAAACAGTTGCTGAATAAATTGTTACAACAGAAATAATTGAAACTGAATGGCACTTTACTCTGGCATTTTTCACATCTAAGAACTTCTTCCTCCCTTACAAGTTTTAACATTAAATTTCCTGGAAATCAGGAGGGGAAAAAAGTGGAGGATGCCCCCCCAATTTTTATTGCATTTAAAGTTAGTAACTGCTGAATACTTTGGATTCAGTTTGTAAATACCTTCCCAACAAAGAGCTTTATGCACAGACTTGTCCCACACTCTCCAGAGCTGTTTGCATGCATTTTTCCACACATCTAACAAACCACTATTGCTTTCTTGGTTAGCTGGGAACACTGCAGGCTCTCCAGGAGGATCCATACCGACTGCCACATGCAGAAACTTTCAAAGCCCTAGCTAGAACCAGCTATGAGTGCCAGAGCAGAACAGTTTGCGTGCAACTGTGATGGATGTTCCTAAAGAAAAAAAATAATCTTTGGGTTGGATATAAACATAGCTTAGTCCATATGTCTCTATATCAAGATCAAATAATGAGAAAAGTAATCAATTGTGGATGTAAATACAAGAAATCTTAGTGGAAGTTTAACTTGGCATCTGCCCAAAATTGAGGAAACCTTCTTTGACTGTGCTTGTCTGGCAAGAGCTGTTACTGGGGCAAATCTTCATCTGGAATGACTTAGAGGCTCCCATGTACAGAACAGGAGCACTTATGTGGAGGGATATCATAAAATTTGTATTCTCAAAATAGTCTGTTTGCGATTTTGGTAATTTATTTTTCCTTGTCTGAAGGTACCTCAAGCAGCAGGGTATGATGGTCACCATGGACCCAGCAGGTTAGTGCTGCACTGACCTGCACAGCACCTGCCTGGTAGCTTTGGTTCACTCAAGATCAAAACCCAAACCAGCTCCTACTGCTTCAGCTCAGGAACCCAAGCAGCCTCGGTTATGCTCTTCAAACACTGACAAAAGCATCGCAGGCAGGAAAGGTGCCACTAAACTAGCAATTCAAAGACAGGATCATGACCCCACCTGGCCAGCTCTCTGCAGCCAGCTGCAGGAACGGCTACCACGTCATACCTCTCCAAAAGCATTCAGATCTGCAAAACCCAACACTGCAGGGAAAGTGGGCTATGGGCAGAGCGATGTCCCACATAACCCAAGTGCAGGCAGGAGCCAGAGGGCATGGTCTGCCAGCCCTCCAGAGAAGCCACTGCCATGGACACATCTATGCCAAGCTTGCGGACACTCCTGCCTCTGGCTGCAGCTGCCATGTGAAGCAATCCCGAGCAGAGCCTTGGGGAAGGCAGAGGCCCTCTCTGCCTGGCGTGAACACCAGCTTTTGTGCCTCTCATGCCTCTTTCAGCACTGCCTGGAATACCCTGGGTTTCCAAGGGAGACTGTTACTAGTTAGGGGCAAAATGAGTGTGGTCTGTGCATTTAATGTCACATAAGTGGAACTACAGTGCTAGATGGCATTTGTGCATAAAGATAAATAGCTTATAATATTTTGCAGATGATGTGCTCTTTTACAACTAAAGATTTTTGGTTCTTTTTAAGCCCAAGGTTAAAAACAAAACCAGACAGCACAGACAAGACATTTCAGTTATGTCACACAGTGAATTATTTCTATCCTGGGATAGCTCTCGTGTTAATTACACTGGATATAAAAAAGTACACCTTACTGGCAGCAAAGACAAAATCTTACTGTGTAAAGACTGCACTATCCCCTCACCAATGTCCTTGAGAGTTTTGAGTTACACTGCAATCTGCAATTGGATTTAAAAGATTTCTTCCTTTATTGGTGATAAACACTGCAACTGCAATTTAGAAAAGAAAATCATGACAAAATCTCACCAATAACCTTCAGCAGGTTTTCTGAGATCATCTATTCCATTGGCAGGAAAAGTTATTTCCCTTGTATAAATAAAAGCAGGGTCTTCAACTGTTCTCACAATGCAAAAGAAATCAGGACACCCTCTGTTCAGTTTCTTAAAGCTGTTGGGGTATTTATTGAACTAGAAAGACAATAGGAAGTGCTTTAATAATAATTAAGTTAATAATTCTATTTAATTTTAAATTATTTAGTAATAATCAAGGTAATAGGGCACCTCAAGCCAATTCCCCACTCTCAATGGGTCAGGCCAGTTTCAGCCTGGATCTTTTGTATCCTTGGTATACGAACAGTAAGGGGATTAGATGCAGGTGATGGCAGCATGACCACAAACCTAGCTCTAGTTTGTGGTACTTGCTTCCCTCCTTTTTGGCTAAAAGACCTAAGTATCTTGGAGTGAGAGGAGAAGAGGAGGGCAAAAAGAGCCAAAACCAAAAGACATCCCAGACCTTAATGCAGAGTCTCTGAACAGGATTCATTTCCATAGCCATACTCCTGTCTGTTAATACAATGGGTTCTATCGACTTGGCAAAGGTCACAGAGTGCATCTGATGTTCACTTCGATGACAAACCAGGACCTGACACAGTAAGCACAACACGTGATGGATGATTTTGGATGTCATGCAAAACTTGAATGTGTTCCTTCTTTAATTCACTTATTTTATCACATTGGGTAAGCAAATGAGGTTTTAACTGGAAACAGTGCAAAATCAATTCAGTGAAGTATCAAACTACACAAGGTCTAAACATCCCTAACTCCCTTGATAAGTTACAGAGCAGCTTCCAACACACTTAGATTCCTACAGCTATTGGCCATAGACAGCAGAAGGAAAGACGGATGCTGACCAGGAACGAATGAACCGCGCGCAGTAAGCCAAGAACAATACAAAAAGACCTCCCATTTCTGCAGCATACAGAACACACACCCATTCAAGCCATCATCCCTCAGCCAACTTCACAACACCTTCAGACTTTCTTCCTAGCTATGCTTCACTACCTTAAGTTTCACGCAAGTCATTACAACTTTGCTTGTAATTTCTGCTGTGACAGTTTTCATGCAAGAATTTTGTATTTTGAGAGAGACAAAGATAAAGGTATATAGCATGCTGAAGGGACATGAATTTTTGCCTGCAGGGGAAAGTGATTTGAAAGTTTCTATAATCCTTGCAGATGTATTTAAATCAGTTTTCCAAGACTCACAGTTTGAGGCGGGAGTCTTAAAACTGTCCTGTGCTACCTTTATTTTGCTAATGGTTTTACTCCACTCCTCAAACTGGGGATCAGACTCATGTGTCATACATGGGGAACAATGGACAGCATGTGCCACAAAGAGCTTGCAGTCCACAGGTCACTACCCCAGGCCTTGCAAATAGCTCTTCAATCCTCTCGGTAACATCCTCGACTGTTGCACTGAGGTGTTCCTGGCCTGAAACGTGGCAAGCTCTGCTCTGCCACCGCCATCCTGTCCAGCGCCACGATCACGCATCCCACGTATGCCAAAGTTTGCAAAGTGGGTGTGACCTGTGGTGTGAGTGTGGTCCAGTTCTCACTTCAGAGCCTCATTTGATCACGCTTCCGGCGAGGCACTTCAGCCCGAGGCACACATAATGGAGTTCCATCTTTGTACCCTGCTGCTGCTTTAATCCCTTTGCCCCAGGAGGGGAAGCGTGGTACAGAAAGTAGGAGGGAAGGGGGAGACAGTGCCTGTGATGGCACACAAAGAAAAGCAGATCACAGCAAACTGTTTGAATTAGAAATCACAGAAGTTATTTTGTATTCATCTACCAGAGAGAGAATTTTATATCGAGTCTATACAATATGCTAAACACTTATCAAAGAACATTTAGAGAGAGGAAAATTCCCACATTTCCTAAAAGACTGCTTTTCATTTATTATGTTTAAAGAAAACCAAACAAACATACAAGGATAGGATGATGGAAAATTAGGAGAGAGTGTCTGGGGGATGAGAAGAAAAATCTCTGAACAACTTCGTAGCAGCACTTGGTGGGTTTATGCACAGCTGAAGCCGATCCCTTGAAAAGGAGAGTTTTGACTCTTAAGTGGCCAGCACCTCTTGCAACATATTTCCTAATCAGCGAGTATTTATGGTCGATATTTTATATTTCCAATTTCCCCCTAAGGGCTCGTGAGAAAGCAGCACACCTGCCAACCTTTTCAGCTGGGCCAATAATTGCCAATTTGCTCTTTGCCTTAGTATATCACTCAATTTAGCCCTGGCTGTGCCCTGCATACATCCTCATTCATCTCTGTGCCCCCATGACAATTAGAGTGTTAGCTTCAGCTAACTAGGGCAACTATTCTACTAGGGTTGGAAGACAATTATTAGTCTATTTTCCCATCTTGTGGCAACAAAATTGAGAATCCATGACAATTACATTCAGCAATTCTGCACTCTGCCGCCTGCTCCCCCTCCTCGCCCCCACCTTCCGAATATTTCAAATTATCACAGCTCTACTACCACATTCAAATTTTCCATGTTCACAGGGAGTGAGGCTTCTATTTAAATGATAATGAGGGACGATCCATTCAATTTAGTGAGGGAGAAAATCCATTAAAAAGCAGGCAGTTCTTAAGCTGATGGGTCAAGAAAAAGATAAAAACCTTTTTTTCAAGCCATTATACAAGGCTCTGTGTGGATTTTTGGACTGTTCGGGACATCAGAAAAGATTAGGACAATTATGGAACATGGGGAAAAAAACAAAACAAAATGCCCAAGCCTTCCACTTTTACTTGGGTCAACACAACAAAACAGCAATATGGCTTATCTGGCTCTTAATTCTCTGGCAACTTCCAATTACCTCACTATGAAAGACAGCAGAGGAAAATCCCATTTTGAAAAAAGGCTGTTGACTCTGCACTGGGTGTAGGAGACCTGAGAGTACACGTGTAATAGGGATGTCAGCTTTGCAGTAGATTTTGAGGGAATTTTACATCAACACTGGGAATGTAAACAAGAAGCAAATTCCCATCCCCTCTACCCCACACCACACCATCTGCTGTGGCAACCTGGGCTACAACCGTTTTTATGTTCTGAACTTTCATCAGCCCAAAGAAGAGACCAACCTCAACAAATCAAACCTCTGCAGCCAGAGATGATTTCACTAGATCATAATAAGCATTTTTTTCCCTAATGACCCATAATAAATGGCACTCAGTGTAATGTCTGGAAAGATGTACTATACAAGACAGACAATTGCTGTCTTACTATGAAGTTGTTTCCCCACAGAACTTCCATTGTGGCAAAGAAGCAGCAAAACCCCCTGGGTTTTGTTGTGGACGGACTGATGGCTGCGTGTGTGTGCGCGATTGTGTGCGTGCAAGACATAATCAATCATTTGCTTCAGTTTTCTTTAGAGTGCAATTATTTCACGACAGACCAGGCCACCTCTTGACTTCATGGTCCATTAGAGACTAATGACATGCATTAATGTAAATAAAGAACAACTTGCTGGCATCCCATTGAACAAGTCACCTCAAGAAACAAATCACACAGAGGAGCTAAGCTGTTCATAATAGCGCCTTCTAAATGGAGCCCAACAATGAGGCCAGAGGGAGGACTCCAGAGCTCCTAAGGTGGCCATGCTGAATGCTGCAGCCGACACTTTCATACACGTATTTCCCACCACACCTGCTGTGTGCTGCCGCACAGCCGCCAAACCTGCCACCTCCCGCCTCATTTACTCTATTGTTCACTCACGGTAATGGGGAAAGAGATGGGAGGGAAAGGCAGCATGAAAAACAGTCCCGAAGGCCAAATGTGCCAAGAAACCACAGGAGAGCTACTCGAGGGAGAGTCAAACAGCCCAGGTGCCTCCTGCCTCAGAGCATCCGTCTGCAAGGACTGGCGGCCACCGCGGCACAGCCCTAGACTGGAGCCGTGATTCCTAAACCCCTAACCACAGAGGAAAATCCCTGCCTTCCCCTTACATCCTTACTGCCCTGTGGCTTTTTAATCCTCAGTGCCACACATGAGGGGTTGGATCAGTTCAGCTGCACACCATCTACTTAAACAGTGTGCCAGGAAGTACAGCTTCAGAGAAACAGGGACCACGCGTGGCTGGTCAGAGAATCCTGCAGGAATCGACACTCTGTAGCACGTCGTCATCTTCTCTCCCCTTGCCCGTTCCCTCTCTACAGAAGAAAAATCTGCGGCTTTATTCCTTAGCACGCAAATGGGGAAAACCATCCGATTGCACCCACGGGACTTTCTAAGACTTTCTGACAGTCACTAAATAGACTACAGAACATTTACTGGTACGCGAGGAAGCGTTATACATAATTAAAGCTAAATTGCACTCATCAAATAAAGAACGAAGAGCATTCTGTGATTCATGAACCTTACTTTTCAAACTGTTTAATTACTAATTTGAAAAATTCTAATTTGCAATGGGTCATCAGGTCACGAGAGCAGCTTCAGCAAAGCTCTAAAGTGTGCCCTGGCTTCCAGGCACTGCCCAAATGTCCCTGTTGACTAAAAGAACAGAGTGCCTATTTCCTACTGCGGATTTAACTGCCTGATGAACCAGCTTTGAAGATTTTGCAGGAATCAGGCACTTGGACTCAATTCCTGCAGGCTCAGCCTTCAACTTTGGAGGCAAAGGGAAAGGAGGAGAAAAAAACCTGGAAGTGCATCGGCTTAACAAGAAAAGTCTCCAAGACCACTTAACGCTTTGACCCAAGCTAATCACTAAGTCTGAATATGTTATTTCCCTCCCGCGGCCCCACGTCACGGTGCAGCAATGCTACCAGGCGCTCCTGCTCGCATACCTGTCAAGAGTGGCCAAGGAGAGGGGAAGGAGGGGAAGGAGAATCACATAAATATATGTATATATAAAATTATGATCATTATTGACTAATAACAGAGTCAAAGGTGCCCCGCAGCAAGGGGATTTGTCCAAAGGGCCCCCCCTCGCCGACTTCCCCCACCGCGGCGCGTGGGTTCGCAATCCTGGAAGCAGATCACAGGACACGTTATTTTTCTCTTCCTCCCACTGTTTCGGCTGTTTACAGCGCCCCATTCACACTCCAAACATGTAGAGAGAATTTTCCCTCGTCACATTTCCCTGTCAGAGCTGTCAAGCTGAATCCCGCTTTAATCTGCCAAAAGCACTTTTCTGCTGACATTTTTAATAAATACTTTCAGCTTTTAAACACATTTGTGGGAGCCATTTTTTCCCCCTTTTCTCCCTTCTCCTGCTGTAGAATGGGCTCTGAAAGCCTTAATAGCAAATACATTACACTTATCAAAGGCTTTCCCCCCCCTTCCTTTTGCATCCTGAAGCAGAGGTAGTGTTTTCAATTTTAAAGCTAAATTAACTGTCCAATTGAATTTAGCTGGTGTGAGCCGTTTTCTGTGACAGGTTTTAGTTATGAAGCATATTTTACATTAATAGAACTCAACATGAAAACCACTCGCTCTGGGATTTCTGTGGCTTGCCATTGAAATGGCAAATTTAATATTTCAGACATGCTCGTGCCAGCGTTTGATTATTGTTCTTCATTTAAATCTCTCCTAACGGGAAAGGTCCTAATTAGTAAAAAATCATGTTTTAATGAAGGCGAAATGCTAATTGCTAACACAAAAAGCCTTCATATAAAATTATCCCAGCACTGCCATTGATTTCTTGGTGACTCAAAAGCCCATTTGTGTGTTTACACACTAAGGCACCGTTTGCTTTTGTTTTATCATAACATTTCACTCAACGTACCATCGAATTTCCTGAGAGAAAGACAGCTTTCCCCCAAAACCCTTTCATATCTTGGAGGCAGGAAGCATAAAATTAGATGAACTGACTTTGCACCCAAACTATGTGATTACATTCAGTAGCTAAACCCAAAGATACTGTAAAAAGCGTTTTAACACAACTTCTTTGAAAAACAAAACTAAACAAAACACCAAGCCATTTTTCCCCAAGGAATAACAATTTCGTTTTGTTTTCCCATCTCTGATCTTTCGCTTATCATATTATTTGCACCATGATTATAGTGTTTGCAAGGCAGCTCAACCACTTACGCCACAACACTCAATCATGACATAAAAAAAAAGTTATTACACAGTGACCTCTGGATGCCAACATTTGTTCAGCAAGATTTATGAAAAGCCATGTCAGCAGCGGGAATTGCGGCAATGAAGCGATGCTTTCTCCTGAATGGTACTTACATCACTGAGACGGTCCCTTGAGCTGCTCCGCTGAGAGCTTGTGGCCTCCCTGATGCTGTCTTCCTCGCTATTTCTGCCACTTCTGCTTGTAGGGACCTTCATCTAGAGGGAGAAGAAGGAGGGGGAGAAAGGAGATTTTCAAGCACTGCTCTGCCACCTGTTCCCGAGGTTGCTGACAGCAATTTAGTCAATACTTCACTCCTACGCCCACGGCACCATGGAGAGGATGCTTGGAATGCATGGGGCTTCTCTGAAGTTGTGCTTGACCACGTGTGTCCACATTCCCTTTTGCTAACAGGTTTAAGGAAGTGCTGCTTTTAGCACTCCTGGAAGCAGGCAAGGCTGTGCCAAAGTCCTAAGCCCCAGCGTGATGGGGAAGCGGACAGACAAATCCCCTTCACTCTTTACTTCCAGCAAACCTCAACTGTGATGCTGATGTTTCAGTACTGCTGCTTGCTGCCGGGCCACTGCTGACCCAACTGCCAGGTCTCTGGCTCCTAGTCCCGAGATGTGCCTCAGGGCCAGCCCCACTGAGGGGTCATTACTGGCACGATGCCTAAATGCCACGAGGGATGCTGGCCTGAAACAACTCGCTTGATGTAAGACACAAAATTTGAAGTACAGCGTGATTAACTCTTACAGCCAAGGCTGGTTCTCTAACCACTAAATCATCCTCCTTCCTTCACTTGGGGTTGTGCTTGTGTTTGTACATAAGCGAGAGGTGCCAGTGTTGGAAATCACAGCAACTTTCTGTTTGCATCTGCAAAGAGTATTACAGGGGGAGGAGAGGGATAGGATAGATATGTCATTCACAGCTTCATTCCTGGGCTCATTTACTAACAAATTATTCTGCTAATTCCCTTGTGAAATATTGGGTGGAAAGAAGTGTTTAATTTATTAATAGGTTCTATTCATATCAGTTTGGTTCCATTTAAATTACACTATTTAAAATGTCGGCTTGTACAAATTGGTACTTTTAATGGCAATAAAATCCCCTTGTTTCTTTCTGTCCTATTTCATCGCAGTCTCAGCAGCTAGCAGGGTTTGCTTATGGTGCTCTGATATAAGCCCAGCACGTTCAAGCAGCCCTGCCAGTGCGGCACAAGGAGCCATGCTCGGTGGGCACGTTGCCACAACACAGGCATCGCAACCTGAGCCCCATGATCACTACTCTCCCGTAGATGTTTGACAGTGCTTCCAGCTGAGTGCCCCATGGTCTATTAATATTTTAATACAATATTCAGAGTACTGTATGAAGAACAACCTCCAGTACTCATCCAATTTGGAGCACACAGCCCTGTATAGGATTGTGTAGCATAACACAGGGAAAGTATCATGCTCAGGTTTGAGCAACTGTACATTTCTGATTAAAATCCCTTCTCTGCTTGCCTTTCTGCCACCTTATACCTCATCGATATACTTCAGATTTTTACACTAGGCCACATCAAAGTGTTAGAAATACAAACTTGCTCATTGCCACTCGCTCACACAACCACTGCTCTCAGCATCAGTGTCCTGACTCATCCTTTACAACGTGTTGCCCAATTGCAAACTTTTATCAAGACCAATTTTTCATCTTTGCTGCTGCGTCAAAAATGTTCAAACAGCACAGCAATGAAAGATAATCCCTGCCGGGATCTGCAAGGAGTACTTCCAACCAACAGTGAGCCTACGTTTGCAACTGTCAGCATCAGGTACAAAGGCAGAAAATAATCCACTTGAAGTTCATCATGTTGAATCCACATCATCTGTTTAATAAAAAGGCCAACAGCATCAAGCACAAAAATCTAACTATACTACATCCATACTGTGGCCATTATCCATCAAAGTTTTAATCCCTCATGTAATTAAACAAATTTGATAAGATTTTTTTCCTAAGTACATAAAATGATTGTCATTTACTTATTTTATTCTATTTTAGGTCTTTATTAACCAATTATGATTTCAGCTATCCCATTATCTTGCCTAGGATTGATGCCAAGCCAATAAGACAAATGATAATACCCCATTAATTACATTCTTTCCAAAACACTGGCACACCAGCTTTCTTCTGTCATCTGGATCTTCCTACACTTATTCAAAACCCAACCCTACTGGTTCCCAATCATCATACAGCTCTTTGGAAACTCTTGGGTGTAAAGTATCTGAGCTGCCTATTTCAAAGCTTCCAGACACAGCAGGTGAAAAAACAAACAACAAAATAGGAACCACTTAACTATTACAAGACAGAAGTACAATTTCCCTAAACACAATACAGAAATATCTATTGAATTCTGTGGCTTTCTGATTTCTGATCCATAACCCTGGTGCTCCTACCTAGGAGCACATCAAAGGCTGTCAAAATTACTTCACTTTCGACCTAAACAATTTCTAGACAGCTGCCAATTAAAGGAAAAATAAATTACACCATTCCAAATCCTTTCACCTTCCCACGTGCAAATGTTCACCAATATTATTCAAAATAACTAAACCGCCAGCTGTTTAAAGTTAGCGCAGACTCACCAAACCTATTACCAGACTCCAATCTTTTGCTGTTTTTCTTGAGTTACATTCGGCTCCCAACACCACCTGTTTCTTTTCTCCAAATTTCATTAAAGGAAAACTACACCTACACCCATGGTAACAAATTGAGACAATTTGACCTGACAAGGTCTTGCACGGGCAAGCAAATTAGAAGCATCACTGCTGCCATTAACCTTTCCAAGTAAATATCAATTATTAAACTTGCTGCACTACCTCTGTCCCTAGTTTGCTGCTGTGAATTAAGAGGGTCATCAGCCTTTTTGACAGATCTTGTTCATTTACACCTGCTGCCTGCCAGCAGGGGAGCCCGCACACCCGCAGCCCGAGTGCTGAGCCAAGCTGCCTTAATTCATCAGTAATTACCCTAATGAGCCACATGCAGGACCCAACTAGGAGGACAAGTTGTTCTGCTAAATGGATGCATTGGTTTCACAGGCACTCTCTGCGGACCTGGGTATTAGCAAACCAGTCAAAAGCTTCTTTCCCAAAGTTGCTTCTGGCTCGGCTGTGTGATTTCTAGTGATTTTTCTCTGGGTGTTTTTGCTTGAGCTGCAGAAATTCCTCCTGACCATGTTCCCTGATAGAGATTTACTATAAAAAAAAATAAACTATTCCTCTCCCTTTGAGAAGATTATTACTTTTTCAGAGCCCGCAGAGGCTCTGTGGGCCGGGAGGCAAGGGGCAGGCCTCAGCCCTGCTCCCAGCTCCAGCACGGGGTGTCATGGCCACCCCAGCACGGCGCAGATCCAGACAAGCAACTCCACAAATCCACACACAACACATGCTACATCCTCTTGTTCAACACGTTGCCAGAGACTTAGACAGACATTACAGCAACACTAGCCACCAATATTAAACGCCTCAGGTAGAGGAGCCAAATAACCCATCTTAAAGGCAGGCTTGAGAAGAGGAGGGCCGACTGGGAGGAGCTGCGTTTCCACTCAGACAAAGCTGCACTACCCCCGTTACAAAGGCATGACCATCACTACGAACAGTGTTTAGGAAGGAACCCCCCGCTCCAGCTTCTTGACTTTGCCTGTCTGGAAGTAGCTGCAGAGCCTGCTGCTGCTCCCTGCTTTAAGAGCAGCAAAGGCCCCCCTCCAGGCCCTGC
The DNA here is from genome assembly GCA_013399075.1 of Chloroceryle aenea. Taxonomy (NCBI): domain Eukaryota; kingdom Metazoa; phylum Chordata; class Aves; order Coraciiformes; family Cerylidae; genus Chloroceryle; species Chloroceryle aenea. The sequence goes on along the minus strand of VWZY01011632.1, from coordinate 810,283 downwards.
CAGACAGTGTCTTCCAGTCAGCCTAACGGAGCCGAAACAGCAGCTCAGGGAGCAGCCGGTAGAAGCATACGAGGGCCAAATCTGAGCATGTGTGATTGCATTGCCTTTAGGTCTGCTCAAAATATTTTAGGAGTCATCTAAGAAGCAAAAAAATCTCACACTAACACCAGGGCCCAAAGCTCAGCAAGAGAATGTTCTGGAAAGGTGCTACTTAGCCTCTTCTCCTGAGGTTTCAAGGGAACCTTTTCTTAAATGTAGGTTGACTACAGTGTCACTTCTGGACAACTGGATGGAGAGAAGGAAAAAGGCACAGGGGAACAACTAAAGTTATTCAGTGATGTATCTCTTCCAAATCCTGTCCTGTTTTACTCAAGCAGAGCTGATTACAACAGGGAGTTAACAGAATTCCCCAAAAGCATTACACCCAAGTCTGCTTAAAAACCAGACCCACACAGCCTCCTGCAAGATAACACACCTGACAACATCATACAATGAGGAGAAAAGTTGGCAGTAAGCAATCCCAGCTTTTCTACAATAGCTACGGTTCAGTTTTTACCAGAAACTACAGATTTGTGTTTGAGGGTGTGAAAGGCACCGTTTCCAGCTCCGTGGGAGTGGGCCAGCACTGCAGACTGTGCTGGCTTGGCAGGGAATGACAGGGGGAAAGGTACAGAGGGCTTGTAAGACCATGATCAATTTGCATGCTGCAGGTGCTCGTGGACAGTCCCAAGCCATGTTCAGAGCCAAGAATTATGAACCTTGCGCTGTTGGACATCATGTAGCATGATTAAATATCATAACTCATTCCGGTAATAACTCCAGCTCTCATTAAAGTCCAGTTCTGCTACCCTGGACTGCTGCTGCCTTTTCATCTCTCCCATCTAACCTCCCCCTCCCTATTTCTTCTTATGGGGCAGGAGTGGAGGAATATATGAATGGGCAGAACAGGTCTTGCTTCCCTAAGAGGGCGTTTTCATTACCACTACGCTGGCTCTCAGCCCCCATTTTTTAATCATAATAGATCAGCCTGCTCTCCATTTACTTAAGCTTTTCTGATGTCAGAGGAAAGCACATTTTTATTTGGCGCACCTATTTTCAAATCACAGGCACGCTGCCCCTGCTCATTATTAATAAATACACTTCGATTTATCACAAGCTCCGTTTGAGTGCCACAGGGAGCCTGGGGCAAAAGGAGACAAATTCTTTTCTTAAGTTGTTCTGAAAGGTGCTGGGCTTCCCGACCCTCACCCCCATTAACCCAGCACAGCTAGTGCGCTCCTACTGGGAGCTCCACGGCTTGCGCAGCGGCAAACTCGGACTGATCTTGTGCCATCTCAATATATTTGTTCATTATCTTGCGCACACACAGAAGCATTTGGAAATGTACTCGGGGCACAGGCCAAATTGAATCATCTGCCTTCATTTTCCACACGATCTGAAGCTACAGCTGCTACAACAGGCTGTGGGATTTTTATTTTCCTTCCCTAACAGTTTTTTTTTTCGCTCTTAAAGTCACAGCAGTCTGATTTTAAACCTCTTGCCATTGCTTTGGTTGGTGTCTGCTTTTTTCACAGAACAGGTCTTGAATACACACCTAGTGGGAAAAGAAATCCCCACCAACCTCCTTCCATGCTGTTCTCAAGGCAAGAAAGAAAACAGAGCCCTCAAGGAGAGTCATAATTAAAATATTCACCTCAGAGATGTTCTGGTAGCTCAGATGGGTCTATTAATCCACTAACTCTATGACCTCTCTCAGGGGACAGGCACCAGCAGGAATGGCACCCATCTACATTGTGCTACACTTGGGAGGAGGAGTGGTCCCATGGAAACAAGGAAGCCCCTCCTGAACAGAAGAGGCAAAAGGCTCCACACAGCACTGAACCAAGTTGTTTCCTTTCAGGAACATGGTAACTTCAAGAAAAAAAGTTTAATTCCTTTTTAGAGCTCTGGAAGATCAACTTTCATTTGCCTTGAGAGAAAGGAGAGACCAAACACAATCTTCAGATTTAGGATTTTACTGACTTCATGCAAGTCTGTTTTGGCAGAAGCTACTTGAAGATAAGGAGGTACAGCTGAGAGGCATCCAAGTCCCAGAGTTTAGGTCCAAGCCTTCAGATCATCAGAAACAGGATTGAATGCACCTTATAATGCTCATCTACCTAAACTAGCGCTGCTGAATGTCATTTTATATCTCATCAGTGTATGACTTGATCGTCTGCACTGCCAAAGGACCCTTTTTTGACTGTTTTTATAGGGGCAATCTAAGGAAAAAAAAAAAATCCTGCAGATAATATTTCATACTAACAAAGATTATGATTCCCCACAGCTACAACAATTGTTACAAGCAACTGTTCCAAAAACTTATCAAAACTAATTGCTTGGCCTGTCCCGTTCCGCCACCCCCCTCAAACAAGAAAATGATCTTTCAACAGTATTTGGGAAGACTTTTGTGCTAACATATGCTTGCATTTTATTATCAACTCCCAGATAAGCTCATGTTTCTCTTGGTAGACTGTCAGCAGTAGCCGCTTTCTAAAGCAGGAGACAGTAAACTGCCTTAATAAATATAAATGGACAATTTAATTAAAATATATTGGAGACTTGGAAAAAGTACTATTTGTGGCCGAAGCAGTCTGTTAAGGGATTGCACTCAGGGCTAGTTCAGTGTATTTTAAGTAGGCAACAATAAGTGACAGTGAAACATTGGGCACAGAGCTCTACCCCCGGTGATTAAAGAGCTCACTGAAATTATAAATGGCTTTTCCAGAATGGGGGGGGAAGTCACCCAGTTGCCTCTGGTTTTAATGCTTGAAACAAAACAAACCATTTGGCATTAAAAATGTACTACTTTAAACCTGAAAAGACCCATGTATCAAAACAAGGTGGAATCAGCTAAACACATTACTTCTGACTTGTTTCCTTGAAAATCCAGCCTTAATGCATTCTAACAAAATTTATCTATCCCAAGTATACCTCATAATGAGATCAACTGGGAAAAATATCAGGCTTGTTTGTATATTTTATACTTGCTCTAACTTGGCAGTTTGGAGATTATGTATTCCCCAGGTCCCTCCTTAAATCGTTTCACACGCTGCAATTTGATTTTCTTTGCTTGCCCTTTTCCACAATTTTTTTTGATACATTATATTGAGTTCTGGCTCAGAGGGAAACGTTCCCTTTGAATTAACGGTGCAATCATTTTTTTTCATCTAAATAAGGACATATGGCATAGAAAGTAATGTTATGGTCCGAGGATTTTATGATTGAAGTAGGGCTCATTTTAAAATATGACAGTAGCATCAGGTTAGATTAGAGCAGTTCTTCTAATTGAGTGGTGCTGCTGGGGATGTTGTGATCGGCTATCTTAGCGAGAACTCATTTTAAATATGACATGTCCATTTTTACTTACCGTGATGAAAACATCAGCAGTGTTGTTACAAAACAGAAGGAAATTAGTCCCTTTTTTTTTTTAAAAAAGGCCAAAGTGTGCCAAAACACACTTTAATTCAGAAAACTGTATGGTTTTCATAAACTTAAGAGTTTATACATTTTACTGGTTTGCAGACTTCTGGTTTCTAATGCTGGCTTACCCATTTCCTCTGGATAAATGACTTAAATAACCTGTATCTCGCTGAGCAGTCTGTAACGTGTTGGTAAATTTCTACCTCTCAGGGACGGGAGGTGTTGAATGAATGTCAGCAGAGGATTTCTGTGCTTAGATGATGTCAGCTTGCTACAGCAAGGCAAATACTATGACTTACTGGAATAAAAAAAAAGTATTATTAGTGAAAAATCAAAGCATTCAAAAGCTGTTACTAGCTTCTGAAGTCCTTGAGCAACGTTAGCTGCTCATTAATAACCTAACTTTGCATCTTAATGCTTGCGACTAGACACAAGGGTCACCCTCCATTTTTTTAAGAAAAAAGCAAAATGGAGCTCATTTGGAGCGGTCCATTGGCTCCGCGGTTTTTGGAGGAATTGCTGGATGATGCTCGTTAGCCAGAGTAACATCATACTTACTGGAATAATTCAGCTCTCCGAGAGACGCTTCTCTCAGACTTCACATCTTGCATCTCTGTCCACACTGCTGCACGTCCCACTAGCAATGCTAAGCACTTCTGCTCAGATCACGGAGGGGCACGGCAGCCTAAACCTTCCTACGGTGCCCACGCCGACTCTGCTGGATACTGGCTGGCTTGTTTTGCCTTTCTAAAGGCCTAACTAAAGAAAAACCATGTTTGATCTCTCGGTTTTTGATAACTGTGGCCAAAAGAGTGGGCCAGTGCCCTTGGAGGCCAGAGAAACCTTTTTTCATTAGTGCCCTGTGCAGAGAGGCCAAAAGAAGCATCAGGGTTGGCATTTCTGCAGCTGAACTAATGCACTGGAACCGCCGCAAAGATTTTTCACAGCTTCTCATCTGGCAGGTGGCCTCGGCTGCGCAGCAGAGCCGGCACCGCTTCCCCGCGACGGCCTGCACGCTCAGAACCAGGAGGCTCGCTGCGATGCGAGAGCTAATGCTTATTTTGGAAAAGAGCTGGTGCTTAAGCAGGCCAAACTGCTCGGTTTTACAGCTGCCATCAGGCCTGCATTGCAAACTGCACTCTGCATGCCCCCAGCCGTACTTGGCAGATGGTAGTAGACAGCTGGGAAAATCTGGGTTTGACATACGTCAATGATAAACTGTGTCAGTGTAGACCTGCTTAGGTTACAGCTCGCTAGCGTGTGTGCAGGAGTGAGACTTTGACTGGTGAAGGGTAAATAGCATTCCTAACCAACTTAGCTAAAACCTGCCGTCCGCAACGGGCTACACAGACGGCACCTCCAGGCCCTCCGGGCTGTCTGGAGAGGCAGGCAGGGTGATAATGGGGTAACATGCAATTTAGATTCATGGGCTACAGCACAAACCCAGCAACAAAACAGGGCCCGTCACAATCGATGACTTATCGGCTCCTGTTGCAAAGGCAGACTATAAGCAACTGCATGAGAAAAAGAGTCAGGACTACTTGCACTCCTTCAGTGACTAAAACACTGAGAAATGAAATAAAATTATTGAGTTGCCTTAGTCTGTGTTTATAAATAAATGAAGGCACCTATAAACACACACACAAAGAAAAGACACGCAGCTTGGTGACTGAAGAGAAGCAGTCTGTAAAGCTGGGAGATGACAACGAAACCAGAGCTGGGCAAGGGACAGATGCAATCACCAGCAATGAAATGGCAGCACCGAGTAATTACTGCACCAGCTGTAAGGCTCAGCCAGAATCGGAAGCCCTAACTGCACTTTAATTTAGCGATGGGTCTAAGGGAATAGCATCCAATAAATACTCCGTGAGGGAGGTGAAAGCCTCAAGCAAGTTACTAAACAAGATTTGTAGCTTCAAGTTTCACATTAAGGTGATTCGGACCTGTGATTCTCGATTATAAAATGCCATTCAATATGCATTGAATGAGAAGTTGATCTTGCACATTTTTTCAGCGATGGGAAAGAAAGGGATACGCTAAAGAGAGATCAGCTCAGGACTATTACAACAGATGCATCAAGTGTTACCAACTCCAGTGCAGCTGACCGTATCGAAAGGATTGCCATAAGGAAGTAACTCTGAGCAGGACGGAGGTATGATTGACTAAGCATCCATGTAGCAAGGAGAGAGCTTGTGTTCAGCTGGAGCCAACGGACTGAATTAGGCTGAGTTTACACAATGCTTTTAAACACCATGTAGGAGGCAATCAAAATTGACAGCTTTAACATTGCTGCCATCTATGCACACAGATACCATCTATTAAAGGCTAATATCAACAGCTGTGATGTTCAAAGCAAGAGCAGATTTGATATACATATTCAACTGTCCAAAGCTGCAGGAGATGTTTCAAAATACATTAGGAAATTCAACCAAGGGAAAAAAAAAATCTGTAAACTACAGTATTTCTCTTCTAATAACATTACTCACCAAAAGCAAAGGGTTTGAATCATAGATAAAAGTTGATTATAACCTTCAAAAGTGATTTTAGTAAGAGAAGATCCCAAAAAGCAAGGTAAACACGTTACTAATGATGACAATTCAATGCAGTTCTGCTTTGTCCTTGGAAAGCAGACTCATTCTTTGGTCTACTGATAACAAAAAAAAAAAATGTATTAGACAACATTTGTGAGGAATGAAATCCAGACCTGTTGCATGAGCCCCTAGAATGGGAGATCACATGCACACAGGTGTTTGATTAGATCTGGAAAATCCACTGAGAAAACTGAAAAAAAAGTCAAATATTGGAGAAATATTTCAGAGAAGCACCCAGGACTGTCTGGGCAACTATAAAGATGCTGCCATGATACCAGGCTTGGCTGGTTTCATCTCGTTGCAAAGTTTGGCTGAAAAGGGAACTGAATAAATGTGATCAATTTGAGATTCCTGATGCCCTCATACTGCAAGACATTCTGATAAAAAAACAGTGTGATATAAATATCAATAAAACAAATTTGAAATTTTAAATGTATTGCCTAAGTTCTCAAAAAGTGGTGTCAATAAATAATCATTAATGCTTGCTACAGAGGGTAAAAGGATTTAAACAAGACTTGCAGTTATTCAATAACTCATCTCATCAGTGTCTGAGAACAATATTAGCAAAGCCACTGCAGATAAAATTCATAGATGCCAACAATCACCATTCAGAAATAAATAAGGAAGAGGAGGGGAGAGCAGTTTTAGGCAGCTGCTCGGACTCCTTGGAAAACACACCTCGTGAGGAAAAACATATCTCAAAGCAGAGCTGCACTACGATCACGAGGAGCGAAGGCAGCCACTGGCAGCTACTAAGGAAGAGAGACTGTGCTGCCAAACAGAGCTGCCTGGGAAAGCTGGGAGGGCCACAGTGCACAAGCATCTCCATATGATCTTTCAACGTAATCCTACAACCAAAGGGAACTAATCCATCTCTGAGCAAAGGGAAGAGAGGCCACTTTCTCTTGGAAACAGCACTAACAGGAATGGTTTTGGAAGGCTGGCTCTGTACAGTCTGCCAGGGCAAGTCCAAGGCAAAGCTTTTCTGAACAGATAACTCACAGCAGCTACAGTCTGACCCGTGGTACACACTTGGATAGCTGTCCTCCTTACATGGACCAAAGAGATCAATCAAACCACCATTAGAAATGGCAAAAATTGCCACCAAGTATCCAGGTGCAATGCCCTGCAGATCTATCCTCACTTAGAGCTCAGAACAAAAGTGTTACCGTCCTGACGCTGACAGTGGAGGAGGATTTTGTAATGGTAGCCTGCAAGCCCTGTGGGACCTCGTCCGTAGTTCAAGGCAGGGACAAAAGCAGCCACATTCTCTCTCAATTCATTCAAACCCCCCAAGCATCCCATGTGAAAAATCCATGCTTACTGCTGCAGGGTTTCAAATTCATTACTAGGACTCTGAGGCACCACAAGAACACAATTAAAACACCACCAGATGTGTGTCATATAATACATGTTAAAAAAAGAAAAGACATACTGTGTGCAGATACAACAACAATTTGCTGTTCAAATTAATTCAGGAATCAGTACCATCACTATAAACCCGATATATAAAACATATGCTACTGTAGGAATGCAGAAATTGCATGCGATTTTTTTCCAGATAAAGCCACACATGCAATTAATAAACTAAAGTGACGAAAGAAAAGAAACAAAGTAAATAAATAAATACAAAGGCTATGCAGTGAATGATGAATTTTGCAGAAACTGCTGTCAGAGATTACACTGCTGAGCAGCCAGAGGCACAGCCGTGAGCTCCTTCCCTCCCCTCAGCAGGACGGTCACACCACGGCCTCAGAGCGTCTCAAGGGGGGAACACTCATGTAGCAGAAATGGACACCAGAGCCCCAACCAGTTTTTCTGTCCAGCAGTGGTGTACGGCTAAGCTACAGTGGCACAGTTTATATTACAGACAGCCCTTCACGTACGCAAGATCAGGCCCAGTATCGTGTGTTTTCAGCTGTTCCGCAAACCAGCCCACAATCACGTCCCTGTTATAGCTGAAGATCCCGTAAAACCTAGGAGCAGGGCTCCAGCATGGCAGCAGCTGGGGGAAAAGCTGGCATTAAAAGCAAGAGAACCACCATGTCAACGCAGAGGGAACTGAGAGACAGTTGGCATGAGCTCTGGTATGATGTGAATTCGGCAAAGCAGAGATAACCTACACCCACACCACCATGAATATTTCCATTCCAAATTCTACCTTGTTCTAGGAAGACCTAGGATTTGCTTTTATTGACAATTCAAACTCTACCAAGCCTCTACGGGCTCTCTCTCTAGACCTAATGGGACCTGTCCTTTCTCTGGGAGAGATCTTTGCTCCCCAGCAGCAATGGAAAGCTCATCACAGCTGCTTCAGCTAAGTTTCAGCAAGAACCAGAACAACTTTCTTCAGGCTTTCTTCACCAACAGATGAACCAAACCACTCTGGCAAAAATCAGAGCATGCCTTTCAGGTTCCTGGCTCTGCACTTGAAGCAGAGGCAATCTGAGACATTGCTGCTCTTTGGCTGTGATTGGTCAAGATACTGGTGTTGTCAAGGAAGCTTTCGGTAAGGCCGTGAGAGCCTGTACCACCACTGTAAGTGTTTTGATTTGAGAAAAGACTGTTATAACTACCAGAGCAAGCACAGCCAGCTCCACAAAGAAACACAGAAGCAATTTCCTCTAAGTGCCCAGGGGACAGCCTGTTTGCTGTTCGACATCCCGAAGAAAACAAAAATCTAAGAATAATTACAGCCCAAGCAACTAAGGTGAAGCCCTTCGGTAATTTTCAGCCCTGAATAACTAAAAAGGGGTGACAATTATCTTGGCTAATGATCACTGAACTTTGAGATTAACATTCACAGCTGAGGAACGGGAAGCAGCTCTTTAGAAGGCAGCACTGCTGTTAGGCTAAGCCCAGAGCTCTGTGAAATAGCTGGTTGACACTTGCTATCATCAAGGGATACAGCACATTACCCAAAGATGTGAGGAAGTTAAGAACAGAAAGCTCGGTAAAGATGGACTCGGAGCCTGCCCTACCTTCTTCCTATTTAACGTAGACTGGATCGATTTATGGTGGAAGAAAATGCTTCCTGTTGGCCTATACTGTGCTCTCGTTATGTGCGTGGCATAACTGTATAGTCCCTACAACCATCGTTTTTAAAATGTCTCAGGCACAAAAGGACTGACTGAAATGCTGTAGCTTTGAGCAAAGAATGGGATCTGGATTTCATACTGTGCTTTCTGTCGTGAGAGAAAAGCTAACTCAAGTGGTCTTGTTTTGAGTGCTCTCCCTGACTTGCATGCCTCCAAAATCCAACCCCAAACTGTTTGGCTGGATTATCCTTCTTGTGATGGTTACAGACAAAAAAGATGGGGGGGGGAGGAATCAAACAACAAACCAGCCATGCTAGCAAGCCCTGCTGAAGATTAATCCTCTCCCTGCAGCTGGAAGACCATGATCCTCCAAATGGATAAACTGCATCCTGATGTGGCTGAAAGGGCAAACAGCAGAAGTAACCATGAGGCAAATGGTCACACTGTCTATTCAAGGTTATTTGTCTGGTCTGGACTGCTCCCTGTGCAGGGAGACGTCCTCTCCTCACTGATTCTGGAGAGCAAAGCTTCCCGGGTGCCTTTCAGAAAGCAGTCAGGCTGTGCTTGGGGATCAGCTGGGTTCAGAGGAGGGGAGACCTGCCTAAGGCAGACCCAGAGAAACAAAAGCCATTGTGTCTGCATCGCTTCACAGAGGGCACCAAAGCCTGGGGAGCACCAGAAAAACCAAGTCCACTAATTCAACTAAAAGCCTGACCTGGAGCTGATTTAAACTGCTGTGTACAGCATTCTTACCACGCTATAAGCCAAACTTCAGTTCTATTCCGGTTAAGTAAGTTATGAATCGGTCTAATCTGAACTGGAACAAGCAGCTTTTAAAGCAAAATTAAAGAAACAACCCAGTTAACTTGAACTGCTGCAGTCCTTCCCATAAGAACGGTCTTAGCTGCAGGAAATGCTTATCTTCCTTGTCACATTTGATGCAGAAAGGTATTTTAAACAGTAGCAAGCATCTGTTTTCTCTGCTGGTTCAGTGGGAAAGTCTACAGTTATACAAACAGCACCGCAGAGGATAACAAAGTAATAGCAAGATGCATTTATTAATGATCCTACTAATATTTCCTGAGAGCATCTCCAAATACTCTGAAAATGCCTGTCTTTAAACAGCAAGGATGTGCAGTGGGTGGTATTATCGTCCCTTCAGGAAGGACTGAAAAGATCAGACAACTTTAGGAACGTCAAGCAATGGACCTGGGATAAGGCTAGGACTACAACTGCAGGAAAAAATGGATGGCTAAAACCACCACAGCTTTTAATGGCAACCATCTTGCATCTTAACCACAAGATCGTTGTCCCTGCATGATGTATAAGTAAATATTTCTTAGAAAGTTATTATTAACAGAGTAGAGCTTGCTGAGAAAGCAAAAAAAAAAAAAGGAACCGCTGCTTTTTTGGTTACTACGTGGAAACCCCACACCTCCACAGGAACTATTTCAGTAGAGGATGCCCAGGGATAGTGGGAAAAGATGAAGCTATCAGATAGGGAGGTTTTCTGGAAGAGGGCTAAGGGAGCACACCTTTGCTATTAGTAAGATATGATAGGATTCAGGACTGCTCTTGGTACACGAGACACTGAGGTTTAACTCTGGGCAGAAAGACCTGTGTCTGAGTGCTGCCCGGAGGCAGGAGGCTTCAAAGCACCTTGGATACAGAGTTGGGAAATGATCAAGTTCTGTCACACTGCAGGTTCTTTACAAGCAGCCGTGGGGCCCAGACCTTCTATAACCAGTGGGAACAAAACTGAGAGCTCCATCCAGAGACCAACAGTCAGCAAAAGGACTTCTCTGAACTGTAGCTCTTTCTATAAGAGCAAGTGTGGGAGAAGGAAAAAAGCCCAAAATAACAAAATTCACCAAGGCAGAACTACGGGTAGAACTAGATAGCCAAGTAATTATTCAGATCTTTAATGTTCCCTTGTTGCTGCCTGTGAACGAGCAGCAAGAGGACACTAGAAGCATCAAGTGGGAATAGCAAAAGCCTCTAAAATTACAATGCAAAAATTGAACACGTCTCCTAGAGATGTAAAACTGGTCTCACATGGAGCTTTTGTGCTAACAGTTGTCTCAGTCGATATGCAAATTCTACATAGCAGTACATGTCGAGATACCCCTGCACTATAAATATCATTGCTCTAAACACTTTACCTTACTGCTGTTCACAAGGTACCTGACAGTTTCCTATCTAAACCAGCACTACCGCTAAAGGAAACCATTAACAGAGGGCTAAAGGAAACAGTCTTATTCACTGAACCAACGCTGTTGTCTCGGCAAAACAAAGCAATTAACATCTGAGTTCACAGGAAAATATATTAGCACAACAGATGCATGTGCATGTATTTTGGCCCTTTGGTAAAATGCACCGTTTTGGGGCCAGATGTTTCTGCTCATGCCAAAGAAGAATCCAGCTGCATCAAGCTGTGAATATTTCTTCTGATCTGTCAAAATCTGCTGTGAACTAGAAGAGAAAAAAACAGAACTGAAGTTTGAAATAGAAGTCTGTTTTCCACTGGGGATTTTACCACCATCTGTATTTTAAAAGCTTTAGTACAACTTGACAGAGTCTGAAAAAGTTTGCAACACAATAGGTAAAGCACATTGAAATCCCATTCAAGTAGGGTTTCTGTAGAGTTGAAACATATGGTAGAAGACTAGTTCTGTGCACATTTTTTCCCCTTAAAAATCAATTTATACTTATTAGTTGGATTTACAACATGTTTAAATTGTACAGTCTTTTTTGTAATGTGCTGCCATTAGGAGCTAAACTCTCATTATTGAGATGATGGAGCGATATTGAATTACTGGGCAAGAAGGTCCTTTTTCAGAAACACCAGAGGTGATTCTTTTTCTCACGGTTTCTAAAACCAGGTGGTTGGGTTTTTTCTTTCATTAATACAATTACTATGGATTTGCACTGATGCAAGAAAATATTCAATCCTTTTCCTGAAACCATTAAAAAGGATCCAAAATGGAAACAGAATAGCATAAAACACGATAGCATCTCATAACAAGGTAAGTTCACAAACTATGTCATGTATGTCAGTGCTTGTTATTGTCCTGCCTAAAAACCATCCACCCAGCAGGACCAGCACGTACACAGCCCACCCGTGGAAAAGCCCATAATTCAGCTCACGGAAACCTGTTGTGTATTCCAGAAAACCAGCTCCTCCTGCCCAGAGGGAGAATGCAGCGGCAGGAGCAGGATCAAACAGTGACTTGTTTGAATAAGTGGCTGAACCATTATCTTCTGGGGAGTCCTAAAGCTGAGATTTTCTGAAGTGCCTCAGGGTACCTTGACTCCTTGAGGTGTCAAGATTCCAATCTCTCACATTCTACCTTCAAAATTTCAGTCTTAATAATAAAAAGAATAAATCTCCCGAACCAGACATATATGGTATAGTGCAAGGGAAGCAGAATACAGCTGGAGATATCGGAACTGAACTCAGTTTAAATTCTGATCTTCTCCAGTTACCGCCTGCTCTCCACATTTGTACACCAGCACTCAGGCAGCTGTGCTGCCTTCCAGGTGTGCGGCGCAGCTTTGCCACTGACAGGGTTATCTATTTTACAGAGAATTATGCTAGCAGTGAAAAATCACAGCAGAATTGTTTTGAAAGAAGCAAGCCTCAGATGGACAATTTAGATTTCACAGAAGTTGAAAGAGGATTTGCAGGTTCAAATTATTAATCAACACCCTGCCAGGCAGGGGCCAAGAGCAATCTGCCCGTGCTGAGTTTTCTTGCACTTAAGACTGTAAAGTCTGGATTTTAGATCGACTCTGTGGGGAGAGAGGGTTTTGTGCCTACAGCCCTTTCCTTCTGAAGCATCCTGTCAAAAACAATCCCTGGCTTTTAGGGGCAAATACGAACTTACAGATGGTGGGGGAAGTTGTTCTTCCAAGAAACTGAGGATTCAGGGGCTTTCTGAGCCACTGGATACACTGCACATAACAAGGTGTTGTTAAAATCACGTTCCAGCTATGACAAGACATTATAAACTGCACACAGGGTCGCAAGGGGCCTTTCTTTTCTTAGCAAGAAACATGGGAAAAAAGGTCAGAAAAAGGTGGGTGCCTTCTGAGTATCCAGCCTATTGCTGCAACAGTATCACTTCTCCCAGGGTGACAACTGCGATGACACAGGCGGCTCTAGCGAGGAAGAATTTAAATGTACTAAGCACCTAGCACAATGTAACAACGGTTAATCACAGAGACCCGTACAGCCAGTGCCTCCGGACACATCAGCCTGGCTTCAGCATCCTTCTGCGTGGCCTGTCAACCGACAGGTACCTTCACAACTCTGCGGGCCAAGCCTAAAAGGGGAAGGTGGGGGAGACCCACTTCATAAGCAATTTAAAAGAAAATACTAACTTCACATTCATCTACAAACAGAAGAAGTAAGCCAGGTAGCAGCACATTCCACCATTTCTGTAAACCATTTCTGTAAACCCCAACACAATCTCCTGGGGAATGGTCCCTGGCACTACCAAGCAGACCACGGGCAGCTGTAGTCGGGACAGGCAGTGGCACGGATGGGAGCAGTAGCATGGATTTGACATGCCTCTCAGTCACGGCTTGATGGTGTATTTCAGAGGAGCACCCCATCTGTGCAGATACTTAAAATGCAGCTCTCGCACGCCAGAAACCCCCCACCTCCCGCGTTTCTGCGTTCAGAGCGCAGGAGGCCGAGCACGGGGATCCCACAGCCCGGCCCTGCCAGCGTTCACAGCAATACCTGTTCCTGAGCAGCTGCTCTTGCTCTCACAGCTGAAGCCCCGGAGTGTCCATGGTTGAACGCTTCGGGATCCGAGTGTGGCATGCTGTGGGCAGCGGCCGCTGGGCAGGGGAATGGGTGCGGGAGGCAGAAGGGCTGGGGGAAGGTGCAAGACCATGCAAGAGAGAAGATGGGTGTATGCCCACTTGCCTGACCATGGCAGGACCGCCCAGCGTGCGAGCCAGACAGCATCTGTTCCAAGTCTCCTCTCTCCCGTACATCTTTATTACAAAGAAGCGTTGCAAGATGAAAATAAGGAGCTTCAGGCCAAAAATCAAAATAGAAAAAAATGGGCTATGTTCCCACAGGCCTTGATTGAAAATGGTGATTTATGTTTTCTTCATTTTTACCTTAACTGTCTCTCAGTGAGGCTATCCACACAAGTGTCACGCTTTGCTCCTGTTGCACTATATTACAATACTGCTTGTTTCCTCTTGCCAGCTACTCATCAAGGATTACCCCCAGCACAGCCCTCCATTCTTTCAGATCTAGTCAGAAGGCAAATTAGTTACAGCCTGATGGGGGAGTGCTAAATTTTTCATTACAATCTTTCTCCGGAGGTTTGGTGTTTAATAATTTGTACTATATAAAATTTCACATATGGGAGAACACGGCACCACACAGCCTCTCCAGATGCCTTTTTTTTTTTTATGCTGCTAATCATGTGAGCCCCCCAGCTAAAGGAGTGGATTTAGGGCATAATTAAAGCTTTATACTTTAACAGTAATATGGGTAAAGCTCAATTTTATTTTTGAGAAGAACACGCCACATTTGTAAATTCCCATTTCACTGAGGATCAATTTTCAAACAGGCTTTGTACCCGGGCTCCTTTGGTCCTGATATACCATGGAAACATAAACCATGTAAGCAGCTCGTGGTACTATGAGAGACGCACACCCCGGCTTAGCTGCTGCAGAGGCTCTTTCATTCCTCACAATGTGCAGGGGACATCTGTAAGAGAGCCTTGACATCATCTGCTCTGGTTTTCATCACATAATTTGGCAGGGGTGTCTCTCAGATTGGTCATATGAACTTCAAATCTCTGAAAGCTGTAGCTACAGCCGTAAGCAAAGCTGAAGTGATTTCATTTTGCTGCTGCTCTCCTAAACCTTCTCACCAGCCACCACCCTTCTTCCTTCCCCACCCAGGCCGGAAACCACAGAGCTGCTGTCATGCGTGGGAACACAGAGCCGGCCTTCTTCATTCTTCCCACATCTCTGGTGAGAACAACAACCTGGAGCACACTTTTGGTTGCAAGCCAAAAATCAAAATAGAGACAAGCACAAGGTTTTGCAAGCAGAGGACAAGCACAAGGTTTACACACTGGTTAAGAACTTTGGAAGCCTCCTTGTAAAGACTTAAGTGGGACCTAAGTAGGGGACAGATTCTGCAGTGAGTACTTCACAACAAATGACCCATTATGTCATCCACTTACTGCTTCTCATCCCCAGGCATTTTTTCCCTGGGTCTTCCAGAATCCATTTATCTTCTCAGCAACATACTGAGATCTCAGTAACAACAGACTGCTGCAGAGCATGACAGACAGGAAGGGTGAAAGGGAAGAGGGGTGATGGCAGAAAGGCTGGAGACAGATTCCGTGCGTGGCTGAGACGGGAATAGTTATGTGACAGTCAGCAACTTTCAGGACTAATTTTAATTATTTGATGGAGTCTAGAAATCCCTTATAGAAAGAAGTCCTCCAGTCATTAGGCTCCCAGGATGATAACATAAAACGTCAAGTTATTTTCCTCTTCTCCTAAACATCCTCCTAAGAACACTGAAGAAACACACACAGAGTAGGACAATGACCACCTTTCATAACACGGTTTTAATTCAATCCAAGTTTCTCCTGTTGGCTCTGGAGACCTACAGACTGCCTTAAAATGAAGTACTTCAGTGCTATGATGGATTTCTAATTTCCCATGGAGAAACCAGGTGACAAAGAGCCAGTTTGAACTAGTGCAGTAAAAATTTACAGCATTCTTTGACATGATCTCATGCTTCAACAGAAAGGAGAGGTTCCAGTTTTGCCATTAAGTGCCTCTCTGTCCCTACGCCAGGGTTGAAAGCCAGGTTTTACTCCACCAATCAGCAGTAATAGTGGGTGGGGTAAAGTAGAACTGTTACTATGGGTCAGAAGCTACTCAGGTCTCAGAGCCTGCACATGCTGGCAAATAAATCAAATGACCTCAAACGGAGGAATAATGACCTTGAAAGTGAGAGCTTATTTCTGGTTTTATCTATCTTTAATATCACAGCTTAAAATAAATCAACCATGCACTTTAAGATCTATATTGCATCCTTCCAAATCTCTTTGAGAATGCTGAAGTCTTCAAATGTTACTTGCTGTGCACAGCCTATTAGAGGTCAAAATTTTACTCGCCTTCTAACTGATTATGTCTGTTACTAAAGCCAGTACAACTGACACAGGACAAAGAGATCCTCAAACTCATTGAACCTTCTAAGCGGCAATGAAATTACTGAAATAAAACTTGAGATATGTGTCAGTCAAATTTAAATATAATAAAGGAATGTATATGGACATCAAAGTGTTTTCTAAATGTCTTTATGTTGAGTTCCAGTTTCCCTGGCATGTATAGGTCCTGCTGGGTGAAGACTCTCAGCTCTGTAATCCTCACATATTTCACCATGCACCTTTAGATCACTTGATTTGTGATCAGTTGCAAGAGCAACAGTGCAATGCTACTTACTCGCAAAAGGAAGTGATTTTGAGGAGGTTCACTCACCACAACATCTAGCAGTCATTTCCATGAAATCCCCGGGCAGGAAAATATGCATATGGAGACATAATAGAAGCAAAGCCTCTATGGTAAAGAGCAGACAGGACTATTCCCATCAGGCCCTTAACAGCGATCCCTAATTCTCCAGGACATCTGCTCCGCCAGCAAAACACAAGACAGTCATCTAGCAGACAGGACAGGACAGCACAGGGGTTGCCATACACGTCACAGAGTCATGTTCTACCTGTAGCTCTGACCCGGGGCACGTTTATCTCTACTATTTCCGCCCCCATCCCCTCCTCCACCCTCCTTTATTTTTTACTTAAATAGAAACCAGTTATACGTAATGTCATTATGCTCAGTTTGTGAGGCTGCCTTTATCTGTGACTGCCAAACGCTTGGTAATCTTCATTATGAAGTATGATTACCCTGTCATCATGCATCTCTACAGATAGCAGTGCTCACGTTATCCTTTGAACAGGAAGAGGTCAAACCACTGATGTTAAACCCGTGAGGCCTGAGAGCTAAAGGACGAGCTGCAATATCAGGTTTTGCCAGATGAAACTCATCCATGTTCTGATTTGGCAGGAGAAGGATTTATATCAACTTACAACAGATAAGGAACATGGGAAATAAATACATAAGTCAGAACTTACTAATGGGTATTATTTCTGAGATAGTAGCAAGTTAATGCTATATAGCTAGGCAACAAAGCCATTCCACCCTTGATAAAGGCATAAACACATTAAAGGAATAATCCCTGTGTGACATGAGGTTACTTGTGCATTCATAAAATTTTCACCGCTTCTGCCAGCACTGCCTTTTAAAAATCACTGTTCTGCCCCAGTTTGATCAAACCCTGCAGCCCATGATTTGCTTCTCCTTCAATATGCACAAACACGCAGAGAATCCCATTATAAATCCCTTTTTAAAGGATAAACAGAAGTCTCTTGTATCACAGACAAACCATCAGCTTGACCCAATTTCAGTCGTTCCATATTATCTCCAGTATTGGCTCATCTATCAACTACACCAGGGTCATGCTGGACCCTGTTTCAGAGAGGGAGCTATGGGAAGCAAAGCCCCACCATTTCTGGTTCCACCACTGCAGGTGCTGGGTCAGTCATTTAACCTGCCCCTGCCCACTAAATCTGTGGGATGCTTTATTTTACACATATTTAGTTGTTGTTCAGTCCTGATCCCCTCAAGTTATAGATCATTTTCCTGTTGAGCAGAAGCAGTAATTCAACACTAAGGAAAGGGTTAACAATGTGTTGTCCATTATTGCACCAAGGCCCTTTTTATCAGCTGCCTTTCAAGACAGTACAGCCAACAAAGTACATCACAAGTAGCAGACCCTGTTAAGAACAAGCACGGTTACAAGTTGCTAGCCATCAACTAAAAAATGGGTAACTCATCTCTAACTTGTGAAAATGAGAAACTAAGAAATAATGACCTAATCCTATGTCAAGGAATCCAGTGTGAACCAACTTCCCCTTACGAAAATACACACAGCAAAACCAAAGCTCTTAAGATAAGTTAACTTAATAAAAGCTTTTACTGGGGGATGATTTGACATTTTTAGCTCCACACCCAATACTTATTATCATTTCACCATTCTGGGCATGGAGACTGTGGGTATTCTGATAAATGGATCAATCCATCAAAATTTTGTACGCATCATTTTCCTTCTGCGGAAGGACGATTTGGCAACCTTTACCAGGCGCCCTAGACTCCCCTGCACAGGCAGGATAAGCAGCAGAATGCAAACTAAAGAAAATGGCTATTCAACAGAAGGCTTTTTTTCACCCTTTTCACAACACTGAGAAAACTTGCAGTAAAATCCAACTGAAAGGTTAAAATTCTCATAATAAAACAGTTACCTTCTTTCAAGATAGAATTAAGGTTATAATTATTTCTTCCTTACAGAATACAGCACGGTAAGGCCTCTTGAAGGGACAAGGTATTTCCTAAACTTTAGTGGAACAAGAGGGTTTAAAAACACAGTTTCCATGGTTTGGGCTCTCTCCAGATACACTCGCTGGTTATTGCAAAACAGAGGACTGCTTCATTACTGGCCTGCACATTTGAAAATAAACACTCAGCTGCTGTAGAACTTCAAGAAAGCCACACTCGAGTAATAAGCCAAGACTCACACATCAGGATATAAGTTGTCATAGCTCTGCTGAAATCACTGAAGTTCTGACCGGTTCAATTATATAGAGGGACAACAATGAAAGGAAAAACCAAAACCCATCCTGCAGTATGGAATATAAAATAACAATACAGAGAATCACACAGAAAAACACTATTTTGAACACTTTTTTCTTCTGGGAAGTCACAGCAGAAGAAAAGATGGCAATATCTAAGTATGAAGTAAAAATAAGAATAAATAAAAAAAAATAGACACTAATGTTTCCTTTGTCTGTTAGTAAAACAGAGTGGGAGGGAAAGAGTCTACTGTTAAAAAAGTAGGAAACCTCTACTGTTGCTATCTCTACCTGCAGTCCTTCCGCCTTCCTCAGATCAGTGATATCTTGGGGCAAGACAGACAGCTCTTTGCTTGCTGAAATTTCACAGAAAATGCTTTTACAAGCTCCGTGTGACTTTATCAGCCATTAGCAAATCACTTTAATGGGGAAATTTACCCCAACTCCTAGGAATTGTCACATTTTATGCAAGCTCTGAATAAAAAAGGTTTATCAAATGGAAAATGGAAGTGATCTAATGCTGAATGTGTCTCCCTCTTTCAATGAGTAAGTTGCTAAAACGAAAACTCTGATGCCAATTTGTGAGATTTAATGAATATGTGGACTGTTAAATGAATAGACTGTGCCCCAGAGCGGCTCACTTAGGATGCTGCTGTTATAATAAAATTAGGTAAGTGTCCAATGAAAGCTCAGGACCCTGGGCTGGTGCCATCTAATTGAAGTTTACAACTTTATTGGAGATTCCTCGTTATCTTATACGTTTGCTTTGTAGAGTTTAATAGCTGGTGGCCTTGGCTCTAACTTAATTACAAATCAGAAAGGAAGGTTTTGTCAGCATGATAACATTTGGCTAAGCTGAAATGTCGGTTTCAGGCATATTTCACCTGTTCTCATCTTAATTTAACTGGACTAATAGTTCCTAATCACACAGAACAAATGGGTCTTTAAAGTAAAGAGATAAAATTATGGGCTAGGTCCTTTGTGTCCTTCATCACCAGTGAAAGCACTGGCATCAAGTGCCTGTCAAGCAGCCCTGAACTGCAGCTGAAGATCAGGACAGATAACGTGGTCAATCCTGATCAGACACCAGGACAGCCCAAACCGAGGAGGGGGACACACCTTGGTTTAAGCCTTGTGAACATCCGTAAGGTTGGCACGTGAGGGTGTCCTGAAGGGGAGGAAAGGGCAGGTGGAAATGGAGGGAAAGGTGGTACCTGTTACCTGCCCACAGCTCATCAGTCTCCAGGCAGGGCCATGGGTGAAGGAGAGAGCATTTCATCTGCTGTCAGTTGCAAGGGAGGAGGAGGGAGAGTTCAGCAGATTCAGGGGTGTACATACCCACAGCTTCACACTTATTTTGCAACACTATAACAATAACCTGATGGAAAGAGTTGATTGGCAGATGGCAAGTGAAACACTTTGAGAAGATAAAAAAGCCATGGGAAAGCAAGACTATATAACTTTCTAGAAGATAAGATGGAGCCCGTTCACTATAAACAAAACCACCTCCACACCCCACAGACACGTACTGTGCGGCGGTCCATTAACGCTCAGTATGTTCCACTGATTAAAAGGAAAATTTAACACATCTGTTGGAACACAGAGACAGAATAAATATCCTTATCATCCCATTTACTGTAAATAATACTTAAGTGCAAGTCAAATATTAGCTATATTCAGCACAGCATCATAACAAAACAGGCAGTGCTAACATTATGGTCCCAAACTGTGTTATTCTTAATTAACATCTGACATATATCTGCTTTTGCAATCACCCATTACTGATTAAATGACAAGGCACAATGTCAGATGCATAATCTGATTGGTTAGTACTCAGTTAGCAAGGTGTTACATTTTGAAATTGCCTGCGAATTGATTTCTTTTATTGAATTAATAAGTGTTATCATACTGTACAGAAGGTAAAATTGCTACTGAATGTGAGCGATAACGTATAATTACAGAAAATCAAATCCTAATCTGCAGAGCCAAGCCAGGTGTCAACATTTTAATTGTAGTTAGGAAAGCACAGTAACACCATGGAGCAGGGAGAGGAAGGAAAGAGATCTCTCCAAGTGCAGGAAAAAAGAAATATATTGCATAAAAAACTTTAGTTAGGCGTGATAGCAACCTTGAGGGATGTCAGCCACCTGTGTGTGTGGAAATATTATACCTAATTTTTCATTTTAGACTATAATCCCACATGCTGGGACACCTGACTGTCATCCAGACCCAAATTTATCTCTCAAGAGTGTTAAGGTTTCTCCCCAAAATGAAAAGTTTCTGAAAGATTTTAGGAGATAGAAGCGTAAAATATATAAATTATGCATTTCCCCTATTCTTTCATTAAAAACCCAACCAAACAAAAGAAACATATATCCCCAAAAAGATAAGGAGATGATACCACAATTTTCTGCTATAAATACTCAAATATTTTATTCATTTTAGCAGCCTTGCACTGTTTCAGTGACTAATGCCCCTTTAAGCCATTTCCTAGCTGCTGTCCCTGCTAGTCTGCATTCTAACACCGCACTAATGCAACTACTGGTGTCTAAATTGATGATGTTAAATTGGCATAACCCCCTTGCATGGACACTCTCAAATTAGCTAGTTCCAATACATTTGATCTATTTCAGCCACTCTTAAACCAATTTGAGCGTTCATGCTAACGGACTACGCCAGTTTAACTATGTGTACTCAGAGAATGATGTCGCTAAATTGCTGCAATTTCTTTGGATTAAAGAGGCCTAGGAGAGCCCAGCTCCCTCCTCATGCCACAAGAGGCAGGAGCCATTCCAGCCACTGTAATCGACTTGGCAGACTTTGCCTCTCACTCAAAAACCTTCCCATATCACCCCTCTGTCCAGGCAGCACTCTCCAGCCCTTCCTCCTCTCTGGTGCTGCCTTCCCACCATTAGTACCCAAGGTGTCATCTCCCACTGCCATCCCTAAGGGCTTGCCTTGCTTCTCCCACCCTCCCCAGGGCTCAACAGGGCTGCTCGTGATCAGGCACAGTCTGCCAGCTTCTCCTGTTGTGAAATCTCACTTTGGATTCCCTCGTGATCTCTGTCCTTAGGAAAAGGGGCCTGTCCAGGCACAAGACGAGGCAGCACAGGGACAGGAAGCACCAAGGGCAAATGACAAAGCGTTGTTCAAAGACCACACTGCCTCCCTACTCCAGCACGAGCCAGTTACCCAATTGCCAAACATCTGTTCAAATCATAGGCTGAGTCTTTTGCGCAAGGATAAAGAGGAAGAGGTTAAGTCATCCTGTTTGTATACAGAGAGAGAAGTTAAAACCCATGCTACTGCCACCTGACTGGCAAGATATCTTGGCAGCAGGATGGCATATAAAAATTTTACGTTAAATTCTTTCTGAATTAATTCCTTCTAGGCTTCAGTTTTCAGACTAATAGCAAAAGTTTCCTTCTTGAATTGCAGACCCCTGGGTTTAGCTGCGAGATTACCAGGTCAGCAAGCATCTTACCAACGCAGTTACCCAGCGAAATAACGCAAGGGGTAGCCCATCACAGCTTTGTGCCTCCAGAACCTAGAGCAAACGGTGCTGCGGGGCAGCGAGGAAGAGCAGCAGTCTAGGCAGAGGTACGCAGCGTGGCACAGTGGAGTGCCTGGGCAAGCAGAATTTTGTCTGGAAACAGTCAAGCTATCACTGCATGGAGAAGGGAGAGAACAGCACCTCCAGTATAAGTGCATCTTAATTCTGTACATTGGCCTTTTAGAGACTAATAAAGTTGCTGGAAGAAAGAAAACCCCACAACTTATTACTGAAGTTGAAGTAACATATTTTTAAAAGAAAATTTCTAAAGCATGAGATGTATAACTTGGCTTTGCAGTGATCACAGTGGGGAAAATAACTGGTAGCAGTTGTTATATGCCTGAAGAATGTGAATTCTGGAGAGTGGGAGGAATTCAACTAGCAGAAGATGACTGAACTATTATAATAGGGATAAAAAAGCTACAGAGAAGAGAGGTCTTTTCTCAAATAATTTCCTTCTACTGTTAAAGGTAAGTGCCAGAGAACATTACTGCAGGAGAGTGAAAGGCTGCATCCACTGAAATGAACTGCACCAACTTGGAGACCTTTAGCTATGACAAACATCTGCACGACCTCCATGCAGGAGCTCCAGAAAAAAAGACAAGCAGCTAATTGGGTTTCCTTTCCAGTCTCTCAATTTACAGCTCCTTCCTAACCGCGCCTTTACAACATTTGGAGGCTTAATAGTTTAATGAGCTGAAATTCATGCTTTTGCACAAACAGACCCTGTCCAGGCGCATTCCTGTATCTCTTCTAGGCTGTGGCCACCAAGACAGCAGTAGTTACTTGTTGCTCCCCAGCTGACCCAGTTTTCAGAAGAACATGGGAAGGCTGCTGCCTCCAAGGCTCCTTCCCTGAACCACGCCACGCAAACAGCGCACTGATAGCGCTGCCGCACGGGGACAGATCAGACCGAGCGGCACCGGTGCGGTCTGCTCGCTGCCGCACGCGAGAGGAACTCCTGACCTCAGCTTGATGCATTTCTTCCATTTCAAGGAGACAGAGCCATAACAGCCCAGACGTGACAGTCCCACGGCAGCTTTAGCTGATGGAAGTTATAAGCTAAGCAATTCCTACTCTTCCCTTTGCCCCCAGCCATATGTTCCCCACCTTCTTCCTTGCACCAGTACCTTTATGACTAAGTGGTGAGACAATTCAGGAAATTAGCCCAAAAGAAACTAATTTCTCTTTTTAAATCATGTTAGCTTTTGGCTGGTTGAGCTCTCCGCAGCAGTTATGAGCACATATGCTAGTGGCCGCGAGGGAAGGGAACCTGTGCCTGGAAGCACGATGGAGAGAGCTGGAGACTCTCTCCCATGCTAGGAGAATGGCTTCAGGCTCATGAGACCCTGTGGGCTGGCACAGTGCAGGACAACCTTCTCCTGCCCTACTTTCACGGGGACCTTTAAAGGTTCAGAAGAGGAGAATCCTGGAAGCCATCCCAGCAGTTTTAAAAGCACACTGTCAAATACACAGAGTTTTGCTGCAATAATTCCCTTGAATTCTGCTGTGCAAAACCAGTTATGGCTATCCCAGATCTTGCTGTTCTGTGGGAAAGATTCCCAGGATGCATCTTCCTTCAATAATCTCCTGTATATTGCTGCAACCAACTTGGGCACCTACTTAATCTGTGACCTGCTCCTGTCAAGCAGGCTGCGACCCCTCTAGACTCATATTATCCATTACCAAATTTTCATTTTTATTAAGCTCAGCAGAGACTTCTTTCCTTCTCCTCTAGGAAGCATGAATTCTCTTGTGTCATTTATTCCACAAATGATTTATACCAAGAGCCTGTCAACTACAGGAGGTACTTTCTTGTGCTTACTATACCTGCAAGTAGCTCTGTCCTTTCCAGGTCATTACTAATAAAGCACTTATCCCTCATACAAGCACAAATGCCTCTCCGTGCTCTTGCAGGTATTTTTGTGAGCACTTCAAAGTCCTCAGTGGATTTATCCTCACAGTGCTCTGGTGAGTTGGGCATTGGCACAAGTTCTGTTACAGAGATAAAGAACAAAGCTCAGAAACTGAATTTGGGTCTTTGCTGCTTTTGAGAAATCTTAATCTCCCAAATCAGGACGCTGTAACCACCGACTGTTCCTCTTCCTACTCCTCACATTTGCTTCCCGTTGGGACAGCAGGAAGCTACTTGTGGTTCATCCCAAATTCTCTGCTTTAGCAGCGAGCACTACACCAGCAGAATGTTGCTGCCCCAGTCTGCAAAAGAGAAGTCTTCATCCTGTGGCCATTTCTTACTGATGAAACACTTATGAAAGAGCATCGAAACCCCTGTGGCCCAGTCTGCATGACCTAAATCATCACCCTCCCACCCCACTCCCGGATCACAGATGACTCATGAGATGAAGTTTCCCTACTGCTTAGCACCATTTGCTCTGCAGCCAGCCACATTTCACGAACAACAGTAAGACAAATATATTTGTCTTGCAACTACAGCGCCAAGACAAGCAAGGAGCAAAGCTGGGGGCCAACTGTAACACCACAGATTTTGGCAGCCAGCCCTCTTTCCAGCTCCTTATATATTTTTGTCCCAACTTTCCACTTAGTTCTCCCTCTTTTCAGCATTTCTGGGCAGATCATAACACCCGCTGAAGAGCGACAAATGGCTGCGCGGCAAAGTGTTTGCCCTTGATAAATTAAAGCATCTCCATGCTCTTTTCCCTCCCACTCTTTCCAGCATCACTTTATCACAGGCAAAGCTCAGAAACCTGTTGCTGCTGTTTCTCTTTCAAACTCTAAAGCCAACTGGCAAACCAGAATTTAACCTCACAGCTGCTGAATACAGTTAAATTAATACACACTGGCCAAACAAAATATTGCTTTTCAAATGCAATTTGTGCTTGGCACTGAACACACTGGGAGAATTTGGAGCAATCTGCACTACAGACCAGCTCGTAACCCTATGCAGAAAGTGCTTTGATGCTCCCAATTTACATCTGACAGTCTTAATGCTTTGGAAAGAGGTGGTAGGGTAGAAAGGCCCAGCACTCATCACAACTGATGTAAGAAAACTTAAAGCACTTAATTGCTTCTAATTTGTTGTAAAATTCCATGTACGTGCACATCCTCTCTTTCCAAAATCTAAAAAGTCATAAAAAGATGGTGGAAAACCCAGGGAAATTTTGGCAAGCTATGATGGCCCTTTTAGCCCGAATATCCTCCTTATCAATCCGTTTTTGTACCTGGCAGTTTATTTCTGGTGGGGTGGGAGAAAGACCGGCGTAACAAAAGGCTTTCACCTGCCATTATCTTGCTTGACCCTCATGCAGCCTCCTACTGCTGCAGCAAGCTGCAGATGTATTCATCTGCACGGGTATTTAAGGTCAATCTCTCCCAGACAAAATGCGTATTTCCCCGCCACACTAAAAGTCAGTTCAAAGCAGGCTGCTGTCATTGAAGTCCATGGGAGATTTTTTTCCCCCCATCAATTTTAGCAGGAGTTGGGATGGGCCTGTTGAGATAGTTTGCTTCAGGAAAACCCTCACTTGTTGATTAGGGCTCAGCAGGAAAACAACATAAAGAATAGCTTATTTTTATTGATTACGCCCATTCCCCAAATAACTTGAAATTAATCCTCCAATTTCACGTCAAGCTGCTTTTCTGCTGCGCTTGGTTGCTGAAGGAGAACCAATTCTGGAGAAAGCAAGGCAGGTGAATTACATTTGCTCAACATTTTCAGCATTAAATAATCTGCACATAACTCAGGCTCACTCGAAAGGCACACTGCAAGGATCTGACATAAAATACAGCTCGGCTAAGCCAAAAAAGATAAAACAGGGATACCTTCATATTTAAAGGAGAAACAGTGAAGGATTTCATATTTTAATGAAATACAGATGCTGACCACTGAATGAATCACTCCCTGCCCATAATTAAAGTCTCTTCTGATGTCTGAAGACTCTTCCTGTCATGAAAACTCTTGGATGCTATTTCATCTCCATCCTAAGCCTGATTTCAGACTGAAAGAGGGGGATCCAAATGTTGATGTCACCCCAGACACCACTTACATTCTCCATTTCCCTTTTGAAGAACTTGGTATTAATTTCTGTCTATTTGGGTTTTTATGTTTTTATAGGTCTTCAGGCACCCTTAGAGCTAGACAGGAGATATGAAAAATCAACAACGGACTGAGGAATTTCCAGGCACCATACATTATCATTTCATGCAAAAGAACAGCATCTAAATTAGAGATCTGTCTCGCTAACATTCAAACCACAGTATAAAATTTGAAAATTAAACTTCCAGGTACACAAAGAACATGAGAGCATTTTAGAGTTTTGCTGCTGCTTCAGCTGTAACTATCTAATGATCCCAGGCAACTGGAAGTTACAGGGGAAGTTGGACCTTAATTATAATTATCCAACTGGGCTACCTGGGGGGGAGGGAAAAAAAAAAGAAAAAAGAAAAAAGAAGAAAAAAGCAGCTTCCAGGTACACAATCTTTTCATGAGATGCCCAAGAATCTGGGTCTTACCTGGTTACCTGCATGTTCAAAAAAGTACTCCCTTTTCCAATTAAGTTGGAATTCTGTATTTTCATTTACTTACCACTACTACTCCCTGGGCATGAATAAATCTCGTGGATTTTCTGCTAGGAGGTAAAAGGATGGTTTTAAAAATAAATAAATAAACCTTATCTTGGCCTGAAAAATCACCTAAATCACCCGAAGGTACTCTTGCTTCATTTCAGCTACAGTCTCCCCCGGGAAACTGGTCCCCATGCTCAACTAGCTTTACAAGAAATTTTCCCTAATATCTCTTCTGACAGCCAGTATCCTCCTTGAAGAGTGACATTCAGAACAGAACACACTGCACCCGCCACCAGAACCGAATCAGTGAAGGGAATGCCTTGCATATGACACAGTAAACTGTCTATCTCTGTCCCGATGATTTACTTTTTCCCCTATAACAAGATGGCATTGCACATCCAGGGATACTTCATGATCTGCTATAGCCCTGAAACCCTCCACACACATTTCCTTTCATAATTTCTGGCAGAACAGGTACCTGACCAGTTCTGGCCTTTTACAGTCATTCATTCATTCCTTTGCTTAGCACTGTTAAGCTGTAACCTATTTTTTTTCAGACTGTTTCTATTATTTCAGATCCTCCCAAATCCTCATCCTGTTCTCAGCTGTGCTTGTACCTGTCTCAGCTTAGCATGATCTGCAAGGCGAATAACCGTGCTCTCTAGGATGTCATCCAAGTATTAATGGAAGCAGTGACTACTGCAGGAGCTGCAGGTCTCCAACTCTTCCAGGGCCTGCTGCCTTCTACGTGCTTAGAAACAACTTGCTCATCTTTATCGCACTTCTCTGAAAAAGAAATCTCTTGGCATTAAAAGCTCCCCAGCATACAGCTCCTCCCTTTTTGAAAGATATCCCATTAGGTTTTTTCTCCAGTCTTCTCAAGCCTCATTTGTCCTCCACAGATTTTCAGAGATTATCACTAATGGCACTGAAATCGCTTCAGCCAGTTTTCTAACTACCCGAGCTGAATTCCTCCAGGCTCTGCTAACTTAAGTATTCAAACCTATTCTTTCCCTCTTTCCTGACAGCGTGCTGGCTGCACGGCTGCCACTGACCCTCTCAGGAAGAACAGAAAGGATAAAAATGTCATTCAGCACTTGTGCTTACTCACTTCCATCTTCTGAGAGCTCTTCCTTTCCACCGAGCAGTGGACTAACTCATTCCCCAGCCCAGCCCTGGCTACAAACACATTTATAGAAACCCCTCCGGCTGCCCTTTGTGTCTTCTGCCAATTGTAGCTCATTTGGACTTTGGCCCTCTGATTTTTCTTTGCATGTTCTTGCTAAAATTGTTCTCAAAAGTTCGACCCACTCTCCATTCTTTTTTATGTTGCTTTTGAGGCTCAGGTCATTAAAGAGCCTGTGATTTAGCTGAAGTAATCTCTTACTACGCTTCCCATCTGTCCTCGCCATTAAGGGAGTTCATACTCACACCATTAAATTTGCTTCTCTAAGAAACTTTCAACCCTCCTAAACTTCCTTTTGATTATGAGCAGCTTTCCAAGACTGTAACTCTGAGCTGACTGAAATCTGCTTCCTTTGAAACCCATTATCTTCCCCAAGCTGCTCTCCCTACTTTTCTTTTTAATAATCAGCAGTCTGGCAATCTAGAAATGTTTTTATTTTAGAAAAGCTGCTCTGGTCAGGTAGACTCATTCCCTAAATTTCCCAACCACGGACTGAATTCCAGTTCAAATCAGTTTGCATCTGTTCTGCTTTGGGTTCTGGAGATGAACAAGGGCATACTTTCAAGCACTTTGAAGGAATTTCACTGCCAAAGTCTCACAGTCAAACGTTTCCCGCTGCAAAGCATCACTCCAAAATAGAGAAATTGCAAAAAATGAAGGCAAGGAAAAAAGCTTCAGACTTTTCTGGAAGGACAGACACATCCTCCAAAGCATCTGAATCTCTAGGTTAGTGTCCTTAGAAAAAGCCACCGAATCTGCCTTGCTGCTGGCACAAGATATGATGAGGATTTAAGTACAGGCTGTAAAATTCTATGTGCTGTCCTAGATAATTTATACCTTTCCAAATGATGCCTCTCTATTCCTTAAATATGGGAGATCACCCTCAAGGAAGCAGCCCTGACCCCATCCTTTCAACATCCTCTCTCTGCACAGGGGATACTTAAATCCTACTGCCGGGCTTAGCTGCACAGTAGCAGTCGATAGGAAAGAGTGACATAGACAGAGGAGCTAAGAAAGAACAAATATTTTTATAGCAGCCCCCTAATACTTAGAGGTGGGAAGGAAGAAGGCAGCACGTACAAGGGAGCTACTGAAACCAGCACTGCTTCTAACATGTGCCTAGAAAGAGATCTGTTATCTGGGGTTTGCCAGCTGGCTCCTGTATGCAGGAGATCCCACTGCCTTTGACTTCGTTCGCTTTGCCATTCCCAGAATGGAGTCCACCAGGAGCCAGCCTGTCCCTCTGCTCCTCCTGGCCCCAGGGGACTTGCTGCCACCCCGGCCACATCCCTGCTGCTCTCCTGGGGAGGCCCGTAAAAGAAACACATTTCAGCTCCTCCAAATCCCCGCCACCTCTACCGCTATCACCCATTATCTTCCACAACAGCAAAACCCCCATGTTTTAGGTTAAATCCCCCAACAATCCTACAGAATGGACTGTGCCCTGCACTAAGAAGGAAAACAAATACTCTCCTCAGGGACCCTGTCAATCCAGCCTGCAGGAAACCGCCTTCCTTCCCAACACCAAATCTGTCAATGGTTGGTCTTAGCAGCTAGACAGCAGGCATCACTGGGAGGACCAGCACATCCATGTCTAGCAGGACCTCCAGTCCTTCAGCACAGGTGAGTCTCCTGCCCCCACCTCTGAAGCCCAGAAGAAATCTTTTTTTGGCCCTTGCAGAGAAGCAGGATATGTCAGCCATTGGATTAATAAAGCGTAAGTATGGTGCAAACAATGATTTATCCACAACCTGATCGTATTACCAGATTAATTTCTGGCTGTTCTGTATTGGGCTATACAGCTCCTTCTGTAACTCTTTCACACTTCCACCTAAAACAATTTAGGTGCTTGCTCCTATGACTGCCTTTGGCCAAAACCCACTCCTAAACCATCTGGATGCTGCCAGTATGCCCTCTGAAGAGAAATTAAGAAAATTAAGATGATAATGTTCCCTTACAGAAGCAGTATTTCTCCTACTAATTGGCTTTTACCCAACTGTTTGCACTTCCATCAAGCATCCTAAGCTATCTGTATTAATATTTGGGTTGCTGGTTTAGTTTTGTTTCCATTTATGGTGTCCTTCTCCATTTAACATCAAATCGACAGTGACAGATCATCACCCTTTTTCCAAATTCACTAAATGGCTTAATAATATAATTTTTAGAAGCAGATTTGCAGCTTGTACGCACACCAAGGCAAAATAAAGATGACAGCACATTTGAACAAGGCAGCAATAAAATAGTGATAGTAATAAAGAATAAAAATGCTATATCAGGTTGCCATGGGAACCAGCATTCAAGGACTCCAGGTAACGTTGTAAAACATGCCACTGAGCATAAAGCAGCTAAGCAGGTTAAGAGGTTATTTATTAGGCTGCAACATGTTGTGCAGTGCCCTCTGGTGAGAGCGCAAGAGAGGCACAAACAGGTTCAAAACTGAGGTAGAAGATGCAAGTACTCGTGCCCCGCACGTGTGACCCGGGAGCTGCCAGCCTGGCAGCTGCACGAACTGGAAGGGACCAGCTTGCGCCGCAGGCATCGTGCAGAAGGTACGGCTGTGTGCAGGGCTCCGGAGAGGTGATGCCAGGACACGTACCCACCACAGCCTGGAGGAGCCAAGAGCACCACAGCGCACAAAGGAAATCACACCAAGGGCTCCGGGAAACATTTCAGTAGGTGGGACCTGCTGACCTCTGCGAGGTGCTGCTTTTCCGGCTGAGGGTAACAGGACTAGCTAAGATGAAAGCCACAGCAGGATGAGGAAGGTCAGTAAGCACAAACCTTGGTCATGATATGTTTTCTCAAGGACTGAAAGCGTGACTGTTCCATACCCAGAAAATTCACTAAAATTAGCATCAGTTCCCTATGTGGAAGAGTTGCAAAATGAGGCTCAGATTCCCTGGAGCCCTGGGGTACTGCATGGTACACACCCACAGAGAAGCAACTGAAGGTAAAGAGCCCGTGTGCAAAAAATTCCCAAAAAAGCAATTCAGCAATTCAGTTCAACTCAAGGTAAAACCACCCTAAAGTGTCCTCTCCTACACAAGACAAAAATAACTAGGTATCAGTCAACCACAAGACGTTCTTGAGAGCGTGACAACACAGAACCTCTTCCACATTGCCCACTCCCCGCACAACCCAGATGATGCTGCAAAGCACTGGGAGTGCACCATGTCCCCTTGCAAGCTCACAATGAAGCTCCAGGCTCCTGCAGAGGTCTGCAGCTGATGGCCATTTCTGTAACTGCAAACAGCACACATCCCTCTCTCCCCCCAGGTACCGACACTTAACCATAACTATTGATACAGGCGAGCAGAATGGTTTCATTGTAAATAGCATGGCATGGGATTTTTCTTTTGTTCCCCCCACCCTCCCCATGGGCCCTTCCGTGAGGAAATCAATAGAAAATCTCGTTAACTGATTTTGAATAAACACTTAACATTTCGTTTAGATTGGCTCCTCCAAAACTGGAATTGGAGCTCAGACCACCCCATTCCATCATCCTTCCCTTACACCTAAAACAGTGAAAAACATAATGCAGAGGGAGAATGATTTTTAAGGCTGCCAAAACCTCACATAACACAAGGCATGGCTGGATTCACTTTTTCTATCGGCAAAGCCAGACTATTTAGCCTAATGTTCAGTGGCACTTTCATTGCTTGGCACCGGGGTCAGTGCATGTCCAGCCTGGCAGCACTGCTCTGCTGATGGCCAACTCCAGTACCCACAGCAGCTCTACGGCCAGCAGAAGACTTTGCTATTGTCTTTAAACTGCAGAATTACACTGGGGGGGTGGAGGTGGGGCTGGATATGAAAGCCAACTCTCCTTGTTTTCCCCTGCACTGTTCAAGCTGTCAATTCAATTCTCCCCCCACTAAGTGGCACCAATGCACCGCAAACCACAACGAAAACATCTGTACAGACAGCTTATAAATAAATATTCCCCTGTCTTCCTGAGCCTGGCCCGCAGCGGGGGAAATCAAACGAGCAGGGGGCTGCATGTGGGAAGGGGCCACGGGCCCTGCCGTGGGCCAGCTCTCCCCCAGCGAGGCGGCCTCTGTGCCACAGCAGCAGCCATTCAGGGCTGACTCTCCCTCCTCATAAATGTTTTAATTACATTTCCATGAAGGAAATGCAGCTCCCAGGGATACAAGGAAGAACGGAAACGGGAAATCTTGTGTTAATTGCACACCCAATACCTTGCTTTGAAAAGAAAAGGGGTGCAGGGAGAGCAGAAAACATCAAAAACCGTGCAACACTGAGCCAAGCCCAGCCCAGACTCCACGCAGTTGGACTGCATGTAATCTGTACACCACAAATCAAACTGGGAAATCCAAAGCACCGCTGTTTTTCTTTCAGACAGCCCTTGCGGGAGAGCTGCAAAGACTGCCCTCCGTTCCTGGCTGAATCACCCGAGGCTTTGCCCAGCTTTACCAGCCATGCACTTGTGGTGCCGCAGAGCGGATACATGGGGCAGGAACAACTCTGATGTAAATTAGATCTGTAAAAAAACAAATCTATAACTCAAACTTACTGTAGATGGGAAAAGGTTATGCAAATCACAAAACCCACCTATGTTGCCCATCATGCAAGAGCAGAAACTAACAGGGAAAAAAATCTAGGAAATACCTTCTCAGCAGTGCTCGCGTGACAACTAACCAAAACATACCAAAGAGGAAATTACTAACCAAAAATAGTGACAACTAACCAAAACATGCCAAAGAGCAAATTACTAACCAAAAATGTACTTAACTCGTACCCATACAGGTGGGAGCAACTGAGCAGTCAGCACACTGCAGTTCCCATGGCATAGCTTACCATTCGGAAGAGCGATGGCAATGGTCACTGCTAACTGGGAAAAGCAAGCTACGTGCTGAGCAAAGGGCAAAGCACATTTGGCATGTCACCTCCACACTGACATATGAAATACTTCACGACAACTTACTAGAGACTGCATATTGTAGATATTTCAGCTCAAGTGTAGCATCAGGAGGTGTGACAATCACAAAGAAGCAGACAAGACACTGAAAGCCTTGGGTTCAAAAAGGATCAAAAGATGATAGTAGTCTGCACTAAGTACCAGAGGAGAAAATCAACTCCATATATAAACGTGGCCCTGCTTCTACAGCAGCTGTTTTCAGTATTGATCCTTGGTAACCTGTGGTATTTCTATACGATGGGATGGATGCACAGCAGCGGGTGACTGTGCAGGTGACAGCAGAGGGCTGTGCTGAGAAATGCCCGGACAGGAAGAGCGGAACCCGGGGGCAATGGAAGATGGCTCTCAGCGGTTTCACCAGCATCTGTTTCACATTTGCTTCAGCAGAAAGCTGCTGGAAGAGAGCAGACCCACAACACATTCCCATGCAGGCCAGCCTGGCCAGACACCCAGCTCCCAGTGCTGGAAGCTGACAGACAGTGATGTCTTCTGGGCTAGCAGAACTGCCGGGGGCCAGTGGTCACCATACTCCAGGCCAGACACACCACTCTGCCCTGTTAAATTAGCAATGTGCAGTGGCCACAGAAGACTAGCTTCCCTCCATCTGCAACTGAGTTACAGAGCCACAATTACCACCTTTTTATTCCAACAAATCTGAGCAGTTATCCCTAAGGGAAGGAAAGAAGAGTTCATAGGCACCTCCCAAGTTTGTTTGTTTTTAAAACAACACTTACAGATGTAGTACTGACATTAAGCCACCACTGTACTGAATCCAAAACGGAATAAAAGAATCCCATTGGTCTTGAGACATGACAAACATCCCACACTGAATGTGGAGGCCTCACATCACTGGCTATAGATGTTGACTTGCTTCTTTATGCTTCCTCCACCTTCCCTCCTGCACCACTCAACAGCTGTTTATTCTGTTGTTTGTACTAGACTGAAGTTATTAAGCTTAACCCGAGTCCTGTGGGAGTCCCAGAGAAGGTTAGCGATCCACAGGCATGACATGCTGTTATTTATAGCTGATTAAGTTCTATTTATCTATATTTAAATGTTGCAGAAGATGGGAGAGATCCCAAACCACATCTGTGTCTTATTAGAAACACCAGCTGTGTGTGGCAGCTTAAAGTTTGCATTTCTTGAGAGGTTATAAGGAAAAAAACCCACCCAGAATAATTCAAATTCTTCACTGTAGCTAAATAAATTGGTGTGGTTTAGTTGTGATCTTCAAGATGTAAGCCTGACACCCCATGCAACTGAACTGCTTCTGGGGGCAAGCTCAAACCCAAAATTAGCTAAGCCACTTCAAAGTTGTTCTGAGTACTGTAATTGTATTTAATTTTTACTGTAAGACAGTTCACATCTTAAGAGACATGAAAAAGGTAACCAGTAGGTCACCAAAACAGATCTTTAGAGCCATAGCTTCTGAGCCTCTGTGCATTTAGGAAGAGCTGTGGTTTCACTAGTAAGCCTGTCTTCGTATGTATGATCTGTTCTCGCACACGCACAAAGGAAGATGAGCAAACCAAGGGGATGCAGTTCTGTCACCACCCTTTCCTCCAGACAGATGTGGTGCTAGGGTCCAGGGTAACAACGCCAACAGCAGAGGTCAACATTAAAACCTTTCTGTTTGCTTCCT
This sequence comes from Chloroceryle aenea, assembly GCA_013399075.1. Classification (NCBI taxonomy): domain Eukaryota; kingdom Metazoa; phylum Chordata; class Aves; order Coraciiformes; family Cerylidae; genus Chloroceryle; species Chloroceryle aenea. The sequence goes on along the minus strand of VWZY01011632.1, from coordinate 775,590 downwards.
CTGTGTAATTTATATTACTACATCTGTGGTGGTAGAGATCAATACTGGAATTCCTTGCATGTAGGAGACGTAGATGTTTACAAGAATAGTGCAATAGTAACTCAAAGTCAGACTCTAGAGGAAGGGATGGCACTGTCCTGTCACTGTTAGCACCAGATCACATCAGGTAGAACAGAGTTTACCGCCTAAGTGCCAAAGCAGCACGTCATGAAGGAAACAGTAAGCTCACAGCCCCTTCTGTAATAGTCTGAGTTTAAACCTCCATCATCAAACAGCAGGATATAGAAGGGACACCTAGTTCTAGTGACCGCAGAACTCTAACTCTCCATATGATGCTTCTCATGAACCAGAATAATGATCTATCATCTGTTTTCCTTGTGTTTGCACGCAAGCTGTGTGTGATTTGTGAGATTTTCTTTGGTAAGTGTTCCAACCCAGAAGAGCTAGCCGAGTTTCACTTTTAGCATCACTTGAAATGGAGCTAAGATTCAAAATGAAACTTCAGGGTGAAAAGCGAAACCTCTGATTTTTGCAGAGTTCTTTGAAATGCCCCAGCAGAGCTTTGATAGTCTCATCTTGCACAGGAGTCATCAAGACTGTACCCACAGGAGCTCTGTAAAACTGGACATCTTGAAGGGAGGACACTGCAAGGACTACTTTCACCCAAGCCACTGACTGCAATCTTCTCAGAGAAGATTAACCAGTTGTGAATGACTCCAAAACAGCCCAGATTGCCATGGCAGCTCACATTAGGCTTTGTTTGCAATCCTCACACAGTTTGACTTGGGTGGTAAAAGCCACCCAACTCTGTATTTACAAGTTCTCTTGCAAGCTCCAGGCTCTGACCATCCCCACACCATGCAGTGGCCAGCAACTCTTGCTCTTACCAGTCTCAGCCCACATCTGCTCAAGTGATGCAAGTGTGGGCCAATATTAATAGAGCGTTAAACCTCAAATTAGAGCATGGCTGGAGCAAGCCTGGGCTACTTCCACGCTCTCCCCGAGAAAGGCAATGCTGCCAGCTCTTTGTTTTGCTGTGAAGCATGTGGTAACTTGGCAGCATCCTCTAAGTTCTAAAACTTGTTGGAACAAAAGAAACATTGAGCTTTCTTTAAGAGGAAAATACAAAGTGTACAGTCTCGAGTCACAACACAGACTTGGAAATACAGCTCATGAGTGCCTGAATGCAATTAAGGAGAATCTAACCCAGTACTCATTAAGTGTCTCGGTTGCTGGGTATTTGATTAGGTTTGATAACTCGGCTAGTTTGGAGCTGTGGTTCATCTTTTGCTCAATCACTCTTTCACAGGCCTCCTGTACAACCCTATGGAAATCATGTAGTCACCCTATACCTCAGACCAGTATTTCTAAAAATAGTCTGATCAGTTTTTTCTTCCAACTAGAAGGGCTAGAGATGGTGCACATGGTGCCTCTCAGAACATCTCCAACATGAGTACCTCGGTAACATAAAAATCAACAAACTATCATCCCATAAAAAACCTAATCTTCACAATCCTGACAGCTCATCTGTTCCTGGGCAGGAATCAGATCTCCAACATAAAAGCTGCCCCATTAAAAGCTTGCCATGTATATGCTCTCATCCACATATAAACAAAGCAGTTTCAGCTCGCAACGATCTCCTAAAGCTGATGTTTTGAGATCTAACCAACACAGAGAATGATCAGACTCTTAGCTGCTAGATTGTGGTGCTGGTGCTGTCAGGTGAGCTGGCTCAGCAGTTGTGAGCATACGTGGGGCTACGCTCAGTAAGACAACCGACTAAAAGGTTTCTCCCATGTTACAGGAAGAAACAAAGAATTTTGTGTTAAAAACAAGTGAGAAAAAAAAGCACCAACAAAGAAAAGACTGATTATTCCAGAGTACAACTTCCCCTGGTACTTTGTGTTGCAATTATTTACATATCCCCAGATAGTCAAACTGATGCAGTCCAAAGTTTTGTTGTGGACTTTGTAAAACATGTCGTGCCAACTGGGGCATGCTTAGTGTGTTCTCAGACTGAATGATGGAACAGAGGACACGCTAGATTTGCTAGTAAAGGAAGAGAAAATTTAAAATAAATCAGTAAGCTACATGAAATCTGCTCATCACAAACACCAAGATAAAAAAACCACAACAAAATGCAAAAGCAAATTCAAGCACACTACAGGAAGCAGGTATGAGCTGCAACCACCTTGACATCTCGAGACTCCCCGGTCAGATGAACAGCCCTAGTAACCAACACTTTCCAGCTCTGCACCATCCAGCTTCTCAACAAGTTCAACACAGGGGGCTCAAAAGTGAATAAATTATCACATAGTTTAGCCCAGAACGTAAAGAAATGTGCTTGAAAGCTGCAATTAAGGCTTCCTCACATGTTGTCCCAAATAATCTTTTCTCCACTCCTGCAGATGCAAAATAAAAACATACAGCTTGTAAAGAGTCAGCAGTTAGATCTCCAAGCTCCAGCAGCTGCAGTCCTGATGTCCTGCCTCAAACAGCTCCTGCTGGAGCCACACCCTGGAAACCACAGGACAAAATACCTGGGCTGATACAGGCGGCAGCAGGGCGCTGTAAAAGGCGAGGTGGAGATCCAGGCTTACCAACAGGACACTGCTCTCAGTACTCACTGTAACAACAGCCCTGTTTGTTACACACCAGGATGCTGCAAGTGCTGCTCAGTATGAGGAGTACAGTGGTCCAGTTGTACCCCGTTGTCCACTGCTGGCTGTTTAAAAGCGTAATGCTTTTAGGTAGAACAACCCAAGTGGTGTAATGCAAACAACTCTACTGCTGACCAAACCAAAAAAAGTTCAGCTGTCACCAGTCACAGATTATTTCCGAATCTTGTAAATACAGTTAATACACAAAATGTGTAATTATCTCAGCAGACACTTCTTCCTCACACTTCTTTCACAACATTTTAAGTTTATTCTTTGGCTGGACAGGCTAAAACCACATTGGTAGACAAGGAATGCCTAGATGCGCTGCTTTCCTATTAACAACTAATGAGCATGGGCAGAAATCTAAAAGCAAAGAACATTAAAAAGGTGTTTTGCCATGAAAATTTATCCCGAATTTCCATTTTCTAACCCTAGTCCTACAACTTTAGTATTTTCCCTGTTGTCCAAGTGAGATCCATAGTATCTCTGCTTTCTCTTTTCAAATTGTAACTACATGAAAACCAAATACATTTAAATTATATTGAAAAACTAATCAGCAACTTACAGATAAGCAATAGCTGCTGAGTGTAAAAAGGAAGAGAAGAAAGGCAAAACCAAAGTAAGACCATATTGCCACACACCAGAAATCACCTTCACTACGAAGGAGACAAAACCAGCCGTTGTTCTCCGTCATGCCGCTGCTCTCCCAGAGGCACACATGTATGCAATGAATTCAACGGGAGCTTGTTGCTAGCCTCTATCTAAAAAACCTACACAAATCAGAAAACCCAAAATGTAACAGAGCATAAGGGACACAAATGTACTGCCACAAACATCGGGGAGATTTCTAAGGACTGGTATTTTTACGTCCCCATTAACTTAACTATTGTAGACTAATAGATTTTTACAGGAACTTCAGCAAGGACCAGGAGAATGCTGCCAAGCATTCTGAGACTGTGGACTGCTGAAACTGCGTGCAGCTCAGTGCACCTGAACTGGCTCAGAAGTACCTTGTTTTTCTTCTCCTCCGCATTCACTTCCACTCCTCAGCACGGGTCACCTCCTCTGCGCCTTTGCACCGCTTTCAGAAAGTGTTCAGAAGAGGCTGCGTGTCTCAAAATAACAACGATTCAAAACAAGAGCTTAAGCACTTAAACAAAAACACAAAACAAAAGAAGAGAAAAGGGGGCGGAGGAAAGAAAAAATAAAAATGCAGTGGAATAAATCCAGTGTAGCTTCTCGGCAGTGAGCCCCTAGTAAGTGCCAGCAGTTTCAAAAGAGCTGTAATCTCTAAACTGTTATCAAGGTTTTATCGCACTTGAGTTCTTATCTAAACCAAACAATCACTAGAACAGCAGCTGATAAGGCATCCTGACAAGGTAATTTCAGCAATCTAAATCCACAGCTACAGCCATCATACACTGAGAATATTTTAACACTCTTTCCAGTTTAACCTCTAATCTCTCTTCCTCTGTTCTTTCCAAACACAGGGCCAGTTTTTCTCTCTTAGAGCCGGGCGCATTTCCTGCCATTGCCTGTGTTCCGGGCAGGTGCCCTTTGAGCTCTCCCCTTCAGCGTGTGCAGCCCATCCACCAACGCTGGCTTGCTTAATCAAAAGGATCATTATTTTCTCTCTGAATTCAAGTGGCCGCTTTCCCCAGCTTGACAAAGGTCCATCATTAAAAGCAGTGGCTACATCTGTCACAAGCTGCTGTGTGGGAAAGGAGAGGGAAATCAAAGGCAGCAAACAGGAGACAGGATCAGCCTCAGCCCTGGCGTAATTGGGTGTAACACAATAGAAATATTTTATTTGTAGTCCTGTGAGATTTTCACCTGGAACATCTCACCCACACGTCACAAGGCAGGATTATCTCAGGAGCCTTTTAGCTCAGTGTCACCTCTTCCAAAATCATTCATTGGCCAGAAAATCCAGTATCTCTTCCTCCATTTCTGCTTGTAACAACCTTTTTACATCAGGTCAGACTTTGATTTATGGGACATCTGAGAAACCCTTATTCATGCTAAATGTAGCTGGCAAGTCACATCCAAAACCAAAATAAAACCAGCTACCTCAACTGGACAAAAGCATCAGTCAGCCTGAGATAATTTCTTCTGGACACTACATACTTGTACAATTCCTAACTATCTCTCTTCGTGCTGGAGCAGAAAAGCAATATGAAGCTACTAACACGCTTCTGTGTCTCCAAAGCTAGGCAGCAACTTGCCTATATCATATAACATTTATGTGCCTCAAACAATGCAGAGCAGCTTCAGAACCACCCGAGTTTGCCCTCAGCTTTCCACACGTCCCGCGAGGCGGGGGAGCCAAGCACAGCTCTTGTGCAATCGCACCGGGCACACCCAGCATCTGCAAGTGCAACAGAAACAGCAGCCAGAGCTACTAAAGTTACTCAAGTAACTAGAGGAAAGTTCCTGGAGTAAACTGTAACCGAGTCCCTTCTGCGAAGCCATAACTGACTTTGTCAGAGCTGCTGTCTTCCTATGAACAGAATGCAAATGGTGTGAACTAAAGAAATTGCTCAATTCCCTCAGGTTGAACTTTAAAAATCAGGACAGGGAATTCAGGATTTCTTGGCATATGCACACAGGGGGGAAAAACTCCCAACCAGATGCTGCAAAAACCAAGAAATCCCTTCACTAAGGACAGAAAATTCTTTTACACCCTATTTCAAAAACTTTCTTCAATCAAAACTTAATGAATCAAGAGACAAAACAGATGCAAAACCCCATTTTCCTCTATAAATCATTGTCTCTGACATGTGAAATGAAAACTAATTTGCTTAAATTACAAGACTTAAATGTGGTTACAGAAATAATAAAGTGTCTTCAGATTTTAATCAGAAAAAATACATCTTGAGTTTCAGGAAAAATTACCCAGCTCAAGCCAGAACAGAACATATAAGTGTAACATCCCATCCTTATTCCTCACTAGCCCAAAGAGTGTGGAGTTGTCTCCTTTCTTTTCCAATCTTTTTTTTTCATTCCTGAATACCTCCCAATGGGACAACGCTGGGTCTCTGGTATCAGGGAACCCCCCCCAGAAATTAATTAATTTACAAGGTTTAAAAATCTTGATTTGTTTCAATATCGCTCTAAGGGAGGGGAGGCTACATCAAGATCCAGATAACATGAGTAACACGAAGAAAACAATCATTGTGCTCTAAAAAGATGTGTAGTTTGTACCAAAATATACATCATCTTTGTGTCCCTCCTCTATGGCTTTTTCTTTGAGGGGGTGGTATATTGGGGCTGGATACTGTAATTCAAACGGGTCTCTGTTGTATAACATTTGCAAGGACTGTGAATTACCCCCGGGTCCAACTGGTCTGCTTCATGAACAAATGATTACAGCTCAACCTCCTTCTTCAACCAGCCCCTGAGCCCCCAGCAAACTTGCCTGTGAAAGCACAGCTATGATACATCCACTCAGCATTTAAAACATCCAATCCAACCTGCCATAAACTGTCACTTCAGGCATTTATGGCAGACAGTAAACACATGCTTATCAGAGAAGAACTGCACCCTGTGAGCTCAGCCAATGGAGCAGCATTTCTTATCAAATCAACAGCTTATCACAGAAAGTAACAAAAATAAAGGTTACACCACATGGTCTCCTCCTTTTTACCTCTGCTCCATCAAGATGTATGACTTCAGTTAAAGCTACAATGCTCAGACTTTGTAGACTTGTTTCCTCCTTGTCCGCCCTTGAAAGCAAAATCCTACCTTAGAGCAAGGCGCGTGGAAACAATCCCCTACAAAACCCTGCTGAACTTGACAAATACCCCAGCGACCCAGCTTTTCCCACCAGAGGCCCTCCCTGGTGCCCACCTGCACGAGTCGATAGCCTGGCATGGCAGTGTTCATGTTCACCTTGGGCGAGCCCCTCCGAGCACCTGCTCGCATGCAGCTTCCTGAACTTCAGCCACAAAATGAAGGTCAAGAGGCATCGCAAGCGAGCGCAGCGGTGCGAGCCGGCGGGGGATGTCGGCACAGTCACTGGAGTCACATTTGAATTCTATCCATAGAGACGAATTCTGCGGTCAGTGCCAGATGAGGATCTGGTTAATCAAATTAGCAAATGAAAATGAAAGAGAATAAAGCAGGGAAAACCTTAAACTCCTTTATTTGCTCCTTTTATCAGGAGTTGTCTAAAATTGTCAGCTCACGCTGCTAGCTTAACGCATTGCATGAATGAGGTGTTTCAGAATCACATGAAGCAACTATTTTTGTTTGACCAATACAATTATTTAAGCTCAGTAGGCACATCTGTCCACACAAACCAAGTTATTCCTCCTCCTCCAGTTGATACGTACCACGCTGCAGCCCCGCTCTCTTACTGGCAAGGTAACAAAAGTCCCTTCAGACAGAAGAGGTTGGATCTAACTTACTGCCTGCAACCTGAATGAATTTAATTAACAATCATCTAATTAACTGTTGCTTAACAGTTGATACCATTATTAGATTACCATCCATAACTTTAGAGACATGGCACTGGAAAGTAACCATGAGAACAGCAGCCAGACAGATACCAAGAAGCAGATTTCCTGTGGTTATTCACCATGTCCTCCGAAACAATCGCCATTAAATGAACTGCAACTGCTTGCATTTATATTCATCCAAGTAAATTCCTAAATTAAAAAGTATCAGAAGAATTTCAGGTGCTGAGCTGCCGACAGTTGGCAAGCTGTACTTTACCAAGGCTCCTCTGCTTCCAGGGAACTGGCTGGTGAAGAGTTACTCAATACAAGCAAGAGATACTCTAGATTTTTTTATTCAGATCAGGTTTTTCAGATTATAAAGCAGCTGTCAGTACTATCACAGGACTAGACAAATAATGACTTTTAAACATTCAATAGAAGCAGCCAAGCTACTCACTCACTACTCATAAACTACAGAGTCCTAGTCAATCCACACTCCTAATCTTGACATGCGAAAATTCCTTCTAACACACCTATCTCATCAGATATTATAAATTAACCTGGAAAATGGAATTACCCTGTAAAGTGGTTTGTTAGATCTCTATTTTTTATATCATCTAGGAATAAAACATTTGGGGTCTATAATCTGTTGTTGACAACACTTTATATTGCTGAGCTGTATGATCTGGAACGAGAAATATTAATTTGTACTTAGAGAGAAAAACATTTTACTGAGTATTATCCAAGCTGCTGCAATGGTATTTGATAGGTTTTGAGAGCACAAAGCTCACTTCTCTCTATGCTATAACCAAGGGTAATCAATGTAATATTTTTCTTGCAAGCTGAAAAGACATCTTCCTCCTATCCTGCTGTCACCCAGCCAAGTGCACACTCTTCATCAGAGCTTTGCTAAGCCCAAGTGCAACTTGGCCACTGCTGCTCAAAATTCTTACAGCTTGACTACAGATGGAAATTACTCCAAATTAAGGCAGGATATGAATTTGTATGTGTGCTATTCCTTTCAGATAAGGAGCCTTTTCTAGCTCACTTTACTACTCTGAATTAAGGTAAACTGCTAAGAGGATCACGTGGGGAGTTCTTTCAGGTCATTTCTCCTTGTAAACTAGACCTAAATATCTGGGGCTGCTGAAAATGCTGCATGGGATCAGCTTTGCCATGAGGAGCATCCTGCACCTCAGCTCCTGGTTCCTCACCTCCTACCTATAGCCTGAGGTCCTCCCCAGAGGACTAGGAATGGTCTCCATCTAAGAGAATGTTCCTACTGATAAGCTGTTGTGCTTGGGTATTTTCATTAGCATCTTTAAAATAGCTACTCATCTGTTCTTTCAATACTATTGACAGCTTCTTTGCCAAGAAAATACATGAAAACACTTCCAACTTTTTATTATTTTTTTAAACACCGCTGCCATATAAATCAGTACTGTCTTCCTGGATTAGCTATGCATGCTGTTGATACCAGGCCAGGTTAGACGAAGCTCTAACGTAATGCACTTACAACTCGGCGAACTCATAAACACAAACCTCCTTGATAAGCAAGCAATAAAATCCTGTCCTTTATTGCCACCACGGTAATTCATACTTTAATATATCTTATTATTGTATTACTAAGATTATTTTACTGCAGTAAATTGAATCCTCATACAGGAAATAAAAGAAAAAAATGCCTGAGAAACTCAAAACTCAAATTCTGTGAGAGACTAGAGAACAAAAAAATTTCAGAGAAACTGAAATTACTACTGATATTACAAGAAAGGTTAACTTAGAATAGTATTGCTTCTCATTGTGTTGCTGAGATAATCTGAAGAATGTCAGGACTAAGCATTTCTAGACTGCACTTCATCCAAGACTATCAGAGAGCAAGCATTGAACAGCTCACTTCATGGCCACCTCAAGGACAGGATTCCCAGCTTCTAGCAAACAAACCTGCAGTAGGCAAAACGCCACAAGTCAAATATGAGCTCTGATTTCTGACTCACACTTTCTCACTATTGCAAATGCTTCCCCTTCCACAGCCTGGAACTGATTTGCAAATAATTCTTTCATAGGCCCTCAAGAAACTGGGAATAGATTGAAAGATCATGGACAGTCCTGAGAATCTAGCCAATCTGCGCGAAGAGTCAGAAGGCAAGTTAACCGTCTGCTGTATGTGGCAACAGCTGAGCATCAGAACTCTTGTTCCCATTCCTGATCTTAATTCCACAGGCTCCAGAGATGTTTTTATTAACACAAATTTTGTATTCAGAGAGTCACCCACCACAATCATCATCCTAAATCCCCACTCAATGCTTTGTACCATACAACATTTCTCGATCAATACTAATATGATTCACAAATTGGTAGAGGATTTGGAAATACAGTTTGTATTTTATTCCTTTGGAAGTCTTTAAGACCTTAATTACATGGAAGCTAATCTTTCTTTTTTTTTTTTTAAAGAGGAGAACGTTAACTAGTTCATGTCTATTCAGCAGTCAATGTGATATAACTGGTAGTTCAGTAATGCAGGTTTATTATGCTTTAGCTGGAGACTGGAATACAGATGAAGCAGCTCAACATGAGCTACAGCCAACGCAAACTAAAACTTTCCACTCCAGGCAGGTACCACAGAGCTGTTAAGTGGTTTATGTGAAATGAGTTGCTCTCCAGTTCATACCAGACAGATGTCCCACGTCAGCAGTGCCACCACCACCATCAGTACAGCCTGATGGCTGCATCGGGAGGTCACGCACAGAAGAGCCCATCAAGAGCCTTCGAGCACAGGGAGAGGGAGGAACAGCCTCCTTTGTTACCGTTATTCATGGGTGCAGCATGGCAGCACAGAGAGGCCAGTCTGAGGATGGAGGGAGGCTCACCAGATGGTGTACCCATCTCAGCAGAGACCATCCTTCCCTAAGAGACCTACGCCTACAGTTAAACATGCAAGATAACACTGGCAAACCTGTGCAGCAGAGAATTGTGTCGTTTTGTAAACTTCATTGGATAAGTTGAAGGTGCAGAAGGGGAAAAGGGAAGGCAGAACAACCTCAGCTGAACTGGTGGCATGGTTTCCACAGGCAGACACAATTCAGAAGGCCTGCAAAGGAAACTAAAGCAGCATCTGTTTCAATTTGCAGAGAACAGCTTCTTTATGCATTCAAAAGCAGTCAGATAAAACATGAGATACAACTCACTGGGTGCTCGGTAATGGCTAGGATGGTTCTGAAGTAAAAACAGGGCTGGTGTTTGCACTCAGTAAATGCCAGATGAGAAGCAGACTTAGTGTTGTTAAAAATGAAAGACCTTTTTCTATGTATAGCATTACGGCACTGAATCTCCCATCGGAGGATGAGTCTATTGTCACTGAGTGCTTCAAGCTTCTCCTTCAGATAGAGATTTGCTGTATGCAAGTATCAGGCTCTAAGCAATTAGAGGAGTTTACAGTGTATTTTCATTTTCTGGGCAAGTAATTAGTGAGAGGTTTCTCAGTAACAAAAGGATTGACAGCAGATTTGGGATCTTCACCCAGTAGAGCACAGTGTTGTAAACAACAACTATCACCCCCTTCTAAAGCAAAGTGGATAGAAAATAAGAAAAAGAAAAAAATCAAGTACAAATCAAATTACTTCTACCTTCCATCACCCCATAAAACAGATCAGTCAAAACATGCTGGCTACACCCACACGACAGAGAAACTAAAGAGGAAGGCGAGACCAGAATCATTTGCCTCCTATCTCCCATCTTCAGCTACACGCAGCCACAATTCGCGAGGTTTGTTTCCACCGACTGCCACAGAAAGCCCATCTTGCCACAACACCAGAGTCCACGATTATTTGGGGTAACACAACCCTGTGCTCTTTACTAGACAGGCAAAGTTTGTTCTTCACTGCAGTGAGAACAAGAAATGCTGAAAGTGATAAAGATTAACAATGAAAGAAAAAATGTAAAATCGGAGAAGTGAAAGCTACAGTACAGGACAGTTACAGAGGTGGGTTAATTATTAACACTGGGGACTTACCATCTCCTAAATCTTTAAAAATGTTTAACTAGCAGACAGAGCCACAGGAAGGGAAGTACGGGGTTGAGACTTCCTTCCATTTTTCAGAAGAGGGAATTCAGGTGAGGAACCAGCTCATAGAGCCCCTGAGAAAGGCACAGCAACCTGAATAAAGCATGTCTGCCTTCTAATCCCACTGGAGAGATTTAAAGTCCTCTCCTCCAGTTTATTCTCTTATAAACCTTGATCAGCAGGGTCCTCAGTATCTTTTAAATAGCAACATTCCTATTTGTGAACCAAAAAGCACTGGCAACAAGAGACAAAAGGTCTGACCTTTGACAATTTTGAAAGCTCAATAAATGACAATAGGAAGCAGAATTGTATCATGCACCAATAAACTGTAAATTATTTTATGATATGAGAGGTTACTTAATCTAAAACTATAACTATTAAGGAGAGTGATAAGAGATAAGGAAGGTAAAGACTCAGGGACTTTTCAGTCTCATATCTTATCACTTCTAGTGTAATATTAACCAGCTTGATTCACAATATCCCAGTCACTTTGTGATCTTTCCACAGCTGAAAACAATTAGCAAATGTGAAGTATCCAGAACTTTGTTCAGTTGTGCCACTAAAACAATACAATCTTGGTTTTGATCACACATCCGAGCTACGGTAGCACCAGTGCTGGGGAGATACTAATCTTGCAGATTTTTATTTTTTGTTAAACCTGTGTACACCTTATTTTGATTTTACTTGGAAGAGAAGAGTATGAACTCTTACTGCTCCTCTACAGTGAGCACACTTTTCAATCCACTTGACAAGGATTTGTAAACTACTACTATTTTGCTTTGACATCTCTCTAACCAATTATGCAATGCTTTCTAGCAGACATTGATTTATGTTAAAAGTCTACAAGAACAGTCACATTAATAAAGCTGATTGTCTCTCTCATCACAGAAATTATTTAATGTTGGAGGTAGTGTCACACACATTCATCTGTACCTAAAGAAAATCAATTTACCTGCTAGACTACACACCCGCTGTTAAATCTTTGATTTAGCTTCCATCGTTATTGATTTTAATTGAAGAAGTCAGGAATTGCCATAGCTTGTACTGCCTGAAAATTAAAAACTCTTTAATGTGCTGTTAAAATTGCAGGTGGTTTTGTCCACAAACAGTAGAAGAGTATTGCTCAGCTGAATCCTCACATCACAAACCTGCAATCACACAGCGTGGCATATGATTGTTTTAGCTCTTGTAGACTGCTGCGGTTGGCTAAGACAGCTCCAAGCAGAATACTGGGGCTTGCTGCTTGGAGACAGAGATATATACATATATAAATTTTGTTAAATATAGTTCATCGCCCACTTCTTTAAACCCTCTATCCTGCCCAGATTTATTCACATCAACAATCTCTCAACTCCAAGAGGTTAATGACTATAAAACGTTGCTGTGTGCTGCAACATTATGAACATAATTTCACATAGACTTCAATGAGACACAAATCAATACAACATCCAGATGTGTGAAACCTTCCTCCCCCAGGACACTGCTGCTCCTGCACCCCACAAGTGACGGTGCACATCAGGAAACTACTGTGGCTAAAAACAAACTGCCAAAAAAATATGGAGGGGAAAAAAAACAACAAAAACCAAACCACACACAAAAAACCCTCAACCAAAAGGACAAAACCAACAAAACACCCAGCTCTACATGGTCCTAACCCACTCTTGTCCTGTCCCACAGGGGCAGCAGGCCTTAGGAAGCAAGCTGCAAAGAGGCAGGAGTACTGCCTGGCAGCAGTGCCAGCTCAGAACCTATATAATACCTTGCTCCAGAAATATATTCAATAAATGTAACCCATGTGGCATTAAGGAGACAGCTCTTTCAGGAGGTGGCTGCTTTTGGCCAATAAAGCAAAAATGTTATTTCCTCTGAAGGCAAGAGTGCTATGTTAAAGAGAAGGGCCAGGCAAATAAAATACAACCCACACTTGCACATTTCTCTTCCCTTCTAACAGAGCTGTCCTCAGCCATTTCACACACTGCTAGCTACTTGGCTGAGCCTCGCTGGTGCTGTCCAAAATGAGGTGTTTCAGCACATGCTTATGTTGCAAACAACATTCAAGAGCTTTTCCTTTTGTTGCAACATTGAACCAAAACAAACTTTGAAATCTCAGAAGCTGCAACAAAACACATTTGTCATTCTGGAAGCCAGCTTTAATCTTCACACCACAGGAGCCTGAACGCAGAACCAGAGATACTTTCCACTCAGGACTGCAAGAGCTGTATTTCAGACATGTTCGTGGAAGCTCATCAGCTCATCAGTCCTCCAGACTGTGCCCCTAGGAGCCTCTAATACGAGGAGACGGAAGAGGCCTCAAACACTTGATGTTTCTCAAGGGAAAATATCCTGGTTTTCCTCTCTGAAGGGTGGAATGGGAAAATCAGCCATGAAGGCAGTTAGCAGCCACCATTACACACACAAAAGCACAGCAAAGAGCAGAGAGGTTTTCACCCACAGGGCTCACCCCTAACCCCTACATCCTGAACAGATTTCCCATTCATCTTACTGCATCTGCATCACAAAGTCACACTACGTATTATTACAGCAGCTATAGATATACCTAGGGGTGGGGTGGATATATTACCTCATTAGGCTGAGAGCAGATATTTTATAAAACCCATTTGTAATGCAGCTGCAGAGCAGGTAGAGATGAGAATCGACCTGCTCAAATATTGCTGCTCCCCAAGCTGACTCACTGCTACCTTTAGCTCTGCATGGTAATAGCAACTCTATCTAGTTCTCTCTCTCCCCCTCCCTCTTGGTATAAATATTAACCTAAACCCAAGAGCCTGGTCAGATTTGAGTTGCAATTATGTAACTTTTAATTTGACAGATACACCTCATCCAAGAGGGGTTTGTCCTCTTGAAAACAGACCTACATGTTCTATGTCTTGGGGATATACAGAACTTCCCCCCACCTTTGATCAGCAATGTCCAGATCTGCATCTGTTTCAGAAAAACATTCTATGTCAGACATTTCGTGAGCTACCACGGGGATACTCTCCTCCAAATGACCAGGGAAGTGGGGAGGCAGTAACCTTGCAACGCTATGTCAGCTCTTAACACCCTCTGACAACACATGCCTGGAGCAAGTGGCTGTAAATAAGAGGGTAAGAGAAAATCTCCAGCTCAGAAAGAAACAAGGGGGAACCAGAGCTGGAAACGTCCCTAGGCTTTCTAAAATGCAAGGAGGAAGAGGGAAAAAAAAAAAAAGCGCTTCATCTCTAAAGACTTGAAGACTAGAAATCTCCCAGCATCCTGCAGCAGCAGCCAGATGGTGTTTCTTCACTTACCGAGGCCTAGAAGAGGCATTTCAGCCAGAGGGCAAAGACAAACAAGCAGCTGTAATCCCACAATTTACCCAGCACCTGGCAGATAATAAACACTACCACTTAAGAAGCCTTTAGAATAAGCTACATTTGGCTAAAGGTAGCTGAATGGCTGTGAGTACCAGCCTAGAACAGCAGCTCAGGACAGCACTTTCCTACATTCTTACCCATTCTCTTTGGTGAGGAAACAACTGGGAACCAAAACTCCTCTGAAAACCACCAAAGTTATGGATTTGGTCAGAAATCTTCTGCTTAAGAAATGTGACCAACTCAAGACAGGATATAAATATTTACCAAATATCTATAAAGGCCCTAACCTGTTTTTTGAGCCCACAGGACATTAATGCTGTCCAGCATCAAAGCATGTATGATGTCCTGCTTTTTCACCACTCACTATAACCCTTGATAACCAAGAAAAGAAAGAAAAAAACCTCCTGTTACCACCTCCCCAGGCTGCTGCTTCAGAACCCTCCCCAAGATGCACGTGCCTTCTTCCACTCTGGTTTAAGAAAAATCTAACTTCGGTTATGGGAACTCTTCCCTCTTTTTCCTGCTTTTGCAGCAAAGATGAAGCCTGTAACAGAGGTGACTGAGTCTGTGGGCCGTTCCACTGTGATACAGGGTACCAGTGCATCCAGAGGTTTCAGAGAAACTGACTCTGCTCTTGCACAGATGTTCTAGGATGCTAAAGTCATACTAATACTGACACACAGGAAAGCACAGGATGAAACCTGAATGTGCAGACTTTTCTGATATGCCAGTGTGCCTCTACTGACCAAGCAGCAGCTCTCCGGAGGGTCAGACTCCACGTCACTCTCTCTGCTGAATTAGTCACTGGTTTCTCAGCTAGGGCTGCCAAAAGAAAAATGGAGCCAACGAGTGCAGATGCTGGCACTCTGGGAGCTGGACTGGATCCACCATCTCATTTTGTACAGTCGCTGCACAGCTGTCAGGCAGAACAGTTACGGTCATTACCAAGCGGGGAGAAGAATGGAGCCAGATACCCTCACAGTAGTGTCTGTATTTTATAATCAACTTCCAGCCATATGTTGGGTTTTACTCCACGAAAAGCATTCAGAGATACTCTAGTGTGGAAATACAAATTAGCAAACTTAAGGTACTTCTTGGCAAGACTAATTTTTCCTGTAAGTTATTTACCTACATAAGAATAGGCCCAGCAAATGAGGCTGGGACTTCCCCTAACTTTGTTCACATTATCTCCACCCATCAGTTATGCTGAATCCAGAGAACGAGCAGTACAGTTGGAAGGCTTTTCACTTTTTGATTCTTACTGATATAAAGAAATCCTCAGTGTCTCTCACCTGTGTAGCATATTTGCTTGTTACAGCAGAAATGGTTTCCCTTGTTAGATACTGCCTGAAACAGAAAGTATTTTAGGCTCCTAATTCAGAGCTACATTTCTTCTGGGTTTCTTTATGCTCACAACTGCAAAACAACTATTGATTACTGAAAACATTCTCATTTTCTTTACCACTACTTAAACAAAAGTAGAGAAATTCTATACAGCATTTCTCAAAACAATAGGCTGGTAAAACCAGCAGCTACCTTACCTCAGAGCTGTACGGAGTACGTACAGCAATCTACTCCCAGGGAACAACTCCATCTGAAGATGGGAACTGCAAGAAATTCTTCATCTGGGAAGCATTTCAAAGCAAATACAAGATTTC
This sequence comes from Chloroceryle aenea, assembly GCA_013399075.1. NCBI lineage: Eukaryota > Metazoa > Chordata > Aves > Coraciiformes > Cerylidae > Chloroceryle > Chloroceryle aenea. The sequence continues at coordinate 759,414 of VWZY01011632.1, read as the reverse complement.
CATACAAGTGCTAATCCTTTAAATAACCTCCCTCCCATTGTACAGCTTGCCAAAAGGTGATTTTCTGACAGCAGAGAATGAAGTGTCAGCACTGATGGGGTAACAGGGTTGCTATTTTACATTTGTGTCTTATACCAGGACCGTACAAGATAAAAATACACTGATAGTTCTGAGAACATGTAAATAGATGTTTTAAAAGTCATATATGTATATATACATGCATAAACCACACACATGTATCTATACACACAAGCAATATTTATGGTTATTTCAACAATTTCAAAGATAAACCAAAGGAAATCGATTTTTTTTTCTACACCCTATATTTGCTATTTGTAGGACATAAGAATAAAATATTGTCACAAGATGTATTCAAGTGTTACTAGAAGAAAATAAGAAATTTACATTCTCTGAATCTATACTCTTTACCAGCTAGGGATTGTATTAATTTAGGCTTCCATATGGAATACTGAATAATTAGTAAGGGATTGATTGACATCTACTAAATTTAGCTGGACAGCACATTCCTCAATAAATGTAAAAGGAAAGCAAAAGAGCGCTATGAAAAAATTTCAGAAAGAGATCTGAAGTACTAATTTTTCACTCATGTTACTCATATCCCCCACAAAAGCAAATTTGTCAAAGACCAGCGGTGATGTATTGAGGCAAATCATCTGTCCTCAGTGAGGCAGTCGTGTCCAGGACCTTGGTGGCACCACACATACCTTTACTCTGGTCTAAGCAGTCCCCCTGGTTTGTGTGCAGGCCCGAGCTGAAGGCACATTCAGCTGAAGTTTCAGTGACTGGTTTCAGGTTAGGAAATAACTACGTGGTAAACCAAGCTGGAATTTGCAACATAGGTGGGGATAACAGAAGCCAACGGGAACTCCTCCTTCAGTCCTATTCAGGTTTCCTAGTGCTTGTGGTGAGCCCCAGACCTGAAGGCCCAGGCACAGCCTCACCCTGGCTTGGGCATGGCTGTGATTGAGCTTTACTTAAAAACAACACACAAACCCTCTGTGGAAGGATGGAAGATTACAGGTAACTGGCAGCTAAGGAGCAATGTACTTATTTATTTAAGTCCAACACAAATACAGCAGCAGCTTAGGGACAAGACAGTTGAGACAAAATGACTCTGCACACATTTAAAAAACCTTATGAACTCTCTCTTTCTATGCAATCAGCCTAATAACACTTACGTAGAAGTCTAATTACACCTCTGCATTAGCTACCAGTGAAGTGTTTCTTGGGTTATTTCTGAGCAGCCTACAATTAAACGAGCCTCATCCATTAAGTGACACTTTGTGTGTGTAGTCTTACTGCTCCAATTATGTACCTCAAATCAGCCCCTGAAAATCCTCCTTGCTGCCAAAGATATCCCTGTGAAAAATGAAGGATATTGGAGGTGGCTTGAAAAACACTGCTGACATTAAAACCAAATGCTGTTATGCAAAGCCTTGCTTTTTATTTAAATTTGTGCTGCTTGAGATGCAAACAAGACTCATTTCACTACACGGCTGTGCTGTTCATTTATTAACTATTCCGCATGAAATCCATTTCTAAATGATTTCACTAAAGTTCATAAGCCATTTTAAAACTCAGAAACTGATGAAAAAGGAAATGATCCAGCAGCTACAAACCCTGAACTAAAAGCCTGATGGAAATAATTTTATTTCTCCATTTAAACAGCATATGAAATTGGATTCAATCCCAAAATCATTACATGCTCTTTTTAATTAAAACTTATGAAGGTTGTAGAAAGTGGTTATACTTTCAGAAAGAAGGAACTCTTCTGAGTTTACTGCTGCAGTAGCCTATGACTAACATTTGGTAACAGCCAACAAAGAATGCAAACAGAAAAAAGCTGCCACATTTTTCCTTTGGATATAGGTGCTTTAGTATCCAAAACCTGGTATTAACAAGCTCTACAACTTCAGTTGGCGATAGCTAATCTTCCTCTTCTATTTTCTGGGCATCTGTAGTTCAATGTAAACAAGAAAAATAAATGCAATAGGCTGCAATTTGTTGTGTCATCAGCTCCCATCTATTAAGGGGGATTTTGATCTGCTACCTATAAATAACAGTGAGAGTAAAGGGTTTTGCAGGATGGGTGATTTTTATTTATTTTTTTTTTAAACAACCTTTCCCATCCTAAGCAGTGGGCAACACAGAACACACGTTCTCACACACCCAGCTACCTAGGCCTAAGGATGGGCTTACAAGAATAAGTGGTTCACGCAATTAACCGCTCTCCAAGCTATTCCCAGAGCAGGTGAAGAGGGGAGAGCTGCATTCCTCACAGAGCTCAATGAGGCACTTGAACCACCACTTGTGGTAGAAGAGACATGTTCATGCCTTGGCTAGGTAAGCAAGTGAGCTGAATTTTGTCTCTGCAGACCTGTGTGCCCTGTAAACCCAGAAGGACGCCTCCAAAGCTCATTCAGAGTACCATGCACTGCCAGTGCTGCTCACATCCCAAAGCTCTTCTCTAACCCCTTGATTATTCTTCACTTCAGTTTCTGGGAAATTTTACCTGCAAGCAAAATTCAGCTCATGTTTCAACAGAGACCATGCACAGACAGATTCCTCAGTCTCTGTCCCTTGCAACTGTCTCAAGTTCACTATGAGCAAAATAATGGTTTTTTCCTCTTCTGCATCCCTCCTTGCCACTGAACTCCAGGAAAAGCTGGTCCACAGAGTACGGTTTTCAGCTTGAGCCCTACATTGTGTTCCCATAACCATGGTGTTCTTTGAACATTTTCTGACTTGCTCTGCTAATATCTCTCTATTCTCTCCATACAGGTGAGGCACGTGCGCAGGACTGCTGCACATCCTTCCCTTTAACCACATTAGTGCCATTTACTGCCCTTGTCATCGTAGGGCTGCTGCAAAGCTCCCTGCTCTGAGTCAAGCATCCTTCCCTTCAATTGCTCCAACAGTCAACTGTGTTTAACCACACCAAATCTGAGCAGCTTCTTTTCACTTTCAAGACCTCCACATCCTCCCTGTATCCCAACTCAGCTTTCACAGGCAGGCATGACAACTAGTGTGGCCCGTTGTTTTTTTGTTTGGTTGGTTTTGTTTTGTTTGTGGTATTTTGTTTGTTTTGTTTTTTTTTAATTACACTATCATCCAACATATTTCTTATGCAAGACCCACAGGCACAACGTGATCCGTTTGTTACATGTGTGTGTGCACTCATAGAACAGGGAGGTTGCCACAGTGCAAGTATCTCCTGTCTGACAGAAGTTAATGAAAAGTGAACCAGTGCAATGTTAAATTTCTCTGCTATTCACCCAGCTGCAGCTGAGGGTAGTGTTGTTCTGTGCAGCCCAAGAGGAAAGACCCTTCAGCCAAAAAGCAACAAACTCAGCCATGCGTCCCTTTTTAAGCAAGTATGCAAATTCAATCCAACTGAAGATATCACTACAATGTTAATGAAACCCTCAGCACTGAAAAAAAATCAGTGTCAAGGGAGCGCAAAAGCCTATTTTGAAACCAGGGTATGCTATTACAGAAAACATCTTATGACTACCACGGTCACCTTCGCTCACCACACTTTGCATAGGACAGAAACATTTGCCATCTGCAGTATTACTGAATAGGCAAGTTCTCATCAGTCTATTAAAAAAACTCACAAGTTTTACTCGCTTGGGTCAATAAGACAGCTGTTTAAAATCATATCATGCTTTCAGAAATAGATATTCTTTCAAGACCTAGTTTCTTCAAGTAACTTCTGATTCATCTATGAATGAGCAGCTGCCTGTAGACCAGTGCTGTCAGTTCCCTTTTGCAGGATACTCCGTCTGTATCTGGACCTACAGGGAACAGATTTGAAGATGATTTTGATTCTACATTAGCACTTAACTTTATACACTATTGGTAGTCCCACTGAAATTACTGCCTGAAAGTTAAACAGTAGAGTAACTTCTGCAAGAATTCAGCATTACATGAAAAGCTTCAATTGCCAAGACTGCTTTTGTGCTGCCAAGAACAGAGGGACTTTCCTTAAACTCTTGGTTTGACTGAACATCCACTGAAGGCTCCACTCCTGTCAACTCTGAAGAGCATGGGGTCATGCACCTGTACCAAGATGCGAGAGCCTCGAGAGAGGCTCCTGGCTACCTTCCTTCTTACATACACTGAATGACTGTATTTGAAACTTTCCGAGTGAATGTAATGAATATATCAAATCCCAGAGATGACATCAAATTCCTTGTGTAACCTGGGACCTCTGTGATACAATTATAATATGAAGATTGTTATAAGTTCAGAGTCAGGGAGGTGGTTAGGGTAAAACTGTTTGCAAACTGCTCCAGCTATTGTATTTGAGGCTTTCCAACTACTGAACACCTGACAATAATGTTCCTTCCACATCCCAGCCTCCTATACTTCAGTAATCTGCTTCCTTTGTAACAGGCAGTGCTATCCCACAACACTAATCCACCTCACTTACGGTGCAACTTACCTTCTACAACCCCCCAGAGAAGAAGGATCAAAATTTGAGTAATCCCTTCATCCTAATGCAGCACAAAATGATCCAAACCAAACACCAGCAAATTTGCATTTCAGTATGACAGAAGAGATCTCAACAGCAGTACTGCATTGAGCATGAACAGCTGGGTTTGTTTTCAGGTTTGGAAAAGCATTGCAAATCACCTCTGCAAAATGATGACTTTAAAGGAACTTTGCTTTTAGGACAAAATCTCCATAAAACGTGCAACCTGGGTACAAATGCCAAGTGGGAACCTGCAGGACTCTTCCCTCTCTTCCCTGCTTGACCTCATTATCTGCTCAGAGCCCACTTAGCAGCTCAGTCTAAGCACTGAAACCTCACAAATTAACAGCACTTACAAGAGTGCATGAACCATAAGTCACCTGGGGCAGCCTTACAATGAAGAGGAGCTGCCACACGAAGTCTCATGGCAGAGCCTGAAATGAGGTTATTCTATCAGCAGGAAAAAACCTCTCAGAAAGCTTTTCCCAATTCTTACCAGCATCAATTTAAAATAAAGTTATCTGCATTAAAATTAAGTGAGAGAACAAGTCTAGTTTAGCATACTAATAGCTTTCTCGAGCTCAGGTTTCTGTTCAATAATCAGCAGCTTTAGAAGGGTTTTAGCATCTTGTTTTGACTGTGCCCTGACAGAAGGTTCCTACCCAGGAAGCTGTGCTTAAGCACTTCACCCGTGTGCTCTGGGTCCAAGGCAGCAGTGTTCCCCTCTGGAGGGAAACGCTCTGCAAATCACAACGCTGCTAATCCTTGAACAATAGCAAAAACCAGTTCAAGCAGCAGGAGACCAAATCATCAGCTGGACTGGTTCTCACCAGCACTTCACATTCAGCACCAAACAAGACCCTACAGCCAGGGTCAACAAGCAGGGGATGCTCACCAGTAGAACTATCAACAGATAAAACAGTACCCCAGAAAACCTCTGTGGCTCAGGTTATGCTCAAAAACCAACTTGAGACAAGTTTCTTAACTGGCTTCACATTCAAACATACTTAGTGTTATATTTGCTGTTTTCTTAGTCTTCCAGGATTCTTCTGGTAAATTTATACTCTTCTCCAAAAGATGAGGCTTTCTACACACATAACAACCCCAGGGCATCTCACAAACACCCATTCCAGTGACAATGGGTGACAGGGCTTCATCCGTATCAGCTGATGACACACCTCTGATGTTCCTCAGACACTTTATTTCTCAAAGGGCAGTATGCTTGAGAAAGGAGGAGCTGGGGAGCAGAGCTACACAGGAGTAAACTCAGCACAACTGGAGGACAGGAGGGAGAGCTGGGGTCAGGAGTGTGCACAGAGACAGAGCAGTGTGTCTGCAAATAGATGAAATGCAGCTTAGTAGGAGACCTATGGTGTGTTTTGCCAGATCTTTGTTCTGCTCAGTTTCAAATATTCAAACAAAAGAGATCTTCATTATGATGACTTCAGGAAGCCACCTCACCACCTCAATGTCAAACAAAACAACCAAACATTTCAGTCTCCCTTCCCTTTGCCTGCCCATCTGGAGGTTTTGCTGCAGACCAGTGCACATGTCCAGGGGGGACAACTCCTGAGGAGGATCCGGAAAGCACCGTTATTGGCAGTGTTCTATCACAAGCAGAACCTGTTATTTCACCATAAGAGGAAATTCCTAAAATTCAACTTCCTCTTAAAGTTTATTTTTAATGACCAAACACTATTAAACTCCAAATACACAGCATAACCTCTTACTAGAAAAAAATCTTTGAGAAGAATCATGATCAAAACAATGAAGATTGCTGCATGAACTTTTACTTTCCATTTAAAAGTACTAGGGAAGTGTGAAAAAAGTCTGACGGGTTTCTTCAGAAGTAAACCAACCAGCCACACCAAGAGTACGTGGACTTCCTTTCTATCAGGATGGTCTCATTTAATCAGAAACTGGAAAGAAGAAAAGCGTTGGAAGGAGACAAGAAAGTCTGACCTTGGCAAGAGCACACCCCGAAGGTGAAGGCTGCCCTCACTTCCCTGGCGAGGGGCAGAGACAGCACTGCATCCTGCCTCAGCTTTTAGGATTTTTAAAACATTATACCTACTCTGTGGAGGAATCCGATGCTGAGATGCTGCCAAGAGAACAACCGTACATACCTGTGTGATCTGTTACTTTCTACACAGAGACAAGCAGTTGTTTTTCCATGCAAAAATATGGAAGTAAGGTGCGAAGATGAGAAACACAAGCAGAACAACTGCCTTTGGAGACAGAAGGTATTATGGAGAGGGTATTACGGTTTTTATATTTAGAAATCGTCAACATGGGGAACAACAGGAAGAGAACACTCTGCCTCACGAACAGCCCCCCATCTTGCTAATGAGACAAATTAACAAGAAGAGTCATTTTACAGATCTCGCTTCACACTTCAGCCCCATGCTGAGATTGCAAGGCACTTCTCTCAGCTGGGGTTCCTTTGATTTGTCAACTGAACACGTACTCTGAACGAATGGATCAATCCCTTGAAATGTATCCCCTTTCACTAAGGTGTTAAGAAAGCAACGTGCTGCTTTCCCAGATGAGAAGACTGCAGGAAACAAATCCATTTTTGAAAAAAACCTTTTCAATTGTGCATGTTCCCATGAGCAGGTGCAGATCTCCACTTTGATGCCCGTGCTGTGATTAAAAGCACTCCCTGTACCTTTTCCAGGAAACTCGGGTATGGATTAAGAAACCAAACTCTGTTAGGGGACAGACACAGCAGCAGCCTCTGATGCAGTCTGTATGAGGCCATTCCACTCCGTCTCTGCTTTGCTCTCTCCTGATGCAAGGCCACACACCCAAGCACACACCCAATTAACCTACAACTGAGGTCACTGAGCTGCTAAAGAACTACCATTTGCTGGGAGGGACAAGAACTGGGACATGAGGCTGGGATTGCCCCTTGGGCACTGCCAGCTGCTGTGTTTTTCCCTTTGAGGCGGACGTGACTCATCTATCTTGCATCACCAGCATGGCCTATCCAGAAAGTTCCACAAGGAAAGAGGAAGACCACGTGTGGTCCCAGGACACCAGGCAGGAGAGGATTTCGTCAGCAGGTGGGTTTTTTCAGTAGTACAGTGTAAGCCCGTCCATTACAAGACTACCATATCCTGGCTCTGAACTGAGTACCAAATCCCTCTGAAAGCATGTCACACTTCCTTCCAAATGCACCAAATCTTACTTAGAAATAACCATTATATTATTACTATATGGGGCTTTTCTTTATATTTATATACATGTGTGTGTATATATATTTTTTTTACCCTCACTTCTCTAATTCAGATTCACTACCTGGAAGAGTTGACTTGAATCTGTAAATTCAATGTCAGAAGCAAAAAGCCCACTGAGAAGCAAAGTCACTTAAATTCCCCACTTTGGAAGGAAAAGCCAGTTATAGAAATCCTGCATTCACACCATTTGAACTCATATTTCACCTGCAGTACATTTCTCTAGCCCTACAACTGCTAAAAGGACACTTCATGAGTTTTTGGATCCAAAAGTCCCAACAGCAACTAAGGGCCAATACAGGCGGTCATCACAGCCAACAAACATCCAGTAACTAAGAACCCAAATGCCATTAAAAGCATATATATAATGTAAATACTTCCTGCATGATCTTCATTTGATTCAAGTCCACCATCATACCAAGCACATCACGCACTCTAACAGTTCATATGACATTTAACCGTCAGTAGGTTTCAGAGATAACAGCTGAATACAACAAACAGAGGCATTGCATGTAGTTCAAAACTACCACTTCTAACTGTAAATAGAAAGAGACAGAAATCACCCTGTCAATTCAATGTATTATTTGAATCAGGAACCAAAACCCCTGTGTCTGAATTCATGGATATTATGGATGACAAGACTTAGCTCTGCAATTCTTCTGAAATCAAATCTGAAAACAGGTCAAACGGTGGCTGTGCACCTGAAACGGCAGCCAGATTTAGTAAGACATCCACTCAGAGTGCAGGCAGGAGCTTTAGGAGGTAATTTAATGGTATTGGGAGAAAGGAATGAATAATTCACGGGGTTTAGACAGTCAAAACTTACCACTTCTGGTGAACTTTACCTCTGAGATTCTAGATTCATTCAAACCCAAACCACAGCTCAGCAGGTGCAAACTCATAAAAGCACAGTTTGCATGACTCGCTTCTAACTGAAACCACCATCTTTTTTGCAAAGCAGCAGCTGTGGCAAGTGCTCTAAGAGAATAAATATTTATTCCTCCTTAAATAAAGCTCCCTTCCCACCCACGAGCGAAGGCAGAACAATCAAAGGCTTCTCACGGACAATTAGAGGAAAAACTCCTGCCTGCCAAAGTCAACCACTGCCAGCACAGTGAAACCTGGGACACTAGCTCTACAGCTCCTTTGAGGGAAAAGGCTTCCGTTACAAATCCCTCAGGATTTCAAGCTTGTTTCATAGCCACAAGGATTATTTCCCTCCTTTCCTGGCCAGCTCTTCCTTCAGAATTCATCAATATCACTCCTTGCTGCTATAAAACATCAACACGATGCATCATACAGCAGCTTCCCTTCCCACAGGGCACAAGTCACACACTAGTACTAACCGTATTTTTAAGTTCAGTTTATCTATTTGTTCTGATTTCTGCTATTTTTGTATCTCAGACTATTCATCTTCTAAAACAGTCTTTTGTGATGACAAATAACAAGATAGATCAATTCCTTTTTGCTCCAGATGTGACAATAAATTAATTTAATTAGATAAGAAACAGTCCTTGTCACAGAAATTGCTAAAGATGCTTGGAACAGATTACTAAACAGCTGAAACCTTGTACACTTCAGTGATTTTTTTGTTGTTGTCACTGGATTTTTATTGTTCTTTGTTGATTTTTCTTGCTAGTGCTTCTAGATACTCCTCAGAGGCACTGGACTGAGGGATGTAAACAGCAGTATCTAGCTAGAGAAGGCCAGTAGTTGGACTTACAGGAGGGATCTAACTGGTGAGCACCATATTTATACATTCAAATAGTTCATTTCACATGGGCTTTTGCCATGGGACCTGAGACAAACAGAGCCTGGACTCTTCCTACTGTTGAAGGAGGTTTGAGTTGCAAGCATTTTCACAAGAGCTGTGCTGGCAGAAACACTGAACATGCACAGAGCCCCATGATACCTACAGAAAATGTCTGAGCACTCACCTCCTGACATGCTTTATGGTTCTCATGCCAATATATTCCCCACAGCCCTCCTTTCTCCACCCCTGAAGCCCACTCCATACAGCTGCATGTAAGAGATGAAGGAAGATGTAGAAGCAAAAACCACTGGATTGACCGTCAAGGGTCACATGAATATTCCTGCTGTGGCAACCAAACCACCCTCAAGTTCAGACCTGGGTAACGCCTGCACTCGAGGTCTGGAGCCTTGGAGAAAACCAGCTCACCGAAGCAGCGTGTAACTTGGCACTACAGTGTGTGTTCCACCAGTGCTGCTCACATAAAACAAGAGTTAAACCAGGGCTACTGAAGGCTCCTTCCCAGTTCCGTCCCCTTTTGATCACTTGTTTCTTTGCCAAGAGTGATGTTACCTGCATGGTATTCGCATCCAGATTCTTATCTTTCATGTGGCAATACTGCAAATGCAAATTCATGTTTTCTGCTCGTAGTGAACAGAGCGGTGACTGAGCAACCACGCACACGTGATGTCAAACCCTAATGAAATCACAGACTCCACCAATACCCAGTGACATGTTCAGACTGCAATCCCTACCGGGCATGTAACGGCAAAGGCAACCACTGAGAGCATCCTGGATTCTATCCAGCCTCTTCCCCAGCAGAAGAGGCTAATGAAGCTTTTGGTATCTACTGGAAACGCTGTCTGGAAAAGCTATTTCATGCAGGATTTTCCCAGCAGAGGGCACTTTTGATTCACAGACCACTTTCAGATGCTGCTTTTTCTTATTCTCCATTGCCATCTCAAGGAGCTGAAGCAGAGGTGGTGCTGTCTGCTTAAAAATAAAGACATCGTTGCTTTAGCTCCACTTTCCTTCCTCCCTCTCCCCTCCAACAAGTTTTATTAAGTTCTCATCTTTAATTCATGTCTGCAGCAGCGCTGATGTCACTTTTTTTGCTATTTAAAAAAGATCCACAAAGCACAAGCCAAGCTTGCAGTGGTATCTCACCTACTTTCCTTCCCTATTTTTATTTTCACTTCCAGTGATTTGCTAACATTCATTATCCTCAAAACCTAAAAATGTACTCCAACAGAAACATGACTACAGCACTTTGAGAAGAAAGCAAACAAACCACCTATTAGATTACACGCTCTGTCCCCTACAAAGGCAGGACACAGCCCACCAGAGACATATCACAAATTAAACCCTTCAGCTGCCTGCAGAGCAATTGGAGGGTGTTAGGAACCCAGCGAAATAAACAATTCAGTGACTGTTAAGGTGAATTCCCCTTTGGGAAACTGTCATTTCATGGTGGATGCAAAGCGGGAATGAGTGAAGATGTCTGGTAAGACAGGGTATGTGGCAGAATCTTCCAGCAAAAGCCCTGGGAATTAAGATGCTTTTAACTGCTAAAATAAATAATAACAATGTGTTTAAAAAATTAAAAAGAAGTCATTTTAATCAACTAATGCACACATCTGTCCTAAGTTAGAACACTGGGAAGACCAAGCACTGCAGTTCTGTCATAATTCTGCTTTGTTTGCATGCAGCACCATCTTGGTTTTTATGCTGGCAGCACCATGTAGCTGTCTGAAAGCCAGACATCCTATTTTAGGGCAGTAAAAATGCCAGGAGTCCTGTCCCTGACTTTTCCTGCTATGAAATTCTACACTTGTGCCTACCAAGGCGCCATCCTGGAGACTAGCCACTCGTCAGAGTCTACCAGCATGCACTTGAACCCACCAGCATCCACATCTGGCACTTCAGCTTCTGCCAACAGCCCTGAGGACACCTGTGGGTAACAGAAATTTCCCAGAGGTTGCCCGGTGTCATGCCGTACATTAAAAGAAGCCCACTCAGTAGTAAGTAGCCCAACTGAAGAAGTTATTTCCTCTACAAGTTACAGAATTTAGAATCACTCTGGTTCCACTTGGCTCACAGATGAGCAGTTTTGTTTTTTCACAAGTCAGAGCAGCGGGTGGTGCGGTCATGTTGTGTAAGATAACACAAAGAGCCGAGCAATTACTGCCAAAGGAAAAGACACAGTAACACAAGCTTTGTATTTTTACCATGTTTTTTTGAGAAGGAATTTTGTAGAATTGCTTGTTTGCATCAAGTTTTACTGGAACGTATGTTATCCCAACCGTCTTTCCAAACCAAGAGAAGCTGTCATAAACGTGCTTAAATAAAATGCTAGAATGTCACCGAAGATGACCGGGATTACGCAGTATTTGTGTGATGTGTTGAGGATGAGAGTTATGAGAAAATCAAACCCCAAATCCCTGAGAATCTTGCTTTTGAAACAACAAAGAGCAACCCCCAAATGTATCGATAGTTATGCTGAAATCAACAGAGCTAAGCCACTTGACACAATAATTCCCTAAGTATTTTATTCACCTGCAGTAGGAAAGAGGCACATTATTTATCCTACGCGAGGCAGCGAGAGGAAATGTATGAGGCAGCACAAGTACAGTGTGAAAAGTTGGAAGAGCAAAACAATGTGGCCCTTTTGATGGCTCTACACTTTGCCTTTAGGGTTTGTGATAAGATACTGGATTCCACAATTTCCTAACGTCTTTGCTATCTTACAAAAGCTGTAACTGTCGATAGCAGATATTTGAAGTTAGCACCACACACCAATCCCATGCCATGTAAAGCCCCGCACTGAAATGCCTCCCCACATCAGCACCAGCTTGTAAATCATTAACAATATTGGGATATTTCCCTATTGCCTGACAACTACCTGCAGCTCTGAATGTATATTCGAGTAGCAATGATTTTAAGAAAAATACATGAATTCTGCAATGAAATGCTATTGAGCCAGATTCCAAACCCCCTGTAGTCCACAGGCACCCTTCAGCATGCTCTGAACCACACGGCAGTACAGGCTGTATATGATGGACCTGGTAAACACAACCCCCCCAGAAAATCCTCACAGCCACCAGTTTCAGTTCACACGCACACACACCGCATGACTACCTAAGCTGCAGCCTTCACTTAGGCTGCAAGAAAGCTTGGTGGCCACACATGAATTCTGTAATTCAGACAAATGAGGTAACAAGGAGGAAACTGGTGTCAAGGCTCAAAGAAAAAGAATGGATATTTTAATGCAGACATAGCTCTTGACTGCATGGTCCCATGGACTGCTCTGTCATCATCGCTGTGGGTGCAGCAGGAGCTATCAGTACCTCAGCACTACAGCCAGAAGGAATTTTTATCACATCACAGACTTCTGGAATAATAAAAACAGAACAACCTAGCAAATAAATTTTGTGCATTAATGGTGAAAGTTTTGAGCAAACTTTTTAACAGAGCTTCCTGGCCCAGACCCAATCCTCTCGTTTCTTTTACCTTCTCCCATAAAACATTGCTTGTCCCACCAGCCAGCCAGGGTGCTGGTGCTGATTTACCACAAGGTAAAATCCATCCGACTCCCAGCTCTTGCAGGACTGCAGCAGCCCAAAGACTTCAGCTGCTTCCACCTACCAGCAGCTTCCCCAAAGAAGGAGAATGAAGGGATTGTCTGCATCTCTCTCCAGCCCTGAAAGGCTTCATGCCACCACTGAGCTTTTGCTGAACAGACACGGTGCCAGGATGTCAGTGCCTATGAGCCCCTGCTTGTTTTCAGGCCTGGCAGTGATGGATTATGTACAACCACAAGTTGGGCACAAACCAGCTGTCTATCTGTCTTTTCCAAACATCTTGCTTCAGTTTCTCTATTATAGAGGTGCCAATGCCTTGTTTCAGGATGCCTACTGCATAAAGAGCACATATTTCTCTGAATATTTTACTGTCACACAGAGAGAGTGGACTCTTTTTAAATGCTGCTGCTCCTTCCCCAGCACATTCCCCACATTACAAGTCTCTCTGTTCCCAGAGGCCTGAAGCTGAAATGACAAACTGCACTACAGCTTTTCTCTGCACAGAAACCCACGCACTCAGATCCTGCTGTCTTCCCCTGACATGTGAGAAACCTGTGCCACACACGCTCCAAGCCTCCTTCAACTCCTGCCAGGGCACTGTGTCTGTAACAGCAGCGCTTTTGAACCGCACGGTCCCGCTCGATTTCCATGGCGGACTAGAGGGGGGGAAAAAAAGGAGAACATCTAGCCAGCATTCTCCTCCTGGCCCTTCACACAAACACCAAAGGGCAAAGCAGCATAACAGCTCTGTCCAAGATGTATGTTTGCGTTAGCGTGTACGGGCAGTATGTGTACAGGAACACATACAAGTTTGGGTGGGATTCAGTTACTCCAAAGGATGTCTTGGGGAAAGGACTCTGAACAGCATCTATTTGAGACAGCTAACTTGGAGGGGTTTAAGACAGAAAATACTAATTATTGAATCTGGGTCTGTCAACCAGCAGGATAAGACTTTCCACACTTAGGAAAGCCTTCCAGTTGGTCGGCAAAAGCAGCAGTAACGCAGCGATGCTGTCCTGCAAAGTCAAAGCAATTCCCAAGGAACATCCTGGATCTGCCTGCAGCACAGCCTACAGAGCAAAACCGAAACGCAGATGAAAGATGCTGCCCCCTCTTCTCTCCCCAAAGGGGAAAAAAACAAAACATCCTTTTGAGGTTGAGCAGGAGATCACAGGGAGGAAAACGTGTAGGAGTCCAGACGAAAGGATAGAGCTGTAGACCAGGCATCGCTGCATCTGCTCCAGCTACACACAGTTCTTTAAAAAAGGCATTATGAATTTTTCTCTCTCTTTAGATGTCTTGCCTGGATGCTTTAAAGCAGCCTCATAGGAATGTGCTCTTGGGTCTGAATCCCGTAGGAAATTATCCTTTGTGGTGGATGGTCTCCCCTTGGGGCCTGTCTGTGTGTTTTGCTTTCATGTAATCCTCCCACCTTGGTTTTCTAATGTAATGCTATCCACATTATTATAGCTCTTTGATACTCTCAAATGGTTCTTACTCATGCTGTCATATTTTCAGCTCTTCCACACAGGGCCTGACTGGCTTGGATGGCTTGTACTTCATGCCATAAATGTTTAGCTAAGTCACTAAAAGATAGCAAGGAGCAGTTGAGTCCAATGGTAGAGACTGCACACAGCAGTGCCTGGGCCATTTGTGTTTTCCGAGAGACGTGCCGGTGATGTGCACGGGCATGTGCTCTACAAGAGCAACAGAAGCCTAAAATACAAGCAGCTATCTGTCAAGGTTTGCTGACAGCTGCTAACAATTTTTTTTTTTTGTCCTAGTTCCCTTTTCTTTCTACAACTTCTGTTCCAAGAAAGTTCAGCAGATCACATGCAAATTTTTAGGACAGTTCATTACTGTATTTTAGATCAACTTTACCAACAGCACACCAGGTCCAGCATCCTGACCTGTAAGACTTCCTCTACAGTGCCTATGATTGAAGCTTTCTTAATAGACATGAATCTTCATTGCTGCTACTGCTCTCATTTGCACTGACAGCAGGGGTTTGTGGTTTCCTTTCTAGTTCCTCCGCATCACACAGTCCCAGTATTAGGTTTGCATCATCTTCATTGTCTCACCAAAGCACCATGGGAATTTAACCATAAAGCAAGTCTCCACTTTTGAGCGTTCTCTTTTCTTCATTCTGGCATGAATTTACACCCTGACAACTCGGATCTTTAATATCCCTCCTACACACATGCACAGAGACAACTTCAGTACCTCCTCCGCTCGCACGGCGGATACCCTTAAAACCATGAATCAACGTTTACCCGCAGTTTGCCTACAGTGCTCTCTAACTACCAGCAGTTATTGCCCATGTGTAGGAACAAACTCAAATACCACTGTATGGCTGACTGCTCTCCTGTGGTTTCCCTCTTGAAAGTTATCTCCACTTCTAATGCAGACATAGTAACAGTGAGGGAATGATGTCCCACAAGAGTAACAGAATATAGAGGACCTGGACTCTGCTTCTAATCCTCCTGTTTGCTTGCTGGATGCCCACAACCAAACCAGCACTCAATACAAAGCCTGCCTTCAGTTTTCTCACCTGGCAACACCACAATAATTTGTGAACTTTTCTGCAGAAGACTAAGGAATCAATGACAAAAGGTAAATTTTGTAGCTAGCTGATTATTACCAACAACTGTGTGCTGCACTCAGCTTCAAGCTTTTCATCTAATGCAGGGAAGTATTTCATGAACACAAAGCAGACAGGCTTCACAGCATGTGTGAAGAGGTGAGAGCAAGCATGCTCATTAATGACACTTTCCCTTAAATTTCTCTGAACAACAAACTCAATCACGGCCAAAGATAACTGTGAACACATCCCAATTAAGTTGGTCTATTGCTATGTAGCTTTGCTGCTACAGCTACATGAATTTCTGTCCTGCGTTTGTCTAGCATTAAAAAACACAAAGATGAAATGTCAGGTCACAGCATCACCTCCCCTCATTTATCAGATTTTATAATATATAAAATATTTGTATTACATTACTGCTCTATTTATATATTAGTCTACTGCAATAAGGGTTAAGTAAATCTTCTATTTTCTCCCTTCCTTCCCTAGGGACTGTTGATACAAAGGAGAAATGTTTAATTCCATTTAAAAGATCTGTCCTGAGCCAATGCTCAA
Source organism: Chloroceryle aenea (assembly GCA_013399075.1). Classification (NCBI taxonomy): domain Eukaryota; kingdom Metazoa; phylum Chordata; class Aves; order Coraciiformes; family Cerylidae; genus Chloroceryle; species Chloroceryle aenea. The sequence continues at coordinate 743,213 of VWZY01011632.1, read as the reverse complement.
ACCATGTTGTGTGGTAGCAGTCCTCAGGCCATTCCACCAGAGAGAGAAGTGCTCCAGCAACAGCAGCACAGCAATTCTGCTTTGTCTTACTGTCAACTGCGTTGAAAAGCAGCAAAGTAGGAAGAGTTTTTGCTTCATTCTCTACTGCACAGCAATAAATTGACATAGCACAGCTGCAGTCTGCTCAAGCTTGAGGAAGGAAGAAAACAATTTGAGGCTCACATCTGTGCAGCAACTATTGAGAGAATGTACCTATCTCTGTTCCACCAAAGCACTGACCGAGATCCACAGTTCACTTTTGCTGATGACATTAGCTTTAGGAAACTCTCAGCATGTCTATTTTGCAAACAGCATTTTGCCTGGAAATTACAAAAGAATCAGAAGTGCCACTTACTGTTAGACAACATTATAATGCAAAATGAAGCACAACCATTGTGATGGGAGAACACATTCATTAACTCAAGAGAGTTGGCAGTCTTCTGATATTTAGTAGATTTTTCTCATATTCAACTCCCTGGAGTCATGTGATCTGAAAAATCTAACTTTTTTTTTTATTTTCCCTTTAAAAAAAAACCAGCACAAAATTTTTAGCAGCACTCTTACCTGCAGGAGCTGAAATTTACTTTCCTAAAGGCAAGTATAAATATTTTATTGTTGTTGTTGAAGTATCACCTATTTTCAGGGCAATTTTATGACTCTGAGGATCAGGTTTGGTAACTGAATGATCAGCATAGAGGACTTCTTTTCCTTATCTCTATATCAAAACCTTAATCATTAACTGATTGATCTTTTCAAGACTGTTTATGACTGCTTACAAAAACAAAGACACTGGAATACTTAAAAGTCATTGGCCTAATTCCCATTTTTGTTGCAGCTACACAATTGTACTGACTCACAAATGGTTTCAGCTGACGTTGGAATAATGCAGCGATCATAATCAGTTGATTCTTATGTGATAAAATACTTTCTTTTACTTTTTTAAGTCATATTTGACCTGAAAATTCCTCTGCACTTTAAGGATATTCATAAGGTGTGTGCTACTGTAGAAGTACCCAGCAGCATTCTTGAGAAATATCCTTTCTGGAAGATGTGTTTTCCAAACAGGGCCCCTCAGAAGAGCACAAGGAGATCTGTGCCAAGTGTGTTACTTCTGTAAGAAACCAGAGTGGGTACATCAAGTTGCAGAGAAACAAAAGGAGATGGTCACATCCTTGGAAGATCCATTAGCAAAAAAACCCAAAGACAAAACAAGTTTGGCCATCCCTTATTTTCTTGCTATTCCCAGTAGCTCTGGCAAAGTCATAAAGATTAAAAAAAATTAACAATGAAAAATTGTCATCTTGCTACCCGTCACACCTATGTCCTGGGCTTGTGCAGCACAGAGAGTATCCTCCCCCTGGCCAGGCCAGTGATGGGAAACATCTCAACTTGACAGGACTTTAATGAATGACAGATGGGGAAAAAGACCAGCACAAGATTGAATCTGGTTTCCTTCTGCCCTCCACAGTTTGCCTACACAACTGATAGAGCCACAGTCCTTCCAGTGCTGCTAGCACTAATTAGATCTGCAGAGCTAGAATGGAATATATTGAGGTTAAAAAAAAAAAAATTACCCTCTGAACCCACTCGTACGTATCCACAGGAACTATTCATTTAAACTTCAACTCAAATAGATATTTATCTTTTTGCTCTGAAGTCCAATGTACCTCATTTTCAATTTAACCTCTCCTCTTTTATGCTTTGTAGAAGTTGTACAAGATCATTTATGGAGAGATTTAATATTTATAAGAAATTCAAGCAATTGGAAGAGTCAAACATTTCAAAGGGTCAGCAGTCAATGCACACAGCCCCTCACGCTGCCCAGCTGGAGAGAGCCAGGCAGAAACTGTCAACTGCACGTCAGGAAACATTCCGTGTTTTAGGTCCCTGTCGAAGCTTGGGGAGGCACAGCAGCAGAAGGGGAACACCCGGCCAGATCCTCCAGTCGTGTAAGCTGTAAAACTAACTCCTCTGACTGCAGCTGCCTCACCGTCAGACGCAGATACTCACTGAAGTCACCGGGGCAGCTCAAAAGGCAAAGCAATTCTCAGGAGGAGGAGAAGGTGGCAGATACCGAGCCAAAGTGGAGAAATACATCATTCAAAGTGCAGAACTGGGATGGAGGCCTGGCTGTGCAGTGCAGCCCCAGAGTCTGGTCTCAATGTGCTGATCCGTGCTGCGCTGCACTTCCCGTCCCAAGGGGTTCCCTTGCCGAAGAGGGCAGAGTCCAGCGCGCGTTAGGCTGGTGGACATAATCACTCCTGTGTCTTATTTTATTACTTGTACAAGAGAGTAAATCACAGATCCATCATCCAGAGTTACCTTCCAAGCACTGACAAAAATCCCTGCACTTCTTGCAGGCTGCATCCAGCCCACATACGCAACTGTAAAGTCACAACCTCTTCTTTGCTAACCCGCACTGTTCCAGCGCTGAGTGATTCAAAGCAGAAGCCCAGCGTGAAATCCCCACACAAACATTGCTAGCAAGATGCTCTCCAAACCTTCATTTTTTCAAGCTCAATTTTATAACATTTTGATGGGGCCAAGGGCTGCCATTTGTATCCTTGGCCAACCATCAAGAGCATTTACACTTTTTCTTAATCTAAGATATAGATTTAATAGCTTTATATTATTAGGTTCATTCTGATGGAAGTCTTAGAAAGTCAGATTCCTAGTACCAGGTTAGAATGCTTTCCATTATAATCTATCCAAGACTCTCATCAGTACTACAGCACCTGACACCACAAACCATCAACTTGCAACGTCCACATGCAATAGAAAGATACTACGCCTGGTTTTAGACATATAACAGTAAGGAGTAAGGTACCTTAAATAATCTGCCAAAGGTAATTTGTGGATCTACAGATGACCTATATGACTTTTGTACCCCTCCCGAGCAGTGTAATCAAGAAATGGCTGTTCTTCATTGTATGATTGTGTTAGTACCTAAAGGGGATTTTCATCTAGTATAAGTTAGGGTGAGACCTTTCTTTCCACTGGAAAGACCCCAAAAGCACAGCTCCACACAAATATCAACTTGTAGTCATTTAAGGAAGCCTTGTTTAGAGGTGTTATTTTAGCCACTTAGAGTAGCAAGACATAGTAAATCTATACAGTAGAAGAAAATTACTTTAATCAATTAAAGAAAAAAATCAGGACATGGTGTTGAGAGCGCCTGCCTTAGAATTAGAGATAACATCCTTTCAACTTGGCAAAGTGAATGCTAGAATTATAGTGTAGTAAAAGCTTTCTTAATTTTTTTGTATCAGGCAGAATTTTCTCCCCCTTGCCTTCACCTTCTCCTTTATACACAATCTCATATAACTTTTCTGTGCTAATATCCCCAGAGAGCTGTAAATTCTCAATGAAAGCCCAACAAAAAAATCGGAACACGTAAAACGGGAGATTTCAAATGCAAATTGTAAATAATATGTAACACTTCTTTTTTTTTTTTTCCTTGTAGAGACTGACACTGAGTTTCTATCCATTCTCTTTTCTGAAGGCTTTACTGCACCAAGGAGGCTCATAATGTAATATGTGACAGCAAAAGTAAGTTAATAAAAAGACAGTAACTTTTCAAAGCATACATACAAACACAAAGTATTCTGTGAGTGTAACAAATGTGGGGTTCTCTCCTCAAGAAGAGTGCCATTTCAGAAAGGAGTCTGCAAGCATGCCCCAGCTTGGCTCCCAAGAGCCCACCACATCGTGGTTTTAGTGGCTTGAATCCATTTTAACACTCAAGTACAGCTCATGAGAAGCACTATGTAAGGACAAGCAAATAAAACACACCATCACATACCCTACAGACACAGATTATCATCTTCTTGCTAATACAAAACACAACTTCTAAAGGTACGTGTCTGGCATGTATAGACAGCCAGTATCACCTTCATTTTGAAATAGTCTCAGCTACTTCAGAAATCCGTGTGAGCAGAAAGTCTGATTATTTATATACATGTGTGCATGTCAACAACCACATCTGATTACATCTCCGGTACTGCCTACTGCAAGAAATAGATCCCTATAGGCTAGAAGTGACAGTAAAGTAAGGTAAGCAAAAAAAAGCAAAGCAATACGTCAACCTTGGCTTCAGAACCACCACCCCAAAATCTGCCTCTCTCAGGGAAGCTGTGCAGCAGCTGCCAGGCGCCGGGCAGAGCCGCGTTACAGCTGGCGGGCAGCGCACACGTAGCCCAGAGCTTACTGAAGCTTTGCAGATAAGAGATAAGCAATACTTTATATTTCACTCAGATGTAGATTATGAGCCAGGGAAAAGCAAGCTTAAAAGGTGAATGGCTTCTTTTGGCATTAGCTGAAATCTCTGTATAGTCTCCAAAGAAAGCCGACAGCGAGGTCAAGCTACGGTATGGGAATTCTATAGTCAATAAAACCCCCTGGTTTTTAAGCTCTGAGTCAGAAAAATTCAATGTGGATGACCACTTATTGAAAGGGTCATCATCCAACAGAGAGAAAATTGCTAGAGCAACAAAGAGCTCAGAAGTATTCCTCAGTTTATAGAAACCACAGAGAAGGGCAAATTCTAAATCTGTCTCCTTCTAGGATTAATCTAGTTTGCCTCCAAGGATCAATTTATCCAGTAGAAACCGCATTGTGACAGTGCAGTCAAGTTCCTCCTTCTCTGAAATCCGAACTTAAATCATAAACCAAAACTATTGTTTTAGGGCTGCACACTGACATTTAACTACTCCTCTGGCACTGGGAGCGCAGCGCCAGCACTGCTCTCACAAGCAAGGGCAGCTGCAGGCTCTAGCCCCAAGCTGCTTTTTTTTTTCAGTTTTCCTCACTGGAGCAGCTTTACTTTTTACTATACTCCAGGTGACTGCACTGCACATGGGTATTCTCAGGGCTTTTATAGTTAGAGCTTAGGAAGAACATCTACAGATTTCCCACTAACTCTCAAGGCCCCTGTCAGAGAGGAGTTTTGAGTGCACCCAGTCTAACAGTGACTGTGCCCATCAGGCTACACCTGCCCCTGTGCTGCCAGAGAAAGAATGATCCCAATGCAGCACTAACCTTGCCCAGGAGATCTTATACCACAAACACCAAAGAAAAGTTTGAACAAACTCCTCTGTGAATGCTGTAGAAGGACTTTCAAGCATTAAATTCCTCATCATGAAACAAAGACAGTTCACTGAGTCTTACGGTAGAACATTACACTGCAGCTCAAATAAAACCCTTTTATATCTAAAGGCAGCTATCCCTCCCCTACAAATCCATCTTTCTGCAACGGCTCCCCTTGCTGATACTCAAAGCATCCAGTTACATTCTTCTCCTCACTTGCTCACATTGGCACTCCCAAAGCAATGAATTTGGTTTGCTAATTATTGCAATCAGGGGAGATGGGGAACATGAGACGCAGGATTAAAAAATTGCTCAGGCTGGGTTCTTAGCACTTCACCCTTTTGGTATCTCTGTGTGGTAAGCTCAACACTGAACAGCACTTGACTCGGCCTCAGTTTGGAGTAGGTAGAAATTAATTGCAGTCTAATAGGATTCAAATTGGTACAAGGGATCCCATCATTACTGGACAAGAATGAGTAAAACCGCAGTACATTAGCCAGCTAGCAAAGGGCTTCAGTCAATGCAGTGGAACAGGCAACACCATCTCTGAGACATGATGAATTGATACCTCAATAATTGTAATTTATTAGTCGGTGGTGCTGAACCAGCGTAAGAACCAGGTGGGAATGGACTAGACCTACGCAGTGTTTGCGGAAGGAATGACATTCCCTTATTCCCTTTGCAAGGTCTAACTTGAAATAATTTTACACTGATGTGAAGATGTGTCACAGCTTAATTCAAGCAGCAGTTATGTGTACTGGAGGATGAAAGTGTAAATCAGCAGCAGACTGGGAAACAGAAGGCTCCCGGTATCAAATGTCAGTGGAGTTGCTCCCTCACTGTGCAACCTTTGACAAGTCACTTGACCTCCTGGTGCTTCAATCAAGGCAGCTGCAGCACTGGGATAGAAGCAAGATTCCCATCATAAGCTGCATTCGCCCTCCGTGCCTGGATCTTCGATAAAGGGCAGCCCCTACCTCTCCGTATTTGAAATGGACATTGGAGTTATTACAAGAGCCTGGCCTCTGGATATTTAAAGGCATGTGTGACAAACAGGCTTTGTGTAATGAATTATAGTTCAGCTGCGAGAGTAAACTTGACAGACATGCACATGCATTCGCATTCACACAAAACCCAACTGTCCCACTTCCACATGAGCAGCTCCAAGGGAACATCTCCAAAGCAAAGGGAAGGCTGGGCTGTGGCATGGATGAGTGCACCTGCAACGATTTCCTTCCCGGTAGCGCACACGCTGGGTAGTAGAGCCCAAGGCAGCAGAGGTTAACAAGCTTGCATCCCTTGTGGGCTTACATTCCTGTTCCTCCTCTCTGCTGAAGCCTATGCCACTGAATATTCATAACTTGTTACTAAATTAAGCAATCATTCACATGGCTAGTAATGCCACACTCCCCCTTGATTTTGCTGGGCAGGCAGAATTTTAGGAATTTGGAATATTCTCCAGTTAGCTTCAGAAAACAGAATGTAACCCGCCAGCACTGGAGGTGCCAACACAACTCACTGGCAGCTGCTATTCCCCTCCCGTCTTCTGTTAGGGAAAATCTTTTGGCTGCCAAACTCCTTGAATCACGGATTCACCACCCTCACACCTGGCTGGACCGTAACAGATCCTTTTGCCTCTTCCTACCTGACGTCAGTGAGGGAAAAGCAGAGGTCTCCTAGACAGTCACTCCAGGGAAGATCAGCAGACCACACTGGAGATGAAGGTCTGGCTCTCTGAACTAAGGGCAGTAGGTAAACAAATCCCACCAGTGGGAAGAACAAAAGGGATGAACACATACTGAATTGCAGAAAATGCTTTTCTTCCAAGCTGGGGCTTGACAGCCTTTTTTAGCCCATTGCAATCAGTTTTATGGACATCTCATACTCTCAAGCTGCATAATCAAGTGGGGCTATTTCAGAGTAATAGATACCTGAGCTCTTTCTCAAGCATACATAACTGGATCTATTCCTTCCTAAAGCTTCCCAAGAACCCAGTTACTAAAGACATAAAACCACAAAATTACACATTCAGTATTTCTAACCAGCTCTTCACCCTAGAAGACCTTTGGAGAGTTTATAATTAAGAAAAAGAAAATGCTTAGGCTAGAGAACTGGCCCAGCAAGTTTGCTATCAAGATCCTTCCCTGGGTTTGTACTGTGGAAACACCCTCAGTATTCACACCTAATTCTCAACCATGAGATGATGATTAATACCAGCATTAGATCATCCTCAGCAATTGCCAGAGCCTTCTGCAAGGTTCCTGGTCGACTGAATTATTGAATGGTGCTCAGCACCTCTAAGCAAGCTCTTGGAAACCAAAGCTGGCATCCATCCTGGGCACCTGACCTGGCACAGTCTCATGGTGTGGAAATACCAGCTTGTTGCTCAACTTAAGACCAGTACCTTAAATGCTGCTAGCAAGACTGACACTCCTACAGCAACGACCTCCTCCCTTCCTTCTTTAGGTTGAAAAACAGCCGCCTATTTTCCTGTATGATAACCAAATAATCATTGCATCTCCTACTACTTTTCTTCTGTATATTGCAAGCACTTTAAAAAGAAAGTAAAAGTAATTATTTCTATGTTACAGACCAGCAAGCAGACGAAGGATGGCTAACTGATTTACTCTACTGCCCAACAATCTAGTGGCAGGTAATATAAATCTTCATACATAAACCTCAGTAACTCCACCAGTTAGCACTACAGGCAAGAATACAGCCTCTCCTCCTCTCCCAGACAGATGTTTTTTAAGAAGGAGGAAAAACGTTTTAAAATTATGTGTCTACAGTGTCTGGAAACAGGAGAGGAAAAAACCCCAACAATGACCACCACACAACACACGCAAACAAAACTCAGATATTGACTGCCATTGCAATAGAGATCAAGATTCCTATTCAATTCAGAAATAAAAATATTGCATAGAAGTTAATTGCTTATGAAGTGACCCACAGGTGAAAGCCAGTATCTGGTAGGGAAAAGCTCGGATCACCTGTTAAGTTTTTATTTTACCATACATAGTTCAGCATTGGAAATAGACAATTTTCTTATAGGTAGAAGGAAAATATTGACTTCTAGTGATTCAATCCCAGTTCTGTCAGAACAAGATTCAAGTCAACAAGTACATCAATACTTAACTAGGAATTAACTAAGCACTCATTTGTGTAGTCGTATTAACAGCCTTTGTTGCACAAAACAACTATAAAAGCCTTGCAGACTAAGCTGTTTTAGCAGATACACCTTAAGCAATTACAGTGGATCTCAGCGAGGCTTCAAAGGGCAGGATAAACCTGATCAATGTAAGTCACACGGTGCTGAATACTACAAAAGAAAAAGTCTCTGTTTCCCACATTCTGCAATTGAATATACTTGGGAAGAAGAAGAAATTCCTGTCATTACAAATTTAAGTTAAAGCCATTCTGAAAAATAAATAAATAAAATAATAACCATTAGGAAGCACATGATGCCACAGAAGGAATCCTCTAAAATGATGATAAATTGTATTTTGAGACCCTTTAATGGAGCATAATATATATCTTGCAACAGCTTGCATTTTTTATTTGCCTTCACCTATCAAAATAGATGAAACACATTTATTCAAGTAAGACTTATCAGAAAACAAGAATGGAAATAAGGGTAAAGTGGTAAGTGGAACTTATGTAAATGCTTATATGAGTGAGGAGCACATCATACCAATATGTCATTAGGATTTAGGCTCTCGATTAATTGAATCCTTCTGGTGGTAATTTCTTGTAAGAGCATCCTTTTGTAGTTGAGTTTGTAAGACTTCAATAGCATGCAGCTTACTCTGTTTTTAAAACAAAACTGGCTTTTACCAAAAGACTTCACAAGTCTGTAAGAGCTCCCACTTCCTGACCCTCCTAATCCAGCCCTCAGCAGCAGCACGGTTCCAAGGAGCATCCAATAGCTGCTGTCCCAAGCTCTTCAGGACCATAAGCCTAGTATGTGTGAATGTTCCTCTTCCAATCAAGGAAGTGCAAGCCTCAAGGGTCTACATCACTGATACCATCTTGACAGAACTCATACCTTTTTCACTATGCAACTGAAATAATTTTTCATAAACCTAATTCTTCCCTGTGCTCTCAGTTTCAATAAGCAATAACAAACAGGTATTTGTCAAGTTCCCATACAGTTTATTCTGTAACTCGTCTGCCTTTGGCTTTGCCTTAAGCTTATGACTATTCGAGGTGACCCAAGGTTGACAGACAATAATTCAGTTCCTATTAAATAGCACAAACACACACACAGAGAAAAAAACAAACAAGCTCACAAAAGATACCTTTTTTTTTGTCTTTGAGACAATGTAGATTTTATTACATCTGCTATTACTATGTGCCTATAAAAATGTTCTCAAACAAGCAGCCCTAAGGTCAAATATGTGCCTTGATCAATTTACTAGAGGTCCCTGGTGCTGCTGCTGTGGGCAGACTATCTGGAAGGAATAAAAAAATAAAAATCCTTTATTCCTTTGCTTCACTGTAAGGTAAAAAAAAAAAAGCTCTCACAAAGACATTTTTCTTCTCCCTCTACTCTTGACAAGTCAGGTAAACAGGGAGGGAATATCTCTCACAGGCATATAAAAACATACTTTATTTACCAAGCTACTCAATGCACGAGGATGATTCAGAACAAGGCTAAGGAGATTGGGAAGATGTCCTAGCAAAACACCCGCAAAGCTATTTTGCATGAGGACAAATAAAAGGCACTCTAGATGCAAGTGTTCCATGGTGGTCTTTATACAAGATTTAAGAATTCACTGCATTGCTATGGTCAAAGCACTCTTGACAAGCAATAGCACTAATTCAGAGATGCTCCCAGCAGCGTAGCCATCACATTAACCTACTCCTGGACTGCCAGTAAAGCTGTGACTGTTTATCTATTTTTTCTCAGCCAAGTATTGATCATTAAGTAATGACTATACCCAGAAAAGCAGCCTTGATGCTAGTAGACTTGCTACAGAAAAAAGCGTAAGCAGCAGGGAAGGAGTTAATCTCATTGGCCACAATGGCTGAGTACCACTCTTACTCATGCCCAATTACATGACTTCTGTTTCATGTGTTGTGATTTATTTTCATCTCTACCTGTGGGTTTTAACCACAGACAGGCACTGACGTTAATGGGAACTGCCCTAGTCAGCCCCATACTTGGAGTTAGACTGGAGCTCTGGGTGCCTCCAGCTATTAGTAGATGATTCTTGAGATTGTCTTTGCTTATTCGCTATGTGCTGATTCCCATCACTTCTGATTAAACATGGTAACTCCTGCAAACACAGAATGAGCAGCCCCCTTTAGAAGACACCCCCCTCCACACAAAAAAAATAAAAAATGCCCTTTGCAAATGACCTATAATGGGTCTAAATAAAGCCTGAGCTGTTCCTTACTCATGCATAGCTTCTTTGCTTCTGTTCCCTCCACACCCTGCCCAGTTGGCATAATTTGCAGAAGTCTTTTGGCATGGACAACTGAAACACCCACATTCTGCTTGAACTAAAAAGCTTGATCCTAGAGTCCTTTTTTTTTTTCCTGAGCTATAGCTAAATGAGACTCTTATTTTAATAACACAGGTCCTGTCTGCACTGTAGGTTTCAACCAATGAAAACTGAACTCCAACCATGGTCCCGGGTTAGGACAGCTACAGCCCACACAGCATCTCATCCCACACGAAAGCTAGAGAAGGTTTAAAATGTGGCAAAACCCCAACTTTTACATTTCGCATAAGTGGAACAAAATTATCAGACTCCCCTAAATTACCAGGCCCACCCCCTCTCGAAAAAAATCTGGAAGTTACCACACATGGTAATGTGGTAATGAGCACACACCTTGGTGCGGTCCAAAACCAAGACAAGAACAAGGAACGAACCAGGGCCACAAGGAACAGTCACAAGGTTTTTCAAACAGCCGTGTATTCCCACTTGGGTGCCATACCCTGAAACAATTTTAATCCATCTTTCGCTTTAAGCAGAGACAGCATCACCACCGACGATGATACGACAGTGACAAAGGAGGGCTGAAATTCAGACCCAAATTGTTATTCCCCTCAGCTAGGCGGTTATGCACAAGAAACACTGCTTGTAAACACTTCTTTGTCAAACACTCAATTACAAGCTGCTTTATGAACAAAACGAGCCAGTCGCAAGGAAAGCAAGAGAGGAAAATGGGGAAGCAGTCTAAGCGGAGTGCAGCCATTACGCCACCACCTCCCCCAGTACCGCCCAGGGCTGCACAGCCAGTCCCTCGTACCAGGGAGCATGGACTTGGGCTGGGAAAACATCAAATTCAGCTTTTCAGAGCGGGGGTTGGGTTTTGTGGATCTAGGCTCTGTTCTCTGCTGTAGGGATTATTTCCTATGTGGTAAGCAAAGAATAACTTTATTATTTTTATATTCTTGGGTTTGGCAGTATGCATCTGGAAGAAAAAGAGCACACGTACAAATAAGGAGCAAGTTTAAAAAGCTCGATTCAATCAACACTTTTGATATGATTCTCTACCTTCATACCTCCCTATTTACACCTTTATATACTGAAACTGCTCCATACAAGATGAAAAATAACTGGAAAGCACACACATTTTTTCATGCTAAAGCTGCAGATGTGCTCCACAGCAGACCTATCTGGCCAGCTGAACTATCTCCATCCTCAGTCCTAAAGCACTGAGACACTAACTCCAAAACGATACCTATAACTGACACTACAGCTAATACATGTCATGTTGAATTAAAAAATATTGCCCTACGGCCATTCAAAAGTTTTCAGAACCCACAGAAAGACAACTTTATGAAATCCAGCACCACCTTCCAGGAGGCTGCAATATTACAGCATCAGAGGGCTATTCATCACAGCACTGTTATTCTAGCTGCCCTGGACAGCATCCACTGCTTGATCCATTACCTCGTCCTTGGATTCTTTTAGCAATATTATTCCAGTGGATGAGGTTTCCCTTGGAAAAGGTTTTTTCCTTGTTTTTACTACTCAGTGTCAATGAGTCAAGCAGGACTGTGAGAGGAAATATTAGAGAGTGTAAAATGAAACCTATTACTGGTTTTCAGCTTTAACTTGCATGGCACCTGCAGCCGAAGGAAGAATTGAGCCTGTGCTCCTTTCCTTAGTGTCAACGTCAAAGCCTTTAACCAGAAGAAACTGGAAAGTGGAAGAAAGGTTGCGGATAAAAGATTTGTTTTAAAAATAAAAAAAAATGCACATATTTACATAATTGACTTTAGACACTAACTTTCAGAATCCAGCAGCTACCCAAATACCTTGCTTTGTAATCTCAACAACTAACTGCAAACAGAATTGAGAAGAAGCTACCAGAAAAACAAACAAAGAACAATAAATAAACACAACCAACCTTTTAACATATAATGATAATAAGAGTTTGTATATACAATTCCTAAACTTAAATCTGAATTTTTCTCCTTGCTAGGATTTAAAAATAATATAAAAAATTAAAGGCTCAACTTCAGAAAACTTTGGAATCAATTTGCAGTGCTAACAGCTGGAAAGACCCACATACAGACAAGGCATACTGCAACACTTGAGTTAAAAGATACAGACATACCTGACTACACATTAGGACCCGCTCAACCAGTAAGCTTGGGAGAGCTTTAAAATCTATCACAAGCCCCTGATGGCTTTATTTAATTCTTCCATTTCTTTTAGACAAAACGTTCGAGAAAATAGCACAGTCTTCACCGACTGACTTTGCCAAATAAATAGTGCAATGGCCTTCACCTCAAGAGCTGCTAGTGACCTTGCTTGAAGGACTGACGGGAAAAAAAAATGCTTATTTTACCTAAGAGATGTCTTCAAATCAAAGACATGCTTACTCAAGCTGTGTATATTCTCAACAGCTCATGTAAACCATCCATCAGGCAGAAGTATGAAAATTAGCTCCCTGAAGGATCTGCACTGAAAAGAGGTCGAGGGATGTGGGTAACACTGCCCGAGGCTGCAGTTGGTGAGGCGAAAACAACTGAAAGGTGGAAAACAGCATCATCTTTGATATGCTTCCACAAGGAAAGCCAAGTGTGCTGGACCAGTGCCATTAAATGACTTCAGGCAAAGACTGGCAACTGCCAAAGCGATTCTGCTACAGCTCCTGGTGCACCGATCCCAGCAGTCTCTTGCTGCAATGGAGATCCATGGCCAGCAGTAAGCAAGGCCAAATTCTGCATGTTCAAAATAACAGTATCTCATGAAAAAGATATTTATTCTGCCTCAACCACAAGTGACATTGGGATGTCATTTTTATGTTTGGTTTAAATCAGCTCAGATTTAGACTGGAGCTGCACAGATGGTTTAGTTATTAACAGTGATAAGCATGCCAAAGGAAGACTATTGTCTATCTATACCTACTATGCTTGTTTCAAACACACAAGAAAATACCTTTGATCACCCCCAAAATTTCAGGGATGATCATAAAGAGCCATACTTCACCTGCTGCCACTCAGAGGCTTCGTATTTTACTGCAGACATTTGATGAAAGCCCAAGAACAGGGGCTACAATTAAGTAACTGTGCAAACCCCTGTGCAAAGCTAGCTAAAATACTGGGCAGCTAGTGCTGAAACCAAGATGGAATAACCTTTTAGACACTCCTTGTCTAAACCAGAAAACAATATGCAAAAATACCACGTCTGCTGCTTCAGCTGGCAAACAAGAAAAAAAAAGTAAGAGGAGAGAAGGAGGAAAAGAAAGAAGACCTTGTGCATTGTGTCAACGAATTACATTCAACACAGAAAAAGATACGAGTGGTTATAGCTTCCTGTAAATTACTTTATGTAATTAAATTCCCTTCTTGAAATTACAAACCATTTAGCTCTTCTTTTATAACAATGTAAACAATGACCAACAACAACCCTTTTTAGTGTCTGATGCCACAGAAGTTATAAGCAAGGAAATTTCCTTTTTATTTCTCTGCTTCAAAAGAAGCCATTGTAAGGAGATTCATTCAGAGCTACTTACAGGACATCAGCCAGAAGAGAGGTTGTCTTTGTTTCTCTTTTTTCCAATCTTGTCTGAAACTACATTTAAGCAAATGTGACCTAAGGTCCTTATCAGTCATCTAACTGCAGGCAGACAAGTTAAAGGTGACCTGCAGGAGTTTTAAACCATGGGGTTTATAACTGGTTTGTTTCTTTGCATACCTACAATGTAACTTTCTTGCACTGTAGGAGTGTGATTTATCTATCTTCCTAGCATTTCAATTTTCTGACCATTTTTACTTTGAAAAAGTCAGGAATGTCAGGTCAAGTCTTCCCTGCTTGCTAGGAATGAGTCTTGTGAGATGAGAGCTGCTCCGAGCAGCTTCCTCCAGGTTGCTCTATTTATGAAATGCCTGCAGGTCTCAAGGTACCAAGGTCTGCTTGGCCACACTTCACTGGGTCTGCAGCTATTGCACCTTCTCAGCGAGGAACTGAGATGGAGACACAAGGCCCCTGAAGACACTGTGGTTCAGCTCCACTAGAGGTAGCGTAAGAAGTCCCAATGCAGAGAAAGCACTGGTAGCATCCAGTGCTTTAATCCCTGTGCTCTCCAGACCTGCTCTAACACATGTTAGAAGTGCCAGCCGCCATCTGGAGGCCTAAAACATTGCTGTTGCCCAAATGCTGTTAAGTGGGAGAGTCAAATGGGGACAGACAGAAATTGTTGAGAAGAGGAAAAGGAGGGAAAGAAGCTTCTGCAAAGAAGTTAGAAGCCCGTGATGCAGGCAAAGTCTGGGGTCCAATTCTGAAGGCAGCAGGGTCAATACCACTGTAACAGCATTATGATTCTTAAGTACAAAGCAGGGAGCTGAGCGCACCTGGTAAGACACTGCATCCCTGTCCCCACGGCCAACCAGCCTCCGCTTGCTCTGCCATCCGTGAGCAGATCCCACCCAAGCAGGAGCAAATCCCATGGCAGTAAGGTGCTGGACCAGGTGAGCAAGCCCTGCCCAACCCAACCCTGAGACACTGTCCCCCAGCTTCATGCCTGGGCCGGGACACACCAAGGAGCTGCTCTCAGAAGCAGCAGATCATCTCTGGGAGCAGACAAGCCCTACAAGAGTCGGGCACATGGAGCAGCAATATGGCAAGCAAGGGTCAGCTATAAAAGGGGAACCCACCCATCCCAGCAAGTATTTCACTACATCAGTGAAAAAGGAAAAGCCACATTCTGCTACATTAACACCTTCAGCAGTCAAACCATGCTTTACGTCACTCTATCAGGCAATACTATTTTCAGTACACTAAAATCAGGCACATGCTTCTGTTTCATGCTTCACTGCTGTATTTCCCCCCCAGTTTTAATAAACATGGCCTCCTCAATTTATGTTTCCCTACCAGAACCGCAGAGGGTTTTCAAATACATTTTTCCAGCTTAAACAAAGGCCTTCTTCTACAGTAGATCCCAGTGGTTTTATGGAAGTATTTTGCACTACTCCCCGTCGAAGCACAGTGTGTTACTGAGATGGAAGCTGTGCTGTAGCTCTCAAAAGGTGGCTGCAATCCAGTGAAGTTACCCGCGCCACATTTATAACACAAACCTTAATTGTCTGAGGTTTGTACAGCACTTTAAAGACACACTGAAGAAGCTAAACACACTGAGAAGTTCCTCCCCCGTTGCAGAGAGGGCTCCGCAGCCACATCAAGAATCTCGATGAATTCTCGGATAAATTTAGCAAAAACAACAGCACTTCTCTGCAGTAGCAGGGTTTCATTTGGGAAATAACATCCAGTGTTTATGTACAAAGGATTTTTCCTCCTCCTGCCACTGCTATGCTATGCCCACTGCTTCCCCTCTACTTTGATGCAGAAAACAGAATACCAAGTGCCTAACCAGGACTTAAAGCAGATTTTTAAATTAGTTCCTGACAGCGCAAACAGATTGCTATTGATTGAAATGAGGCTGATTTTAGGCCTTGGATTAGCAAACCTAATGACTAAATACTGCATTGCCCATTTCAGTACTTTGCACCGTTACTCCCCAGTGGTTTCCCAGGCAGCTGTGAAGTCTCTGCACTTGCAGATTAGCGTGAGAGAGCAAGGCCAGGCCATCTGTGGCTGCGCTGCTCGGCCCTACTCAGCCGGAAAGCAGGACCTCCTCCAAACCCCCCGGTACAGGGCCCCCGCCACTACAACCTCATTAAGAGCTTTGAAGCCCGTTCACATCTTCCAAAGCGAGCCCGTGCTCCAGAAGGCCGCGCAGGACCAGAGCTCCACACCTCGCCCCAGTGCAGGAGCCTCCAGCGCAGGCCTTGGCTCAAGCTGAAGGGAATCAAAGCACTGAGCCGAGCCACCTCCCTGGGTCTCCAGACAGCCTGGCTGGAGTCAGTGGTTGAGACTTCACGCAGATAACACGTGCTGTGTTAACAGCCCGACTCCCAGAAATCAGAAATGTGTACTTAAAACTAATTGGTACAGAGCTTTCATGTCCAAATTGTACATTCTCCTACTTACAAAGGTAGAGACAGATCCTAGTTTTAAGCAATACATGAAGCAACATTTTCCTGATTAAAAGAAAGTGGACTACTTTTGCCTTTTGCTTTGTTGTTTAGTTTCAAAGAACATTTAAATAACAATATCTGCTAGCAAAAAGGGTAACATCAATTAGAAGGAAAAAAAACCCAAACCCGTTTGTATAATTTCAGTTTTCAAAAGCAGTGAAATGCAAACACCAAAGCTACACACACGGAACCAAACCAATCCCCAAAACCCACATTAAAGGCAACCTTTCTTTCCTTTTCTTTTTCTTTTTTTTTTTTTCCTAAAAAAAAAAAAAAGAAAAAGTTTGCTGCCTAGAATTCATTTGCTTTTAACAGCCTGAGATACTGCAGGTACCAGAACAAGTTATTGTATTTAGACCCTCTTAGATACAATTCAGCTTCCAAACACTACGTTATTAAGATGTGGAAGGACAGACATATCCATACCCATCCTCTGGCCAATACACAAAGACTCCAAAGGTCTCACTCTCCTATGTGGCTGCTGAACCTCAGCTAAGAAATGTACATTTCAATCTGAACTCTGCATCACTGAGCAAACACTCTGCCTCCAGCCCACCAGTGGCTTCAAAAGCACATCCAAGTTTTACCATTGAAAAAATACAAATAAAAAAATCAAGCAGCTATGTGCTCCTGCTGCCCAACTGTCAGCACAAGCAGTATGATGCCAAAGGAAATTTTTCACACAGGTATTTCATTAGCCAGGTGAGTTTTTAGACTGTTTCTCTCTACCTTGGGAAAAGCCCCATACCCTTTCAGTACCACCACCACGCACAAAATGGCCAGGGGTATGTAACTGGCTTGAAGACAAGCTATCAGTTTTCACCTAGACAACAAAAAAACCCCAATGTGCATCCCGGATGGAAAATGTCTGAGTGTATCACCTTTAGCTCAGCTCAGCAGTGACCCAGAGCAGTGTTCTCCTGGAGGGAGAGCTGAGTGTTATAGTCATCAATGAATGTTGGATAAAGAGCCGATGAGGATCACAGAAAACTCACATGAATAGGTAATCAAACATGTTCATGTTATTTAGCAGTTCCAGTTCAGCAAGAGCCACAGCAACAATAGACATTAATCATCAATAATGCTCAGCAGCCTGACTAAGGCTGGGGAGTGAAGGAGGCACAGGAATTAGCTCTGTTTTCCCTCCTCCAAGAAGCTCTGCTGAAGTCACAGAGATGTCACACCTCCAGAGCAACAGGACAGCATCAGTTTTCCCGCCCTTTCCTCCCATGCTCCAAACCCAGCATGCTATTTATGAGCAGTAAATATGTGCTATACCACCCTGTTCTCCTCAGCTTCTTTGAGACTCCTCCTCATGTGATTTAAACAGTGGGTGAGAAAAGGAAGGAGGAGGTGTAAGACACTCATCTTCGTGACAAACGGCTGTTTGCAGAACAGAGTGTGATTACAGCCGCATTTAACATCTAAACGCGCTCAATACACCGTGAGGCTCCCGAGCTGACTAACCACAGAGCTTGAGGTTAACCTAACTGGAAATATCAGCAACTCTTTCCTATTAGCCCCAACTCTTTTCAGAAGGAGGTCAGCCTGTTTTTACTCTATGTACAGAAACAGCAATGGGTCCTGAAGCTCAGAAAAGAATCGCACTGTTGTATAGCCAAGGTGATCCCAGACACCTCACACATGCAGAAGAAGAGAAAAACAGCTCAGATAAGGCTAATGACAAAACAGACTCAAAGTTCAAAGGGTCACTCTCCAAAAGCTAGAAGAATGACTTAGCACAACACAAGGAAGCATACTGGGAACTAAGAGGTTTCATCTCACATCTATCCCCTGCTTCATCTAAGTGAATTGTACAGCCAGCCACAGACAAAATCCTTTCAAGAGGTGATGGGCTCCTCTCTCCCACTGGCACTGTCTGCAGCTGTGGTGGGGATTCCCTTCCACAAACCACTGTGTCAGTCTAGGGCATGGCTTTTAAAAGAGGCAATGACTCAATTTCCAACAAATGCTCCCATGCTGGAGGCAACTACAGATTTTCAAAGAGGACAGCTTTAATGCAGGCCACTGTGGTTACACTAAAACCTGTCACACCTTTAAACACTTCCTGGTTCCCTATCCTACCCCGATCACTGCCAGAGGTGTTGTTGATTCCCGCTGGAGAGCAGTTGTTTCGAGTCAGCACCTGCACTGAGCACAGGCCCAAACCCTGACACATCTTTGGCCAAAAGACCTATGAGTATTTGAAATATCTTTTTCCTCCCCTCTGCTTGGTCACAGCAGGAGAGAAATGTGTTTGAATTATTTTTATACACAGTTGGAGTAAGAGACTGGAGAGGACAGATAGTCTCTTGCAACCCTCTCCCCATACCCTGAGGTACAGAAGAACCAAATATTGAGAAGCAAACAGTAATCTGGATGCTTTGTCAAAAGGAGTGAAGCATTAATCTAATTTTCTAAACAAAGCAGACAACCTGGCACTCAAATCAGCTTACCACTTTGCACCTCTCTACAAGGATTAGCAGAATGCCATAATTATAATGCCCAATTTGATTTATTAGAGAAGGCTGCGTAGAAAAGATGACAAATTCAGTAGCATTGTGAAGAGAAGGGATGAGAGTATAAGGAAAGCGTCAAATTGAACAGTAATTTCTAAGCAACATTTCAATATAATTAGCATTAATTACAGTAAGCTTTCCAAATTAGGTATAAACCTATGTTTAATAACCCTGAGATGCAAAAATCACCCCCCAATTCCAGGAAACTTGGTATTACAGCCAATTTGTCTAGACAGCTTGGCAGGAAATGCCAGAATTCTAGGTGTGAACTTTGTGGTAATTAAAAAAAAAAAAAAAAGAAAGAAAAAATTATTGAACTTGTCTATATCATTTGCATAATTAGTTTGAACCAAGAATAGCCTAGTTTATCTAGCTTAGATTTTGCTGCTACTTTCATCAACCTTACAGACCTGAAAACTCGTCTGGTTTTCACAACTGTATCAGATAGGATAATAAAAGGTATTTTTAAAAACTCCCATTTCAAGAAAAGATGAATTTTAAGTGTGACTTGTTTAAAGAGGCACAATGCATTAATGAGTCACTCATCACAGGTTTTATTTTATACTCTTTGTGCAAGCTCCTCACTCTTTCTGGAGTTTGTTACTTATACTTACAGGGAGGGGGGGGGAAGAGATTAAGCAATGAAAGATGAATTCAGGTTTTCATGAGTGTGGCAGCAAATACCCTATTTAATCACTGATGGCAGCCAAATACTAGCCAGAAGAAAGAGATAATGTCCTCATTTTTCAAAGCTGAAATACAAATAATCTAAATGTTTAGTAAACTATGACAGCAGCAGCACATAATTACAGAAACTGGAGTTTGGCCAATGTAACAAAACCTCTCGCCCCAAAGGTTTCTAAGGAATTGTCATGACATCTCCAGCATCACAACTGCTTGAAACTTGAGGAACTGGCTCACCCCAGCTCAGGAAGAGGGGACCGCTCTGCTGCCCGCCAGAGCCCAGCCTCATGATGGTGTAGGGACCTGAACTCCCCGCAGCATCACGTTAGACCTGAGGGAACAACTCTCTGAGCTGTAGAAAGGCAGTATGTACCAGAGTCAGGCTTTCACATTTGAGAGATTTTGGTGGCAATCGAGACCTAATAACCTCCTGCAGTGCTCCCTGGTTCCGTTCTTGAACTGCATTACTCTCAGTCATGCCAACATGAACATTTGTCAGGTTACTCTGGGGACCAGAGCAGGAAGTGAGCCAGATTTACATATGCTTTGCAAGGGTCGCTGGCCTGGGGTTTGGGGCCTTTTCACGTAAAGAAAGAAAACCTGACACAACAGCAGCTTTGCAAAAGGCAGAAGAGCTGATGAAGCACAATGCCACAATCCTGGTGTAAGCAGCAGGCAGGAATACCATCCAGCACTACTGCATTTAAATGTTTCATAGCAAGTCAGGGATTTCTGGTAAAATACACACTTAGCGTTTGGTGGATTGGATGCCAAGAAAAAGGAGCCTGGTTGCTCAAACTTTCATCAAAACTAAAAAATGCTTCTATTAATCCATAATAAAAAGTAATTTTAATTTGCACAGAATGAGTATTTGTGCACAAACTGCACCTGTAACTAGAGGGGGAACTGAAATCATATCACTCAACTAGTAACAAAAACAAACAAGAAACTTAATGTATTTTACCAGCATATACACTGAGAAGTCTAAACACAAAACATTTGGTGTCACTTTGGGGAGTTAAAAGATGACAAACTTGGCAAATATTTTGCCAGAAGGGCATGGTTACATGATCTGCTTAAATTTTTGCAAGCAGAAAGTACAAACATCTTCACGTAAGTTACGTGTACTGAATTATTCCAAGTTGTTGGGGTTTTGTTTATTTTGGGTTTTTTAATCAAAAGGAAGAAAACAGAAGTCTGCTAATTTGTTCATGAGAACAATTAGCCACCAGAAGAGTAGGGCCGTGAGCAGACCATTAGAATGTCTAACAAAGTGTGATGAGCCCTTCTGAATCAGTATGCTACAACACAATCACACTGCATTAGACAACCTTTACAATCCTTTCAAATCCTAAAATATCCAGAGTCTGAAAAAACACTCCCAATAACTGGACAATTAAATCTTTTGCTGTCTGGCACACATACAGAACTAGTTTCACGGAACAGAAGGTGTGCTTGTGTTAAACAGCTCTCTTTCTCTTCATCACAGAGAATAAAAAGAAATTGATTTTCATCATAATGTTCTTCTTAGCTCAGAGCAAATGCTGGAGGATCAAGTACATGGGTCTTTCCACTGGCTGCCATTTGGCACCATGTTAACAGTCAACTAGGAAAGTGTTTCTTTAGAGAAATAGGCTCCTGTGCCATGTGGATTTCAAACTGATGAACGAGCACCGAGTCACCAACAAATCTCCCTGCTGAGCAGCAGTTCAGTGATAAATAGCCTGCCAGCCATAGTGCCTCTTCTTTGTCACCTCCCCCCTGCTCCATACACACTGTGGTTGGATGGGAGTCTGCAGTCACCCCCTCCAGCATGACAACTCTTAATTCATTAATGCTCTACCACTTCTCAGAAGGGCAGAGACTCCCTAGAGCACAACTTCCTCCAAACTGATTTTCCACTTCTAAAATACTTGAATGCTCTCTCCTCAACATACTGTGTTGGGGGCACATGAACTTGATTCATGAGGTGAACATATTCATGTTTTCAACTTCCAGGTGCACTTTAACAAGCATGTCTTCCCCAAAAAAGGCTGTGAACTGACGAATCATTTCTATTTATGTCTAATAGTGTAAGAGCCACAAGCCTATGCTGTGAATTACTGCACCATCTCAAAGCTGCAGGCTGCAAGAGGGGTCTGGTCTTCCATTTTAGCTCATGAAACTTCCCAGCAACACAGGATCTGGTTACCAGAGAAGCCCAACCTACCAGCAGAACAACATTTTGCAGTCACCAACGCCACGATAAAGTCACTTCTGTTGAGAAATAATTCCCTACCTGTTTTGATAGCTTCAAGGGGAGTTTCTTCTTCATCCGTTCCTTGCCTCTTTCTGCCTCTCTCTCGGAGCTCCCAGCATCATTGTTATGGCCATTTTCACTTGGCTCAGCAGACATACAGTTTTCAGATTCTCTAGGTTTCTTTCCCGGGTGCCTCTCCCATTTCTCCTTCCGCTCCTGAGGCTTTAGCGACATGTCCTTCTGTAAGGAGGAAAAAAAAATAGTATGCTCTTTAAGTTCTCAGAGACTACTTTTAAGCATTAAGCAGGATAAATATTGAATAAAAACACAAACAAGACAGCATGTTCTTTCCAGAGATGACTTAAGATGAATAATTAGGCACGCACAATGCAAACAGTAATTTTAGATTAGATTAGGATGAATACTCTCCAGGCTATGTGTTTGATTAATTTCAGAGATGCTGGAACTGGTTATGAAAATGAGTTTGCTTCAGATTAATTCAGAAACCATACGTCAACAGCGCATGAACTAATCAGCATCCTGATGGAAAGCCTTTAACTGCTCAACTGAAACAGAGGTGGTTTCTATTTGTTTTGTTTCTGATGTCAGAAAGCAACATATCAGGACCCCCCTCCCTCCCCCCCAGGCCTGACAGTCTCTGATTCACAGCAGCATTCATATGGAGAGATGCACTTCTAAAGCCAACCATGCATTCAATAAGCAAGCCGAGATCAATGGGATCTAAACATATAACAGAGGTTGAACACTTCTAAGTGTAAGCGTCTGCCCCGAATCAGGACTAGAACACACAATGTAAGCACAGTTAAAAGCGGGTATGTCATGTCATAATGATTAACATAGGAAGCGAGATCAGAGAAGGGAATTACTGCTATCCCTGGCATCTTTGAGGATGGAAAGCTGAACTCTCAGTGACAACATATCACCCTCTCCCCGTACACACACCACACAGAAAAAGAGTTTAAGAAATAACATGCCAAATCACTAGGGCATTAGCACTCTACGGCCAGGTAAATTTTTCCCCAATGCTTTTTATTAGCAGCTCAAGGGTAAAAACAAAACTGGTTTTGGAGTGTTTTGCAGAATCTCTATCCCAATTAATTTCTATGTGTATCAGATTAGGAGATACGTTAAAAGTTCTGATCACCGTACCAAATTCTGACAACTTCAGCCACAGAAATTTTCCTAAATGCCTCATCATGCCTTTTCTAAATGCCTCGCTTCTGACTCAAGCAATTACATGATGGATATTTGCATGCTACGTGAATGGAGCTCACAATGCAACTCACATCAACACACACACCTTCAGTACTGCAAAAGAACTTATGAGAATCATTAGCTCTTTAGTTTCTCAAAAAACTAAAGCCCAACAAAAAAAGCAAATTAGGAATTGGGATGAAATGCCCTGCTGATTGCTCTAGATTACTTCCTCCCCCTCTCGTTTAATTAGTGAATTGACTGCCTCAGTGTGCAACATGCTGACTCCACTCCAAATCAGTCACTGCTTAAAGTCACCCTTCCCTGTGAAGCAAGATGATGCACTGACACTTTAGGGTCACAGAGACATAGAAATTTGAATCATGAAGCTAAAACACATTCAGCTGTTTCCTATTCCAGTCCAGGCTCAAAGACAATTACCCAGCACTCAACCTCTATCCACCTTGCACAGGGGGCCTGTGAGCCTGGGGAGCTCCTCTTAAAGCACACATACATACTGCAAGTTGCAAAACCCCCGAGGGTTTTTTTGCACCACCTCCTACCTGGTGAAAGAGAAAGGAGAGACTACTGTCTGGATCATTCTCCACAAATGATAAAATACAGAATACAAAACAGTGTTTAGTTGCTCACTTCGGTTTTTAAAGATAACACTCTAAAGCAGCAGGTTGAGACTTAACGGAGGCCACATTGTCCTACTTACTGTGAAGCTGCCAAAATAGAAATCAAAATACTAAGCTTTAGTTACTAGTGCAGTGGTAATGACATCAGTTAGCTGATACTCAGCAAAGCATCAGAAACAGAAGTCACCAAAAGTGTGCACTTCATAAAGCCAGATGCAGCTGCAACATGTCAGCAGACACATAGAAGATGCTGTAAGAGGTGATGGGGAGCCCTGCTAAAGCAGAAAGGAGGCTGTGGCAGTGGCAGGCCACCACCTGTAAGCACCAGCAAATAATGCAGTCCTGGCTCAGAGTGTAATACTCACTTTTAAGGACACTTTGCAAAGCAGTAAACAGCCGTTTCAGTTTCAATTCTAGCTGACTTCACGTGGGGATTGGGCCTCTGTTAACACCTCGGGAGGTCTTCCCTCAGTACCCGCAGCACGTTCCCTGCACCTTTTAGACAATCCACTTCACCACATAACTAGTCTGGAAATCTGTGGGTTTCACACCCTTTACTGAACCCTACAAAATTCCCTGCTTAGAAATTTATGGTTTTATCCCTTTTTTTTTTTAGATTTAAGGTTTGTCTCATCACTCAGCTACTAACAAAATTAATTCAGGGCATACAGTCATCACTGGATCAAAGCCAAGGAAATAATGCATTCACTTGTAGTGCCACTTGTGTCCAAGAATCTCAAGCACTTTCCAAACAGCCATGAATTAAGACCCAAGCCCTGGTAGCCGAGGCTGCTGCTTGTGTCTGGCAGGAGGAAGGCGAAGGGAGGCATCCGCTGCTCCGCAGCTCGGCTTTGGGGAAGAAGCCAAGATTCTCAGCCACGTGAGAAGAAAACTATTCCCCAATCCTGTTTGTCCCACATCAGCAGAGGATGCAGCACTAAAGACTTATCTCTTTCTGGGAACACAGGACACTGAGCTCAGCTTCTCCTTACTGACAGAGGGTGACACCAGGGCTGTTTTCTAAGCTGCTAAATGCAGACCTCTTTGCAGCCTCAGGCTGAGAGCAGGAGGGGGCTAATGGGGTTTCTGTTCTTGCCTCCTTTGTTTCCTTTCTATTTACTCTACTAAAAGAGCCTTCCAGCGATTGCTCTTTTACTAGTTTATGACCTCCAAGTTGGGGACCTCACTTAGCACAAGAGCTCACTATTTTTGGATGTGCATCTGTGCTTCGGTGCAGGCGAGTGCTGGAAAATTTAAGCACATACAGAATGTACAGTACATTGCCACAGTGAACAACATTTATTGATGTACCTTGACTTCCATCCAGAAATCCCAGCTAACAGGTGAGACTGGCCTAGTGACAAACTACTCCACGGGCGCTCTCCCCCCAGACAAACCCAGACGCAGTTATTTTTGCCCTTTGCATGTCACATAAAGCCTAGGAGTTCACACAGCCACGGTGTCTGAAGTCAGGCCCTGGAGTCAAAAGGTCTCTGTATCCAGCCTTGAGGCTTCTCCCCAATCCAGGAGTCACCTTTGCTCTCAGGGCTGGTAAATCCCCTTCCTCCAGGGAAGGCTGGTGATCCAGGCCTATTCTCTCTTCTCAGTTGTAAGAAGGAGATTGCCAAATCTTGTTCTAGAATATACAAAACTATTTTCTTCCTTACTACTCACTGCTTCCAAGGCTGTCTCCTACCTGTCCTCACTTAAGAATCTCTCTCACACCTTCCAGGGCAGGCTACAACCTCTCCATCTGCAGCCCCTTGTCTGTCTGGGCCGCAGACGGAGAGCAGATGGTTCTAATTGGCTGCATGGTTACAGATAAGGAAGAATTAGGCCTTTCTTTAGAGCCTCTTTCCTGGCAGTTACTCCATGAAATAGAGATTCTATCTCCCCACTTGCTTATTCAGATGCACAGATACCAAGAACACTTCAGCTCTACCTGAAGTACCTTGCGCACCTGTAGCTGCGAGGATCCACCAGCAAAGACCTCAGCACAGGCAGGCAACCCAAGTCTGTAACCTAGGCTCTGCAACGGATTTTGGAAGTCCGTAACAAAAACCGGGGTGATTTTTTTTTTCCCCCATTGCTATTTGGTCCAAGCTAAAGTTCAACAATTGCACCTCTGCTTGTGGTGGAGCTGGTGACATCCTTAAGCGCTCGGAACACACCTTCCTGTAAAGTCCTTTCTCTGTCACCAAGGCACAGCTGCAATCTCCAAAGACACCCAAGGTGCACACCGCTCAGTTTGTAGATAAAGCTGTGAGGAATGTGAGTGCCCTCAGCTCTGGAATGAGACCATTCTTGCCCCTAAAATGGCACAGAAGAGACTTGTGCACACTGGACTCCACGCTGTCTGTTTGATGAGGAAATCAGCATCAGCCCTAGAGGACCCTGGCGCAAGCTCACACCCAGAGCTGGCCACTGGCTGGAGTTATCACCGCCTGTTTGCTCAGCCCAGCTCAAACTCTTCCTTAATCCTCTGAGTTTACACAGCTCTTTAAGATCCCAGAAAGCATGTCGAGGGAGGCTGGGGTTGTAAATACCTTTCATACACAGGGAACACTTAAAGACTCTGAAAAAAACTACAAAACCCACACAGCTAGATGAAAAACCTCGAGAGGTTGCTGGGGTGCAGCGGGCAAAAATAACACCTACAGTTAATAAAATAGCCACCCTCAGCCCTCAAGCATCAGTTCAAAATGCAGCACTGGTGCAAAATCAAGTCCATTACAATCCCCTGTCCCCAGGGCACATCAGACACTGCGAAGCTCAGACACAGCCAAGGACTGGTTACACTCTGCTCCTGCCAGGCTGCCTTTGCTGACTTCAGAAGATTATATGGGCTGATTTCCCAGAAGGGAAGCAGCCTCCAGCTTCTTTCTCCACAACTCTTTACTGCACTTATTCCTTAAGTTGGGGAACATGAAATAGCCCACTGAACATCAAACAGGAGAAGGATTCACTCAAAGGAAATTTTAAAAACCCACTACTGTCTCTAAAACTGACCCTGCTTGTCCTTGTTTCTGCCTCCAGCTTCTCAGCAAAATTGCAATGGAAAAGCCCCCGAGGATCTAAGCACCAGCTATCCTCACATCAACTTTATCATGCAATTAGCAGTAGAGTTGTCAACTGTGTGTGTTTAATAGTTCAGGGAGAGATCCTGGCTCAGAGAGGAGCTGAAATAGATTTATTTCAGTTAGGTTACTTTTAAAATACTCCTATTGACCTGATACCCGGTTTGCAGAATAGCAACATAGAAACAAATGCTGACTGAATATTCTTGTGCTTTCTAAGTAGACAAAGCAAATTACAAATACAGACTGGACCACTACTATGGGAAATCTACTGTCTGTTTAGTTGCATAAAGGTGACACAGGAGACCATAATTCAAATGGAAAGATAATATTGCAGATATACATGAGAAATGTACATGAAAGAAATTAACATTAAAGCAGGGATTTGAAGATGGGTCCATAGAGGGAGAAACTACTGCAAGAACAGGGGCCAGTACAGAAGAGTAACCAAGAGGCAAATGCAATGAGGTGAATAAGGAGAGGGAAAAAGGGAGAAAAAAGGAATAGGTTAAGAGGTAACTTTACTGGAGGGTATCAGGACCACTTCAAGGTGACTGAATTTGAACTCAGCATGGTGAACAGTCAGCAAACACAAGTGGAGATCCTAAAAATGAGCAAGAGAACACTTGAACAGTGGAAGAGGAGAAGTCTGGAGCTCTGCTCTGGTGAGCTACAGAACAGGAGGGCAGAGAAGGGGAAGGAGCTGCAGAGGTAGGACTGGCCCCCAGCTCAGCACAGCAGCTCCTCACTGGATGTCCCAGCTGGCCACAGGCCAGCCCGGCTTCGCTCTCCCCGGAGCAAAGGGCACTTTGGAGGCAGTTGGCCGGCATCTCCAGCTGGCAGGCTGCAATTTTCCTGGATGGAGAAGTTCTCACTTTTCCTGTAATCTAACACACACTTGTTTGCTTTGCTTTCCCACCCTCCTTCTCCCCCATTGCGAACTTCACTAAAAACGTAACTCAAGCCTCTAGCCTTTCAACCAGAGCCACTAAAGCTCTTCTAAAAGGCAAGAAAAGTCTAGATCTGAAGTGACTCTCTTCCTTTGACCTTACGTTCAAGCAATGCAATCAATATCAATTAAAATGATTGCAAATTAAATCCTTGCTTGTTTAACCTTAGACTTCAATTCTCCTTTTGTAGCTGACATATTCCAGATGAGTTTGGGTCTTGCTTTTTAAAAGGCATCGCGTTTGCTCTGACCCTGTCACATGTTTAGCTCAAGAATAAGATGACTTTTTGACGAGACAGTTTTGGAAATGTTAAGACATTTGAAGCTGCCACTAGTTTGCAGGTTTATGATACATGATTTAACTTAAAAATAAAAGTGAATGAACCAAGAAACTCACTGTAATTGAAACAGTCAAATTTATTACCAGAGGCTGCATTCCTCTCACCTGTGAAGAGCTGAAGAGCAAACTGCCGGTACTCTGTTAAAAGCCCACTTGTTATGTCTCCCAAGAATTAAAGACCTCTGCTGCTAGGACCTTGAAGGCACCGTAACAAGTAGAGGAACCTTGGACAAATGTTACCTCAACACAATCTAGCCAAAATTACAGAAGCCAAGGTCAGAATCACTCTACTTTTAAATGCATTTTAATCCACAGTGATTTTTACAAGGCTTTGATTGCTCTTTTTGCTTGCAAAAAACACCTGAATAAATCAAGTGCTGAACAGTAATTGCTATCAAAAGTTGGGGAGAAGGGAGCTGGTTCTACTCTCTTCCTTTGCAATGACTCGAGAAAAAAACAACAAAACAACCACACAAAGAAAAAAAAAAAAACAAACAACAAAAAACCCCACCAAACACAGAACACAGAACACCACCCCCCAAAAAAAACCCACTACCAAACCCAGTCCTCACTCTCCATGGTAGTACCAAGTACCTGGAAACAAATGTTTAACAGCAATTTAGGGGACAATAAAAGTAAGAATGTGCACAGCTAATACCTTCTTTTACGTAAGAGGTGGAGGAACCCCACATGATTGTGAGCGTACAGTTATTCATGTTCTTGGTAGAAACCCTTCTCCACCATCACCCAACAGGGAGATGAATACACAAAAGATCTCCTGGTTTAAGCCTCGCTCTGCAAGCTCCACAGGAAGGACGCTGTGGCTTTCTCCTTCTCCTCCAATTTCCTCTTCAGAGCCTGTGGGTGCCTCGCTGCAGAGAACTGCACCCGTCTTCCTCACTACCTACTAACAGACACACTCCACAGCTATTAAAACTCCCACAGGTGCTCGCTGTCCATCAGAAAGGAAATGATCCCATTTTAAGCCATCAGTATTTCCTCTAGTGATGGCAGTAAATGCCTGACGAGTGCTCACAGAATTACTGTCAGCGGAAAGTGTGTCAGAGAGCAAGAGAGCTTAAATGATTGAAGGGAAGCTGGGGCACCATTTTCAGGTAGATGAAATGAGGCATATTGCAAGCCCGGCCTGCCCAGCTTTCACAGGCTGCAGGAGTGCTGAAAGGCGCTGCTGTTTGTGCACCACAAGGCCAACGCACCCAGCTTTCACAGCAGATAAAAGTAAGTTTTGGCTGAAGCTGCTTTCAGCCAGGACTGGGAGCTCAGCCTGCCCACTTTATGTTGTGTATGAAGGAGCTAGAAAAGAGGTTGTGCTT
Source organism: Chloroceryle aenea (assembly GCA_013399075.1). NCBI lineage: Eukaryota > Metazoa > Chordata > Aves > Coraciiformes > Cerylidae > Chloroceryle > Chloroceryle aenea. Next base: position 713,591 of record VWZY01011632.1, on the reverse strand, counting down.
ATCTGACAGCACCTACTTCAGTTTATTTGAGTGGCATCACCACACTGCTGGGTACAAATGCTGAGAGCAGAGCACGTGCCTCCTGCAAACTCCCACCACCTCAGCGAGTACTCTCCCAAGAGGGAAGGATTAGGATGGCAGCAGCACCGCGTGCTGCCCTCACGCTGCCCAACGCTTCACAAGTGACAGTCCATGTGCAACACCTACATTTCAAAGAACATGGTCTGGAGGATATCCATCTCAACTTCCAAAGGTAGCCAGGAAGTAAGCAGCACAGTCAGGCACACACTACAGGTCCAGGGTTTTGAGAAGACATTCCTCAAGTGTGCCAATATTCAGTGACACTGCTGGGCCCACGCTGACGATAAGCGGCAATCACAAACTTGTTTTCAAAGCAAACACTTAATCTGAACTAATTCCCCTCTCCCCAGATTATTTAAACAGGTACTCATGTTGAATTCTAACAGCTCCCATCGAGTGACAGAATTAGGACCTGAAGAAGCAGCTCCTTGCTTGAAGCCAGATGTGGCCATTTCATCACTCAGTTCCAGTCTTACCAGGAAGATAACACAAGCCCCAGTTTCCAGCTGCACCAGCTGGCCCCAAGCTGCCAAAGGAAAAGGCATGAGGGTCCTACCAGCACAAGCTGGTTATAGCAGCTGGATGCTTTCACCATTACCAATTCTCATCTAAAGTAGTCAGAAAAAACAGGAAGGCACTGTGGAGTAGAAGGTGCCTCCAGCCCATTTGTCACAATGGACAGAAATGCTTAGAGATACTGTCTCTCTCTAAAACTAGTAACAAAAGAAGATACAACTGTTTCAACCTCTGCTGAGAGGGGGATCTCCTGCTTCCATGAGCTGGATTCTGGAAACAGAGAGGAGCTGAGGCTGGGCAGATGGACTGGGCATATGGCTCATTCACCAAAGGCAGGGGCTTAAATTGGTCTCCTCCTTCTATACTTCTGCATTTAAAGTTTTGATCCACATAGTGCCAAGTATATAGCAACTACTTTGTGATTGTACTGACTACCAGGTGACTGGCTTCATACTTGAGACTTAAAAGACACAGCTATAACCTTATGTAGCTTGGACATGACTTCAGGAATCTTGGGCCTGATTTTTTCCATAATTTAAAGCTTCCACCCACTGAATATGAATGCAAAGTTTAAATTGATTTTCTAGGATTCCCAGTTCAACCACACATTGTCTCGACTCATTTTATGGTAAATACTTTTAAAATTAGTCACAAAAAATGCACTGCTCTAAGGCAGTAGAGCCTATAGAATGGGAGCTCTGGACATCTCCAGCCTGCACTCCTTACTGCCACCTTCCTAGGAAGCGTGCCATTCCCAAAGACACTACAGAACAGAGGTATCAATGTTCTTCAGCAACAGCACAGCAGTCTGCAAGCTCAGCTTCAGGTTTGACACAGCTTGCACAAAGCCAACCAACACTGTGCTGAGGAGATGAACGCTCGCAAAGTCACTTCTGCCAGCTCTACTGTAGGAGTGAGAGCCTCCAGAAGGAAAACAGCCATATCCTGATCCCTGGTGCTGCGTGTTAAATTAATTTATGTTTAAACACTATGACACTAGAGGCATTTTTTACCAGCTCTGCAGTTGCCCTCAGTGGTAGGCAACAATTTTCAGTTCAGCTGTCACGAGGTCTAGAATGTGCAGTAAATAAATAATCCTCCGGTAGTTTCTTTTGGATAGGAAACAAAAGAGAAGAAATAGGAATGGTCCAACAATAAGAAATATGTAGAAGCCAGCCATCTCCAGAAATGGCTGCCCATAGCATATTACTTCAGCCTAAGGGGAAAATCTGAATGCAGCAACTTCTACTAGAAGAGAAATGCCTTTCTAAATATCTAAATGTCACATATGGTATGGAAAAGTCCCGAGCAGTGCATCTGTGCACCCTCATCACCCTTGCTCCTCCTCAAACACGCTGCTGGAGAAATGCATTGTACAACAGAGGTCTACAGCTGCCAGTCCCACCAGCAGCTCTGTGCTCCCACGTCGCGTGGCTCAGCGCACCACGTGCTCACCAACAGCTCATCTATAACTGGTTTGCTAACAGCAAACAAGCAGCGACCAAATGTTTCCATATACCCTTAGGGCTTCCTAGAACAGTTCCAAATATTCTGGTATCTGTGTCAGGAACAAACCATCCATTTCTATCCCAGGCGACTGCTGAGACAGGGGAAACACACACCCTAGTAGCAGGCAATTTTGATGTATTCTAGGTTATAAAAAAATATCCGTCAGAGAGCTCAAAGGTCATGAATAGATTTTCATATGTTTACAGACAGCAGCAATTTCATGCTCTGCAATTTTAAACCTGTATGTCAGTCTCTCAACTTCCAGCTGTTATTTCAACATTAGATAATGAACACAATGCAAAGGTTACACAATCACTTGAACCAGCTTATGCTGTAGATCCAGTCGCACAAATCGTTATTAAATTCTAATTACACATATATTATTTTACAACTCTTATTAGAACAGCAGGGCAAATCCTCTTTTATAAAGAGATCAACAGTTTAGAAAAAGAGGCCAGAAAGGTTATTCTTTTAATGTGGCAGAGAGTTGCTCCTCTCTCTCTCTCCCTCCATCACCTAAACCACTGCTGATTCCTCTCAGAAACGAAGCTGCACCTTGTTAACATCCCACCAGTCAGTGCGCACACAGCTATCAGCCCATATTTTGCTTAAGTGCTTTATAGATCTCCACCACAGAGACATTGATGCCTACTTACAATAATCGTCTTTGATCAGAGGGGAAGAATGAAGGGGGAGGAGGGTAAGGCATTTAATGGTTACCCAGTGCACTGTCTGAGTATGCTCCTGGTTTTAATTTATGCACCTACTTTGAAACTAAGACACCCTCCAAAACTTGAGAGACTTCTCCTTAAGAGAGGGTTGTTATCTAACCTAAAGCTTCCACATTATAGATTTTAATTTCATTTTACTTTTCTTTTAGAGCAGAAGAAATCATTGTAATCCCACAATCTGACCCTTTTTCCATACAACCAAATGAGTAAAATCACCGAGCTGGGAGTGGCCTAAGGGACATTTTAGGAGTGCACGAGCAAACCACCCCCCTACCAAATAAGAAAATCAGCAAACTACGTTTTGCTTTTGCCTCTCACTTTTTTTCTCTATTCCCAGGCAGTGCAAAGTGCTACCCACTCCAGTTTATTCCGCCCAAATCCAGCTGTCAGTCACACAGCATGTAACCTCAGTGGGAATTGAAGAATCTCATCCCCAAGATTCAGCTTTGAAGCAGGACAGCCCAGCAACATCCCTTTGTGCGAGAGAGATCTCCTGCAGTGACAGCAATGCTACCCTGGCAAAGTGATGTCTCTCTAATCCCCAGTGCATCCTTAGCCAGCAAAGAGTTTCACACGGGGAAATTCCATGCTTTGACATTAAATAATTCCAGCTGGGACTTTCAAAGGATAAGAGATAGGACTCCAATCCCTTCACATGCCAATAGGAAACCCTTAAGGTTTGGTTTATTTTCTGTTTTAAAAGAAGTCCATAGTTCATTCTCATTTCCATCCCAGTTTCCTCCGGAAGATGAAACTGAAAGTGAGGAAGAGAGGGCAAGAGCAGTGCTAATGAGAAGACAGACTTTTATAAGACTGACAAATGGTAACACTAATTCTTGGGTACATCAGTTTGCAACCCATGGCACAAAGAAGGAACAGATAAATCAGCACATTCATTAAAGTTCCTGGCAGAAAGAAGCATCTGTACTTTTATCTGGTTAGTCTCACTTGCTGCTAAGGAAGAAGTAACCAAGCAAACACTCCACCAGGACAGTAGACAATTAAAACTCAAGAGTGAACAAAATCAGAAAGCTGTAAAGAGGAGAACATGTGCAGAATCAAAATGATGTGATCCACTTATCCAAGCATGTCAAATAAGGCCTCGGGCAGGCAGAGCTGACAGGACAATAACCCAGGGCAGAGGAAGCCCTCAGCAGAGCAGGTGCCATCAATCTCCTTGCTCTCTCTCCGAGCACAGAGTGAGCAGTGCAAGCTTCCATTTGCTTTGCTACACTCTCCTGTTACGTTTAGAGGACTTGAGGTTTCCCCCATCCAAGCAGTGCTAAATTGGACCTTTTTTTGCAACCACTTGTTCAACCCATGCTAAATTACAAGTTTCTCTTAATGCTTAGTTTTCAGATCCAGAAACGTGTATCTGAACTTTGCAGACCTGAAAGCAAAGGCTAGCTGGTTTGTAGGACCTGGTTTCTTCCTGTCTAGAGCAAGGCTTTACCAGTCAGAGACTAAAGAAAGGAACAGTCAAGCAAAGTTTTCCATTTGCTGCTAGTCCTCAATTTTGAAATGCAATAGAGATGACAAACATAATACAGAGCAGCAACTTTCATCACTGCTAACCCCCTCACATTAGTTAAGAGCCCGTGTACATCTCATGATTCACATCTCTGAGGGCTTAGCTTTGCTTCTCATTTACTGCTCACAGCACCTTGCCCATGCTAAACATCACAGAACAAGAAATACAGGACGTAGCACACAGTATTTAGTTATTCAAATGTGCATAACCCTTTGGCAAGTACCAAAAGATCCAGTCAATGTAAGAAGGGTTAAGACAGAACAGATGCAAGCAGAGACTCTGGAGAACAGCTTGTACGGAAGCAGGGTTTCTTGTGATTACTTCTGTCTTGTAGCTCTTAATAAGCCACATCACAGCTGACATCTCCACCAGCTATCTGCTTCCTTCTGTAGATAACCAGAAACAGAAAAGCTGACATGGCAATTATATTACACACACACGCTACCTAACAACTCTCACTGCTACAACAGCACGAGCGATGAAGAACGAGCACATCCTGAATTCCCATCTAGGCTCCAACACCAATTCTCAGCCCAACCATATGTGAGGCACTTGATTTTAAAACTGTTGTAAAAAGAGCTCCTGAAGTAACGCCCATCACAGTGGTACCAGGAGCCCCTTGGTGCCCACCTGTGCTCACAGCACATGGCACCTGAGCAGTGTGACCCCACACGTGGGTGGGAAGCCCAGGCCAGGCAGAGCGGGAGGTGCTCGGACACAGCAGGGCTCCTCTCTGCCAGCTCCATCTTCTCCATCTCGGGAGGCTGTTGCTAAGTGACAAAATGCCACCGATATCTGCAAAATCCTCCAGCTCTGTCCACCCTGAGAGCCTCAGCCCCATTCCCAAATAAAGCACCCAATGGGCCACCTCGTCTCTCTTGCAGCCCTTGATAATCTTGCTTTTATGTATAAAGCAGCTCTTGTCAAGGAATTCAGGAAGCCCTATGATTGTAAAAACTGCAGATAAAAAGACAATTTAAAGAATATTACATTTCAAAAAGCAGATAAAAGGGCAGAAGGGGAAATTTCAGACATCAGACCAGAAGTGCTCACTACAGCAGAAAAGGGTTTAAAACACAGGAGTTTCCAGGTATTTGTTCCCAGTGAAGGATATGGATTTCCCAAGGTCCCCACTGTGAACGAGCAAAATTGTGTTAGTTCTCAGGCTTCCTGTAAGAGCAGGAGACCAGCACCCTTTTTGCAACGATGTCAAAGCAAAAGTCTTGTCAAACCTTACAGATTCAGATGGAGAATATGAAGGAAAGACCAGTTTAAACATTCACCCATCCCACAGAAGGCAGCAACCTGGGGAGTGCAGGGCCCTGTTAAATTAACATTCACCTAACAGCAATTCATTCCCCATCTCTCTCTCTCCACACTTTACTCTGTTATTGATGCAGGTGAGGTTTGTGGCTTTCACATCCCATTAGGAAAAGAAATTCCTAGATCGTACTGTGCTCCAGAAGAACTGTCGGTCAAAATCCCCTTCTGACACAAGAAAGGATTTCATGGTGGTAGAGAGCAGATATTTTCTGGACACACAGTAAATGCAAATGCAGATATTGGCTACAGAGATGGCAACAGGTGGGATTTGTACAACTTCACCCTTACATCCTTTTGAGTGTCCTTAGATAAAAATCAGCTTGAGAATAGCAAGGACAACATGATCAATATATTAAGTCAAGCTGTTTGTTAGCAAAAGAGTAGAACTGGCAGCTCTTCTTGGCTTCTGAAATATGACACATAACCTGGCCTTTCTAATGCACTACTTTGGATGACACCCAAATCCAGCACCATCTGGCTACCATGGGCATATGTATACAAAGAGGACAGAGAGACTCCTGGCTGACAGATAAAGTGACATATCAGTGCAGCAACACGGGCTTAAAATCTCTTCAGAGTTTGCAAAGCCAGCTAAGCATGCTGGAAACATGAGGCCAGTTAAGTCACTTCAGGGAAATGTAATGTGAAGGCTAAAAATTTCTCATGCACATGAGACCCATGTAAACACTTGTTTTCTTTGTAGAAATCATTGCTAATAGTTGGAAAAAAAAACCCCAACAACCAAAAAAACAACAACAAAAGAAAAAGCAACCACAAAATGCTTTTCCTGATGTAGATTCAAAGCAGAGGGCATCACATTTCCTTCCCTGCCCCACAGCTAATCCTTGAATTCAAGCGCTTGATTTTTTCACCTCTGTTTTTACATTCACTCTGGCATGACGCCCTCCTGGCACCACGCGGCACTCAAAACCAACATGTTATTCCACGGCTTAAAACTTCTCAAATCTTGGCCTCCCAGCCGGGGCACAGGCCACTCCCTCCTCCTCCCCAACTACCAGGACACAATGGACAGCTTCTTCCAGATTCAGTTTCTAGCATTTAAGCGATGATTTGGCAGTAAGGAAATGACAATACTCGGGTAACAGCACAAGTAGCAATCTGTCCAGGAAAACAAGTGGGATGGCTCCCACCACATCTAGCATCCAATTCTGCATTCACCTACATGGTTTTATGCAGCTATTAACTCTGCTGTGATATGGAGAGTCACAGTGGTGGAGAAGAGAGAACAATCATTAACTCAGTTAATGCCAATTCAAAAAATCAGGAATTACCAAGGAATCCAACAAAACATCCACTGCAGTTTAAGAAAAAACAGATCCACCTATCCGCCTTGTCTTCTTCCTGAAGGTTAGCATCCCAAAACCAGGAGACACAAGAGAACACAGACTAGCCTGATATGATCACACTGTGGATCCAACAGGAGAGTCCATTCAAAGTACTGATTCTTTGATACACCAAAAACCCAGGTGCACTACAGTTGAGGGATTAAAAGGCACTTAAAAAAATATGTAGTTATTGTTTGGAAGGAAACTATCCCCAAACATGTGATCAAAGGTTCCCAAATCAACCTGGTTTAGATTTAAAACCACCAAGCTTGAACTCTAAAGAATTCCCTTATTAAATGAGTTCAAAAGGATTCCTTAACTGTCCGTGCCTCTGGGTCCTCCATTAACTTGGCCCTACTCGGGATATCTTTTTTCCCCACACAGTAAATTATTTTTTCCTTGAAGCACATTATTGAAGTGTTGCTACAGAAAGCTTGAAGGAAACAGAATGCACTGTCACAAACACAAATTAAGAGACACAACTTCTCTCTGGATATCTAAAATTTCAAAGCCACAGAGACCAGAACACACCTGTTAACAAATGTGAAGATGCCAAGCAGAGGTGACAGAGATCATCCAAAGCAAGGTAGCAACTTTTAAATACTGAAGTCCACCAGACTCCCACACACCATTCTCCATTCTTTCATACAAAGAGTGAAGGCATGCAAGAGTCAGGTTTGTGCCTTTCCTCTTTGCTGGGATTCTTGACGTCACAGAAGTCCTTCTGACTGCTTCCTATCTAGCACTACAGGATAAAACACTGCAGATCAACCATATGTGGTTTTCAATCCTTGAGTTTTTAACTAAGCACAGCAGAAAGTTGCTTCTTTCACAAAAAAAAGCATTTGATGAAGTTTCAAGGGAATAAGAAACTTGTAGGAAGAGCAGAGTCCTCAAGAACTCTTAATATAAACCCATCATTTTTCAATGTCATTTTCTTAGTGAAAATTATTGTCCACTAGTCTGACAGATTACACATCTATTACATCTTCTCCGAAGATGCCATGGGGAAAAACCTTTTATCCTTGTTTTAAATTCCCTCAAACTCATTGTGAAAGGTTCATGTTATGTGTTAAAATGCCGAAGTTCATTAGCTATGAATCCCAATTACATCTATTGCAATCAACAATAAATTAACCTTGATTTTTTTTATTATTATTCCATCAATTCCAGTAAGCAAATAAATGCTGTTCTCTGCACAGTGCCAAGCCTGCACCACACCACTGGCCCCATGCAAACGTTTCATTTAAGCAACCTCCACTAGCTTTGCCCTCACCGTGCACTTGCTACTTCCCCTTATCTAATCTTACTTTATGGTACTTCACAGTATCACAGGTCTGGCATCTAAAGCATTTGAAAGAAAAACAGCCTGCAGAAGTACCCAGGGAGATTAGAATTAAGGCGCTAATTGTCTTTGCTGGCCAGTGAGGAGGTGTCGGTGCAAGGGTCAGTGCCCTGCAGCTACATCCTGGGTCCCCAGCCCTGCTGTGCCTTGACCTGCTGAGAATGACCTTGGGAAAGCCCTTCTCCTGACTTCCCAGCTGAAGTGGTGATGCAGTCACCCGTGGGACAACGCAAAATAACTTCAGCAGTCCCTGACACGGCAGCAGCACGAACATCTGGGCAGCAGCGGGGTGATCTGGACCAGTTTGCTGCCCCCACTCACCAGGTAGCTCCAGGCAGCAGTATTGACACCACGTGGCAGACACCAGAACTGGAGAAGCTGAGGACAAGGTGTCCCTGACTGCCTCAGTCAGCAAAGTCACTGAGAAGATTTTAAACAAATGGTAGCCTGAGCTTGAGCTGAATCATGCTGCGTGATGAAGGAATGAAGAGGCAGAAAACACAAAGGGGAACTGTAAAGGAGAGAGTAAACCCCTTCTCGCCGCAACATGCTAAAATAAAAATAATTAGAAACAATAACTCAGCATTTTAAGACGATGCGAGGGATCCATGAGGGGAAAAAAAATCCAAACACCAAACCACTAAGTTCTATTCGGGTTTTGCATTTCTATAACTTGGTAAACAGACACATCAGGCTACTGATAAAAAAAATCGTGTAGAAAGTCAGGTTCCATTAGACTTGCAACAATCACAAATCCTACTGCCTTCTGTACTTCTACATAGCTAAAACAATGCACCTCGGTAATGAAGAATGTTAGAGCTGGTTACTGATGACATGCTAAGTCCCAGGACCCACTTTCACTTTTTGCTTCTGAAGAGTCATCAATTCTTAAGGGTTTTTCTGTTCTTTGACCTACCTTCCTCAGACGGATTCCCTATTTACTGGATTGCAAACATTTTGGAGGTTTGGAAAGCACAGTATTTAACATTTTATAGAAACATCTGCCAACAGAGCTGCTAAACACTCTTGTAAGAGAGACAGAGATGTTTATTTAGGCATGCTGTTGACGTTTCCCATTGCATTTTGATCCTGAGGCATATGTAGTCCTTCCAAACAATTTAGCATGTACTGTGCAAGTGCAGTTCTCAGAGAAGTAGAGCTGAAAGTAATTGAGATTGAAATTTCAGGACCATCACAGGAAAAACATTACCAAAGCTCCTCCCAAGGCTCCAGGCAGGACAAGCACCTGGCAGGAAGGCAGGTACAAGACTCTTGGAGTAGTGACATCTGAAAGGTACCAAGTTTGAGGCTTGGCCAGGACAAATTCATGACTGGCTCGAGTGGCTCTGGTTACACTGGCAGTCAGTGCAAGACTGTGATGTGCTATGGCCTCCTTTCAAGCTCGTCACCCCCTCCACAGCCACACGACACCACCCAACCAACCTGTGTAACAGAAGGTGCAAAATTCATGCAGAAAGTGACATGTCCATGGCACTGCAGCAGCAACCCAGGAGTGCTGAACTGGGTGCGTCTCTGACGAGCTAGCTCCTCGTCACCACACCGAGCTAGCTGGGTTATCCCTTGAGCTCCGAGAGGCTCGGTGCTGCGTGATGCAAAGGTGTGTCCTTACTGCTCCCGATCTCTGATCCCGGCTAGATTCCAGAACAGTGGCCGAAAAAGCCCTCAGCTGGCTCCTGCCTGCCCTGCTGCTGTGATTACCACTGCGCAAGGACAGCTGACAGAGGAGAGTTTGTCCAGCCCACAGCCCCTGCGGTTCATAACCTGATGGATTACTGCAAACTATGAACTGATCACCGTTAAATCACCATCGGCTACTGCAGCAAAATCCCACGGGGTTTTGTGTAGACTGCAGGCCTAGTCTCTCTGCCTGTGTTTCTTACCTGTTGAAAGAAGAGTAACTCTTCATTATGAAGCTAAAACCATTACGCTGGGCTACAGAGTTTTCACACAGACTAATGAAGTACTCAAGGGAAAGAGTGATTTTTCCTGCATGCAGTGAAGAAAAAGGATTTCTCAGTATCAGCAATACAGCAATCTGAAGAAAAAGGGAGAATCCCAAACTCAATGCTTTTGACATCTGATCCCTAACAGCAAAGGATAATACTTTCAACAAGAGATTATGAATCTGTGTGTACAGAAAGGATTAATGCAGCTTGTTGGTTATAGAGATGAAGGAAATATAAAAAAAATAAAAAGGAGAACAGTGAATTAAAGCTAATCACACAAAAATTATAAGGTTTATTAAGAGCTGTAGACTTAAACCAAGCAAAGTACTTGTGTGCAGCAGAGGAAGAAGAAATCTACTCCAGCTGAATTTACTCACTCAGCATTGTGAATTTCATTCTGCCCCCAAAGAATACTTTTACAGAAGTACTGATTTAGCTTGTGTTTGCATCTAGAAGAGAGCAAGGAAACAGGATTTCATTGTGTTAAGATCCATATAACCTCCTTGGGGGGGAGGAGGAGGGGTAAAATAAAATAATTAAATTAAATTAAAAAAATAATCGATCTTTGCCTGCAAAGCTTGATACTAGCAAAGCAATGCATGTACCAAAGATTGTCTTTTGTTCTAATACATGCTTTAAGTTCTTTGTGTAAATGATGATACTGGTTACCCCCATCTGGTTCCCATAGGGAAGAATTTTAACTGTGAAGAAAATAAACCAAAAATTAGTACGTTGTGAAAAATGCATTTTCTGCAACTACTTTCAACAAGGACAACTCGAAGAATTTACTTTCACTTGAGCGTGCTTTAATAATGCTGAGAATCTGCACATATTTGGATAGAGCAAATTACAGCAATTAGAAAAAGAAATGGTACTGCTATATCTATCTACGTATTTATAATTACTCTGAAAGAAGTAGACTTTTTTTGACTCTTCTTTTGAGTCGCGAGGTTTTAAATTCCTGATAAAGGTCAAATCATCTCATTCAGAAGAGATGATGAGGCTCCACCAGAGTTTGACTGAAAAAGGTCAGCAAATCCAAATGCTCTCATATTCTTGAAATAAACTCACTCAGAGGCCCTTGCTCAAGTGTTAAGGATATTTAAGGACACTGCAGCAAAACGTACAGTTATTTCCAGTCACTCTTTATCAATCACAACTTGTATTAAGTGGCTAGAAATCTGAATAAGAAACTTCTATCAATGTACCTTTTTATAAGTTTTTCTATCAAAAGGTATGAAAAATTACACAAACCTCCAGGTCATGGAGCTCATTATAACGGATTAACTAACAAACTAGTGCAAACTCAGAGATTCACAGTGACACCAGAAGAGCAGGCACTGTTTCAGAAGCAGTAGATGCACTCTCTTTAGAACACGTCACACATTTGCCTTCACATGAATCAGTTAAGATAAACTCCCATGGTTGGTTTGCTGTTTTTTTTCCTCATCCCAGACATGACTCCTAACAAACAAATCCACAGAATATAAATAACCTGTTAAATAAATGAACTGGTACATATCCAGCTTCAGGAAACATAGGGCTCAAATCTGTTCCATCTACCACCCACAAAGAAAAATCCAGGCAGGTTTGTGCCTAGGGATGACCAGCACATATCTGAAGCAAGCCTTTGGGCCACAAAGACTTGTGAAAATTAAAGGCAATGTGCACAAATGACTAGGTCACAAATCGGTCACATCAACAGGTTAAAAATTAAACACGGCTAACCATCTGTACAGCTTCAGACCACTTTGATCCCAGTGCAAAGCACAGAGTCAAGCAGCTGCAAAACTGTGATGTGAAGTTGCCAACAAGCAACTTCCTAAATCAGCTTTTCTTCTTCATTCCCTGGCACTGTCTGGATTTGCACCATAAGGTTAATTTACCAAGTGACAAAAAGAGTCAGGTGAATCCCTCAAATAGCTCCATGCTCACCTCCCTGGTGATACAGATACTGCAAAGGGAATAGTAAAGGAAATAAAGATCATTTTTCAAACAGCTGGGCTAAAAAGGATGTCTTTCTTTTGAGGGCAGTGCAGGAATTTGATGAATTTCCCTTCCTCTCCCCAGTTTTCATGCACACTAAAGAAAACAGATCCAGACTCTCCAGAATGTTTGCCCACAAAGAAGTCCAGCTGTTAAGCAAACAGAAACAAAGACCCTGTGCAAGTCCCCAGTGGCCCTCGTGCAGGACTGGGGTTGAGAGTCCTCCACATCACCTTTGCAACAGGAAGCAGCAGCACTCTCAAGGCTTAACATCTCAAACATTTCTTGTCCCAAAAACTCTTTCTGGTAAAAAATATTAGATACAATTCAAATACCTTCCTCTGAAATCAGTTCCAAGAATTCAGAACCAAAAAGCCTCAAGCAGGCTCTCAGGTAACTCACTCCTATTGAAGAGGGAGCGGAAGCGCGAGCTACCTGCCAACGGAATTGTTTAGGAGCCACACGCACAGGACTTTGCAGCATTGGGAATTGCTGCTGCTGTAGTCCCTTCACCTTCAGGACAGTCAGCACTGTGTCTGGCTCAGGTGGACACAGGAAGAAAAAGATCCCTTTGTGCTAGAACAGAGGCTCTCTCATATGGCACAAGTTAAAGAAGGGAAATAAAATACCATATATAAACCCAAGGTAGCACAAACACCGTTACAGACTCGTGATGAAAGATGGCACTTGAGCAGGTTATAAATATACTAAATATACCCCCTACCAACAGTTTGAGTGGCCCCCTTTTTTCTTTTTTTTCTTTAACAACTTCTGCCAAACTTTGTGCTTATAAAGAGAAGGGGTGCAAAAGTGGTGAGAGTTTCATCCATACAGATGCATTTCCCCATAAAGCCTTATTAAAATGCATTCTCTAATTCAGCATTTACTCAGGGAAGGTATCCCACTGCCAGATAAGCCACACGTCATTTGTAACGTGGACAAAAATCCACTCAGAATTAGTCTAAAACCAAACTCATTTCCTCTTCAGGCTTGGGCCAAGATGTGAATCAAGGTCTCTAGAGGAAAAAGGCTACAGCTTTATAAATCATTACTGGCTACCTATTGGTCTCCCTTGAATGTTTTTACAATTCTTTGAAATCCACATTATGTGTTAACACAATTAAAAAAATATTAATAGAAAACGGTTGCATATTTCAGATGAAAATTTAAAAGACAGTAGTAAATGGTTGCTTTCAGGTCTAGGAATTGAAACTTCTTTGCTGTTTGCATTCATGAAGTAGATTTGCTATAAAATGGAAAAATTGAAATTAATTGTCATTTCATCAGAGCAGTTTTGATTCAAAACTCCAAGGCTTGAAACGTGATTCTCTATTTCCAGGACTCAAACACCTTGAAATCCCTGGGTGAGACTTACCACTTAGTTCACTAAGTGAACTAGTAATCTCCCTAGGAAGATAGTCACAGGGGTAGTTTCACATCCATATGTATTATGAGAATGAGGGTGCTTACCAGGATGAGCAAGTCTTCTTTTATTCTGCAGGTTAAAGGCTGACCAGGATATACAGTAGGCAATCAGTCGTAATCATTTAATCACTTCATGTACAAATCTCATGCCTTTCCATTATTCTGATCTTTCTGATGGGAAAATGGAATCAAGCATGATAGGACTACACAAGAAGGTAGCAGCTAGGTCAAACCCAGAACCACACTTTTCCAGTGATCCCATCTTTAAGCCTTGTTCCCTGGAGCACTATCTCTCTAGAAATCCAGCTTACATGGGAACCACCACCTTCAGGACAGAAGACCACCATCAGCAACAAAATAAAGCTCAGCAACCATTCTGCCTGGAAGAATCCTCTTAAGTCAAGATAACATTTAAAATACTGCTGAAGGGAGCCAAGAAAAGACCTCAGCTGTGGATACCTCCCGGGGAAGATGGCAGCGAGGAGGAGCACGCACTTCACGAGACAGGGTGGCAAAGGAAAAATCAAATTTCGGCAAAGGCCGAGGTCCTCTCTGCGATCTCAGTGTTTCCCAAGCTGTCAGGAATGAGGCTGCTGCTGTCACTTACCCCCTCATTCACTCTCTCCCATCAGACACTGATAGCACGGCTGTCACAGCCATCGCAAAGCGGGAGTCAGAGATGACAAATCGCAGGGAATACGTGTCAACACAATCAACTGGCCTGAAGACAGACAGCTGGTGCGCAAATTCCACCACAGACAGTATCGCTTGTGAAATCATTCCAAGGCATTTTTAGCAATCTCAAGCTCTCAACAACAGCCCCGACTGCTAAAAATAGCCCTCTGAAGGCTCGCTCCAGCATTAATAACAGCGCTGGCTAAATTTGAGTCATGACCCACTTGGTGACATATAAGCAAAGCAAGCACAAACCTCATAAAGAAGTAAGAGATTAGAGTGCTTAGAGCTCTGGCAATTTTAATGCACCTATATTACCACGTTTTCTCAACACCGTGAATGCCAATTGCTAATACGGAAATGCGGATGGAGGGAGGGAGGCAGGCAGGATCCTCCACAGCTAGGTAAGAAGGGAAGGCTCAGACCATTCTTCAGCACAAGCATATAACAGTGCAGTTCAATGCAAACCCTCCACGCTGCAAACAAAGGGTGCAATGCATCAAAGGTGCTACGTGGCCCTGTCTTTTCCATTTCAAAAGTTCCTACTGAGCACCCATAAGCTCACAAGATAACTGCAATATCCTGGAAAAAATAGCAAAAGCTGCTTCCCCAATGGTTTTGAATCTTGAGAAGCAACAGCATGACAGGGAACAGAGAGATCTGCTTCCTTTTGGTATACAGCTAACCACAAAAATGCACTTTTCCTAGCGAGAGCTGTAGCAGCACCTGCCAGCTGTAACAGTTCAAGACCTTTGAGAAAAACATGGAAAAACAGCAAGGGCACAAAGCAGTCTTAAAATTCACATACCCTGGCTGCAGCGTTGGTTCATCAAGTGTAAATAAGGGCAGAATTCATCCCCAGAGGGTTATAACAGAACAATCTACTGCCTCAAAACTCCTCACTGCAGGTACACTACCACAAGGCAGGCCACTGGACCTGTTTGAATTAATCCCAGACTGAAACACTGCCTCTTGGTTTAAAAGGTTCACTTCAGAGATATCCAGAGATGAAGGAGTCATCACAATCCTACAGCTGTTAATTACTTGTCCTGGTGAAATTTTGCAGCTTATCTCTAGTCTAAACGTATCAATGTCAGAACCTTCCAGCCACTGGCTCTCATGAGGGTTTTGACTGCCAGGCGGAAGAGCTCCCCTATTATCAAATTTCTCTTCCCTGTACAGGCTGTTATAAATTGTAATCATGTCACCCCTTAACCCTCCTATAATAAACCAGACAGAGCTCCTGGATCCCTTCCTTGTGAGACAGATTTTCTGATTCTTTAACAGTTCACACAATACTTTTCTCAAGTCTCTCCAATTTTTTAACATCCTTCTTGAACTGCAAGCATCAGGATGGGATACAGCATTTGGGTTACTCTTGTGCCAATGCCAATATAGGGCATGTAGCCACCTTAGACCTACTCACCTCACTACTTCCCTGTCTACACATTCAAGGATTTCAACTTTGGGCATTGCTAGGCTGTGAAAACTCAAGTTCACATGGTTATCTGTCTTGACACCCAAGCCTCTTTCAGGATAGCCATTTCTCAGGAGACAGCCACCCCTCCTCCATCTCCTCACTATACAAGGAGGGCCCTCATTGTCTCGAGTCTTATTGCATGAGAACACTGTTCACAAAGTAATCCCAGTCACTCAGGTCCTGTTCCTAATCTTACACTCTATCTAATCTGCATGTTATCTGATGACTTTATGAGTAATGGTTTTATTTTCCCCCTGAGGTCACTGATTAAAACAAGTTAAACAGTGCTATCCTAAGGACCTACTACAAACACACCTTCTGCAAGCTGTAACTTTTTGCCCATCCTATTTTGAAACCTTCCAGTTAGACAGTTTTGAGGCCAGCTCTGAAGACTGCTTCTATTAAACATTGGCATTAACAAAACAATAAAGCTGGGACAAACCCACTCAACTTCAAAATGTATTGAATCAAATATCCGGGGCTGTTGCTGATTGCAACAATATCTCAGAGAAAAACAGCTACCAACGGTGATGCAGATAGCTTAAAGCTTATTGCAAGTGTCCAAGGGTCACATCCAGCAGCCTGCTTTGCCACTGTCCCTCTAGAGAGCAGAGCTGCAGGTTTGGCAGCTGCTGCTTGAGTTGGCATCACAAACCTGCCACGTTAGTGAGCCTGGGGGAGCGGTGGCTGCACCTCCACCAGAGGAAGAAAAGCTCCTGCTCCCAGAAGAAACTCCTCAGGGTTATGTAGGGTGGCCTTCTCCAGATTAGACAAGACCGGGTTGTGCCTTTAAAGCAGAGAACAGCTGGTCCTCTTAACTCTTCTCAGTGGGGTCCCCTAATCCTAACATGATAGAATTAGATTATCTGTAATGCAAGGAGATTTCAGCGCAATGAGAACAAGGCTCTCCAAATGAGTACGACAGCAGAGTTACAAGACCGTGCAAGATGTGCCCCATTGCTTACACAGCACTGAGCAGCCCCAGCGTGAGCTCAGCCAGCTCCACCCTGCAGCTACAAGCCTCACCCCACCCACAGCATGCAGGTGCACAGGACAACCACATTTTGCAGTCCTACTTGAAGGAGAGAAAAAGAAAAAAAAAAGGGTGTTTTAAGAGAATGATTTGTGATCTCTAATATTACAAGTTACTTCCTGGAGTTATTCCCTAAGTTCTTCTAAATCCTAGAAAACAGTACAGCGTAAATGAGGGCTTATTGATCTGGGGGTGAAGAGGCAGGAGGTCATCCAGACAAGCTGAGGTGCAGTGATGCAATACACTCCACCTTCTATATCACCACAAAATGATGGTTCAGGAAACCAGCCAGTACCTCTCCACTTGCCACCAACTGGATCTCACACTTCCCATTTTGTGCTTAAATTTCTCTATCAAAATATGGTAATTGCCAACTCTGCTGCTCCATAGACTCTTAGAAAAGCCACAACCACAGCCAACACCATGTTTCCACAAGTCCTACTAGAGGTAAATTACTGGTGGGGGATGCAAGGAATGCTCTGAGGAAACAGCACAATATATAAACATACACAGTTGAATCCTCTGGGTCTAGAACTCAGAATACATCCTGGTGACATCAGTGCCTGCCAATGGACTGCTCTTGCTCCCAGAGGTACCA
The DNA here is from genome assembly GCA_013399075.1 of Chloroceryle aenea. Taxonomy (NCBI): domain Eukaryota; kingdom Metazoa; phylum Chordata; class Aves; order Coraciiformes; family Cerylidae; genus Chloroceryle; species Chloroceryle aenea. The sequence continues at coordinate 696,045 of VWZY01011632.1, read as the reverse complement.
CCACGCTCACACAACACAGAAATCAATGAAAATTTCTCCCATTTGGCTCTTAGATTGCTGCTAGGTCCCAATCAAAGCAAATTTTAGTATTTAAGAAGTGCTCCTCTTGGCATAAAATCATATGCAGCTTAACCTCTAAAATAACTTTGATCTTGAGCCACTCCAAACCTAAGATCTGGAAACCACATACTTTAATGCTACTCAGATGTCTAAACAGTTAGCACAAGGGAAAAAGTGACACGTATTGTTACTGTCTTTGGGTACTATGAAGAAAGATGCCCATTTTCCACGCTAGTGAGACATTTTTAATGGATTTCTGGTCTTCTGTGAAGTCTCACCTGCACTTAGAAACGGTGATGACTCGGGAGCGAGGCATATCCTTCTTGTCTTAGCAGGACTTGTTCTTCCATGTAATGACTGATGACCCAAACCGGGGTCCCTGGATGTTTATGGCTAACAACCCAATTCTTCAACAAGCTTATACCACAACACAAAACCCATCTGACATAGAATCCAGATGAAGAAATGTTGTGCCTTTGAAGTGTGAAGTATTACAACATCCAGGTAACACGAATGCATCAACGACACCAATGAAAGCAAAAAGCATCTTCACCTACAAAACAGTGAGGCTGTGACCAACTTCTCCTTGTCAGTGCTGAGATTCTGTACTAACTATGGAAATAAAAGGCATAGAATTAAATTTAAGCAGAAAGAAGACCTAAATTTTTCTGCAGAACAGGTATCTCTTAATTCCCAGAGACCCTGAGAAATTGAATTCCTGCTTCGATTCCCCTGCCCACTTCCCAAAGCTTGACAAAGATAGCCCTGAAAAAACTTCCCAGGGGTGACAAAACGGAAATTTCTCATAAGAACAGCCTGAAAAAGCTGTTAATGACAAATTCATGTAGGGGTGTAGGAAAGCAATCCAGATGGCAGTTTCACGGACAACATTGGGTATCACACAGTAGCAAGACCCTGAAGAGCACCTTATCTCCACCACTAAGCACATCCCGAGGTCAAAGGAAGGTGTTCCTTTCCCATGTACTTGGCAGGAGTAGGCTGGAGTAAGCCAGTGATGGGGCAGTGAGCCTGAGCAAGCAGGTCCCTGCAGCAGAGACTGGGAGCTTTACTACAACATCCAGCCCAGGAGAAGCTGACAGCTCTCATGTCAGTCCCACACAGCTCTGTAGGGAGTTTGCATGATCACTGGGGATTTTTCTTCTTTACATTTTCTCCACCGTTGCTGTCAGAACACCAAGGAAAGTATGTGGCAAATTTGTCATTTTTCAGTGGCTTTTGTGTCAGTGGATCTGACAAGCCCATTACCCTGACAGGAACAGCCACGAGGACTTGAAGCGAGTGGGTGACACAGGTCAGGCAAAGCTCCTCGTTTTCCTTTTAGGTCCAGTAATAGTTCTGAAAGCACTACAACTGCATGTCTGCCCCATGCAAAGGTTTTGTTTAGACACTCCAGCAAGGATGATTTGACTCATCTCTGCAAAATGAGGCTTTGAATATATTCATAAGAAGGTTTACCACAAAAATAATATAAATGAGGTTTTTTGATGCTTGCCAATACTTTTAGCCACATCAGGGTAAAGCCTTTATCATGTCTAGCAAAGGTTGGCAGGTTAAAACCAACCCAGAGACCCAAGACTGCACAAATGACTGCTGCCAGTCAAGAAGCCAAAGCTGTAAGTGCAGGCACACTCTCACACAATCATCTAATACTTCAAGGCAAACAACAAACGTGCTTCCCTTCCTCTCAGCCTTTACCCAAGTATGTCCCTGAAACTTCCCTGAAATTTGGACTAGTGTCACCACCTCAAAGAATATTCCTTTCACCTCCATCGTGACCAGATTTCTCAGGTCAAAGAGCCCTCTCACCTTGCATTACTTACTCCATTAGCATCTACACAATACATTAAAATTACATGTGCAGTGAGAGTAGCACATTAGCCACATACTATAAGGAAATTAATGAATAAAAAACTTTCTCTGAAGAGAAGGAAGTGAAAATATATCAAAAGCAGATCAAGTACATCTCAACCAAAAAATACAATCTTTAGAAGAAAATTGGAGTGTCCATAAGAATCAGAGAGCTTTAATAGCATCTGTGCTCCTAACTCCTTCAAACTGCTAAAAAAAATAGCTCTGAATGTCAATAGTGCCAAAATCTTCAAGAATTTTATATTTGCTCTGCTTATACAAACCCCAGGCATTCTTACAACCATCCATTCCCTTTGCTCATAAATATTTATCTAGTTGGAGCCAAGTGCATAAATGAACCTTCCATCCCGCTTATGGCTGTTCCTCCTTTAATCCTTAATCCCTTTGCACTATCTTTCTTGTTTCTAACCTGCAGAGGACTCTGACTGTTTACATTTAATTCTTCTTACGCATGCCCTGGAGCACAAATGGCTTGTCAGGTTAAAGATAAAGCAAACATGTACTGCCACCAGTAGAGTAACCAGCCGTTTTGATAGCAGAACACCTGCAGCCAAGGCAGGCAGGGTAATGGGAGAATGAATGAATAAGTGATTCGGCTGAGGGCAGAAAACACACAGACTTCTCTAGGACAAACCTCCTGCCTGCTACTCACACAGCTTCCAAAGGTGGTCCCCTTCCTCTTTTTAGTCAAATGCAGCAACTCAGGGATGGCACAGCCAGAGAGATTGTGTCCAAATTGCATCTTGAACAACTGTGCGAGCAGAGCAGAGCAAAGAAAGGCCCAATATCTATGCCAAAGAGGTCAGCAATGAGAGGCTTGAAGCCATCAAGAGATAAGAAGGACCAGGACAGTGTTTTATCAGTACAGGTAGAAAGGTCAAGCACTTGGAAGAAAAGAAACATTCGTATTTAGGCTTGGAGAGGGTCAGTAGAACAAAAAGACAAGGGTTTGTGAGAGTCGAGAGCTCTGGTTCCTTAACAAGTCCTTTCCATTTTCCTCCTGACGCACATTTCCAACCACAAAGCCTTCTACTTTTGCCGAGCTATGCTTAAATTAATCCTCAATTTTAGATCAAAAGCACAAATGAAATTCCAGCACAGTTTTCTTCAGTAATAAACATCTCTTGTTACTACTGAGGACTTCAATCCACCTTCTTGCTCCCTGAAAAGCCTTCCCTTCACTTTAAGCAGCAATGCATTAGCTGTGAAGTCTGCCAGGTAGAGATGCTTCTGCCTGGAAATCTGATAGACCACTGCCCAAGCAACTGGGTGGGATGATGCTGCCAAATACAGAAGTTGCCAAGGCCCTGCTCACACTCACTCCTGGGACTGAGAGCATCGATTATTTTTTTAAACAAGTACTTTTCTGTTGTTTATTCCAATCAACTTGTAACTGCTGTTCCTTCAAAACAGAAAAAATTAAGGTTTTGGAAAATGGATCTAAGCATGCAACTGCATCATCTGTCAGATTAGGCATTTAACTGCAAGGATAACATTACATAAATCACTGTGATGAGCCTGTTGAAGCACAATGTTTCCATCCTGCTTCTATCCTGAAATGTCAGGTTGATGAAAAATGTATCACATTTTGACATAATTTGGAAAATATTTATTCTTATTTCTTTCAAAATCCTCCCTTAAATCACATACACACCCCCCTGCACTTGGCCACAAAGAACACCACCAGCAATAACGATGAGAATAGAAGTGGGGAAAGCAGTGATTCAAAATGGAATGAGTGAAACCCCTTGAACTGTAGGACCCCCTGGACAACAGGGCCATGTCTGCAAACACTGCCCCCCAGGTCAGTCTGAGAGCTCTCAGAGATTTGGAGTAAACATACACTGCTGATTCTTTGACAGAATTAACGTTGTTTGCTTCAGCACCAGTAAAAACAGGCCTTTGCCTGCTAGCAAAATTTTTGGCTATGCACACTAGTATTTACTTGAATGAAAGGCTAAAGATCTAACTGAAGCTTTTTTTGTGTTGTAGAAATTTCAAATACTGTGGAAGCATCCGTTTATGAACAAACCTTGGTAATCACCATATACAAAGCATATCCCTTAAAAACAAAAATAACTAACAAAAAAAACCCACAAACAAACAAAAAAACAACCAAACAACAAAACCCCCACACACCAACCCCCCGCCCCCACCCCAACCCAACACACAAAACCAAAAAACAACACCCAAAACACACTCAGGAAATCAAACCTGATCTTGTTTCCTTTCAACATTTCTCAGATACTTTCCACAGAACACACAAATATCATTCAACATCTACTTATAAAAGTCTTTTTAAAAGCCTTAGGAAAATCTCTCAATGTACCTACATCCACTCTTGTACAGTTACATGGCTGCTTGGAGACCTTAGCCCTGAATAAGTAAGTATTTGAAAATGTCTGGTTTGGGCACAAATGCTTCCTGCTGTTTCCGTGTTAGAGGAAGACTGAGGTGTGATCCACCTGCTAGCAGTTACCAGGTGGGGACAGAGGTGATGCCCACAACAGGGAAGGCAAAGGCTCCAGGAACTCCACAGCCTGGCAAATTAGTGCTACAGCAGTAGAGGGAAGTTCCTCTGACTGTTGGAACAAATCCACTAAAAACTGCTAGAGGTGACCCAAAGTTCTCTCTGTATTGCCCAGCTTCGGAGAAGATCTAGGTTTAAAATTGCTGCATTTTAACTTAGTCTTTCTTGAATTCATGTTTTTGTTGGCTTTGTAGCTGCTTCCTACTTAAAGGTGCAGATTCAGGTCTAGAGAAATTAGGGTGAGAAATGACTCAATAAAGTCACTGTGAACTTAATCAATGGATCTTGTCCCCTGTAATTACTGTAACGCAGAGTCCACAGTGGAGGAGTTTATCACCACTGGGGAACAAGAGCAACAAAATCTTCCTGCCCTGGCCCCGAAAGGCCAGGATTGCAGGGCTGGCAGCAAAGGACCAGGGCACAGCCCTGCCTCAAATTTGAGTTTGATGAGCAGTGTGACAATGCCAGGGGCACCAACTGCAAGTTTCAATAATCAATTAGTAGGGAGCTATTTATAGAGGCAGGACCTGCATGGAGAGACAATCTAGAAGTTGATCATTCAATAAAGAAAAATACCCACAGAACATTGGGACTTTGGAAGTGGCCTTTTTTCTTCTTTAATACAATATCTGAAGTTACTTACAACAAAATATAAAAATAGTAAGACCTTACAAGAAACTTCTCGACTTCAAACAACTAACTAGCTGCTAAATCCTCTAATATTTCCTAAGTGGGCAAACACAAAGCACTAACTACTCCCTGTCTCTCGTGCTTCAGCTAGCTGACTTGAGGGTTTGCCAAGCTTAAAGCCTCTTCTCCCACAGCTTTGGCCAAAGTTTCCGAGGTTTCTGTTTACTTTTTTATTTTCAGATGGATATATTTTTATAAAAACACATCTCAACCCCACTGAGCATCCTCTCACTGACACTTCATTACAGGCTGGAACAATCTGAGCACCTTGCAGTTACAAATTCACAGGAAAAAGCATCTGCTGCTTTAACTCCCCCAAATGGGTTATTAAAACTTTCCAAAAGCTGAGAACACAAAGGTCCCGGGACACTGTCTGCCCACTGGAGCAGCCAGTCTACGCGTTTAAACACCCTGCTTTCCACTTCATGCCTCCAGCAGCTGCTTTCATTTAGATGCAGGTCACATTCACACAGACTAGAAAGCATCACAAACCCGTACAAATTGCTAACATGGGAATTCAGGTCCTTGAAACTCATGTGCTGCAGCCAATGGTCACTCTATCATTTTTGCATTAAATCTTTAAATAACGATAATAATACTGGTATTAATGAATAGAGTGCCTTTCATTTTTAGTAGAGGTTCCTGACATCTCGGATAACTTCAGTTTCTTTTATTAAATTTTTAACAGATTGACAAAAAGTGATAAAATACAAAAGCTGAGTGGTCTGAGGAGATGTGAATTTTCTTGTCACTCCACCCTTACACTTCATACATGCCTGCATCATTTCAGGAGTAGGGGAAGGAAATTTGGGAAAGAGCATCAGTTGAAACTGGTTTCCAATGGCAGATCAGAGAGCACACAGGCAGCAGCAGAGAAACATATGTTTGAACCCAAGCCAAAAATCTGGCTTCCTTAAGTGTAGGATGACAAGCCTCTTGTAGTGGTAATAGTAGGCTGGAAAGTGGGGGTGGAAAAATTCCCTCTGCTCATGCAGAAGGCAAATTCTGTAACATCCACCTAACAGTATTTAATTCAGAACAGCTGGGGTTTGGAGAAAGCCATCAAAATGACCCATTAAAGACAGTCAAAAGCTTGACACTTCATGCTTTGATAGCTCTGTCTCCTCATTCACACCCGCATTATGAGGTATTCGGGGAAAATGGCAAGTAACACTTCAGTGTCAAAAACCTAAAGCACTTTGCAGGACACAGACCCATACATTACGTGGTTGAAAGCTGATAAATGTCCGTGCCTTTGCTATCTCACATTAATATTTCCATGGAATTGGGTATATGAAAATTGATGGTGATCAAAAGTTAATTACAGTGTTTATGTCAAAAATCAAAAGAGCAGAACAGGGACTTTTAATTTGAGTGTTCCCTTCAGTAAGCTCAGCTACTTCCAACATGACAGACTACAAGAGAACAGCATTTACTCTCAGCAGCAGGACTGATGGTCTGTTCTGTTCTCTCCATGGTTCACAGCAGACTAGTAGCACCAGCCTAGAGCTGAAAAATATTGCTATCATCGCAGTCCCTCTGTTGCCATCAATAGAAAATTTTGGTGCTCCTCAGTACTAGAAAACTGCATACTCAGCAAGATAATTAAAAAATATCCCAAGGGGAAAAAAAGCCTAAAAAAAAAAACAAAAAAACCAACAACAGAAAAAAAGACACTGATGCAAGTTCCATTGTTTCAGATGGCAGCAACTGCAATTCCCCATCTACAGAGGGCCAACACAAACTTTGGCTGAGGCCACATCCCAGGTCTGTAGATTTTAGTGAAGGCTACTGCTATGCTTTTTTTCTGCTGCGTGTCTTCCTCCTCCTCCTCAAAATAGGCTGTGCTGATTAACAGGTTTGTGCTGTTTGAGGAAAAGGTACTCTAGAAGTACCTTGCATAGCAGCAAATACCTTACTTGTGAAATACAATGAGCAGAGAGACATCTGCTTTCTGTACTTTACACAGGTACAAGTGGCTCACTCTTCAGGACATGCTTGCTTTCTGTGCTTGATCGTTCATTGCCTGCACAGCCTTGTCTCGGATGGTTGAATCCAATCCCTTTTTGCATATCAAAGACTCGATTTTAGAAGGATTGCAGGCAATGCGTAGAGACTGTAGTCCAAGGCTTCTAAGAAGCTCCTCCACACATGCATGCAGTTTATAAACTTCAGTTCTGCTACCACAAATGAGCAGAAAAAACTTGTTCATTTCAGTTCTTTGAGCTGCTCACCAGCTTTTATATCAATTGCACATACTACACCCAATATCTGAGGGGACTTCACAGCAAACCCAGTCACAGCTCTTTTGAGAAAAATTAGTGGATTACAGCCACCACTCCAGTCCTGAACTGAGTTGCAGCTGTCATGGATTAGCACCCTTAAAAAAAGCCACTGAAAGCCTGGAACAACCCACAGCTCGGGTGGGAGGCAGCGTCCCGAGGAGAAGGCACTGCTCCTCTGTGCCAAGGACACTTTAGCAAGGGATGGAGCCGCCTCGCAACCTGCCGGGACTGCTTCCCTGCCTGTACGTTTCTATTTCCTAAGCCTGACCCGCCTCAAACACCGAGATATGCTTTGTTAAATACGAACAAGATATCAGCCTATTATTACCTGGAGCTGCTGCTTTGTGCTCCTTGAAGAACAAGCAGCATTGATTGTTATCTACATTTCCAGACTGCCCCAGAAGCAGATAAATTCTCCCGAGAGAAGGCGTCTGTTTTCACCTTAGCACTCGTGGAAGTAAACAAGCGAGCAGAGAGAAATGCAGAATGGGTATTATTTCCAGACAGCAAAGCTTGCCCCAAAGTGTCAGCAGCTCCCTTTTTGTAGACTGCTTAAAAAAAAAGAAAAAGCAAGCAAATCTTACCATGTTTCTTCTTGGTCTCAGTGAAAACACACATACAAAATGAGAGCAGAACTGAACTGGTCATTGGTATTCCTCCCCATCCCAAAGGTGACCAGATTGAAGCCTGAAAATTAAGTCTTCATAAAGTAGCATTTTCCAAAGCTGCCAGTTCCCACTATCTAAAATGACAGCAGCTTTGACAAAGAAAATGCTATTCTGCTTTCCTAGTAAGCAGAGCTACTGCCAAGAATTAAGAGAAACCTTCTTTCTTATATTAAAACTGTTTAGGATCCTCACTGTTTGGAACCTGAAGGGAATGCAAAGAGAATAGAGGCAAGGACTAAGCACTAATTTTTACTGAAAGGTTTTTTTAATAATTTTTTTTTCTAACATCAAGGAAATAGCTCTAGGTGCAAAATACACATGGGTGGATTCTCAGAGTGTCTACCATGCCCACAAACAGTGCAAAGCAAGCTAATTTGCTCCTCACTTTTTGGGTGTGTTTTTCTTTTTAAATCCAGTAACATTTCATCAGAATTTCAGTTTGCAAAGCTAATGTGCATGTTCAACTGCTGAATAATCCATGGATTTAAGTGTCCCTAAATACACAGTGAAAAGATGGATTACCCATTAGGATAAAATAATATACACAAGCCCCTAAATACATATGTACACTGTAATACACATTTTAAATAGTCTCTGTGTGTGAATTTAAATGATAATATGCATGCTAAAAAGTTTCAAAAGACATCTTTACAAAGGAGCCATTACCACTGTGTAAATAATACATCATTTAAAACAAATTCTCTGAACTCCCATGAAAGGTTCTTTTTTGGTCAACATAAAGAGAGTAAGAGAAATGAACACATACATAAAATACAAATGGTATTCTAGTTTCAGTTTAATTTAATACCAGAGTGCGCAAGTAAGGGGAGGGGATTATTTTGTTCCTAACACAGCCTGGTTTGTATTCCTTTACTTTTACTCAGAAACCCTGCAAAAAATAAGAGGCCCGATGGATTCACAGAGTAATACTTTACAGTCTCTGCAAACTGTGATATCTTATCAATTTTCCTTGGTGGGTACCCTAAGAATTTTCATATACATCCACTGTTCTACACGCACACAAACTTGCTTTTCTTAACAACTTTCATGGACTCTTGATAATCATCCACAGATTCTAAACCAAAAATGCCAAGATGTTCCTTTCAAATGCCACGGTAGCAGTGCATGGAATAAATGGAACCCCCCTCACTCCTGGTAAACACACAAACCAGTGCTTTGGAGGAAGCAAGCTTTGATCAAGAAGGCTTGGGAAGGTGTGATGTTTGAAAGACCAGTTTCAGGAGGATGAACCAGCTATGCANAAAAGCACACAAGATCTGGTATACCTTCCTCCAAGTGAAGCAATGCCTATCACAATCTGCACTCCAAATATTTTAAGGTAATGTCAAGTCTTGCTTAGGCTGTGTAACTGCAGCCTATGCTCTGCACTCTCTGCATGCTGTCCACACCTGCATGTCCTACTCCCTCTTCCCCTCTCCCAGAAGTTACTCCCATTTCCCATGGGTTTCGGGTGGAAGCAGGGGAGCTGCACCCAACCCAGTCACCATTAATTGCCAAGTGCTCCCCAATGGGCTCCAGCACCTGAGAGCTGGGTAGGGAGACAGCAGAAGCCAGCCTACTACTAAAGACCCCATTTACACAGCTAACCAGGGGTGCCTTGCATGCTGCGCAGGGGAGACTGTTTCATCTAAACCACATCCTAATAGAATTTGGCCTAATGTTTAGCAATTGATTACTATTATTTTTTAAGTTCACCAAGCTTCAGCCCTCAGCCAGAGGAAGCAATGCGAAAATGAAAAAAAAAAAACCAAACCAATAAACCCAAACTAA
>VWZY01011632.1:603550-686041 GCA_013399075.1 Chloroceryle aenea | reverse complement strand
AAGGTTTTTTTAATAATTTTTTTTTCTAACATCAAGGAAATAGCTCTAGGTGCAAAATACACATGGGTGGATTCTCAGAGTGTCTACCATGCCCACAAACAGTGCAAAGCAAGCTAATTTGCTCCTCACTTTTTGGGTGTGTTTTTCTTTTTAAATCCAGTAACATTTCATCAGAATTTCAGTTTGCAAAGCTAATGTGCATGTTCAACTGCTGAATAATCCATGGATTTAAGTGTCCCTAAATACACAGTGAAAAGATGGATTACCCATTAGGATAAAATAATATACACAAGCCCCTAAATACATATGTACACTGTAATACACATTTTAAATAGTCTCTGTGTGTGAATTTAAATGATAATATGCATGCTAAAAAGTTTCAAAAGACATCTTTACAAAGGAGCCATTACCACTGTGTAAATAATACATCATTTAAAACAAATTCTCTGAACTCCCATGAAAGGTTCTTTTTTGGTCAACATAAAGAGAGTAAGAGAAATGAACACATACATAAAATACAAATGGTATTCTAGTTTCAGTTTAATTTAATACCAGAGTGCGCAAGTAAGGGGAGGGGATTATTTTGTTCCTAACACAGCCTGGTTTGTATTCCTTTACTTTTACTCAGAAACCCTGCAAAAAATAAGAGGCCCGATGGATTCACAGAGTAATACTTTACAGTCTCTGCAAACTGTGATATCTTATCAATTTTCCTTGGTGGGTACCCTAAGAATTTTCATATACATCCACTGTTCTACACGCACACAAACTTGCTTTTCTTAACAACTTTCATGGACTCTTGATAATCATCCACAGATTCTAAACCAAAAATGCCAAGATGTTCCTTTCAAATGCCACGGTAGCAGTGCATGGAATAAATGGAACCCCCCTCACTCCTGGTAAACACACAAACCAGTGCTTTGGAGGAAGCAAGCTTTGATCAAGAAGGCTTGGGAAGGTGTGATGTTTGAAAGACCAGTTTCAGGAGGATGAACCAGCTATGCAAAACAGCAAAGTCTTCAGCATGGATGATCAGGTTTTACAAACTCCATTTTTCAATAAAGCTCCTTTGGTGCACACAGTTTGGGCAAGTTTGGTGTAATACACTGGAGTTTGCTAGGAACGCATTACTGAGCATGAAGTAACAATGATAAGCCATCAAATACACCAATATGGCAAATCATAGTTCTGCACCAAATACAGGCAAAAGAGGGAAAATCCATTTTCATTCACTCTGCAGTGAGCAGCTGAGATAAATTTGATCACCAGGGGTGACAGACATAGAAGCACAGCTACAGATGAGTAGCTCTGCTGCTGCTGAAAGAGGCATATATGTTCCCTTTCATTGTTTGGGATCACAACATGTACCAAGCCCTTCTCTCCTGACCTGGCTTTCTCCCACACAGCCCAGTCCTTCCCTCTTCTCACAAACAGGCAAGAAAAAAAAAAAATCAAGTTTCCTCCTTTCAGAGACAGATAGATGAAAACAGTACCCTGGGGGAAAGAAATAGATGGAGCTGTTTGAACACGATCCTGCCCCCCACCAGNAAACCAAAAAACCCAAACAAAAAATCCCACACCAACCCACAACAAAAAACACAGCCAAAGACCCAGTAAATTTGGAGTGTGGCAATAGGAAAAATCGATGCACAGTGTCTACTTTACAAATTACTTTCCACATGACATTTCCCCTTGCCCCTCCCTGAAGACTCCCATGCAGTTGGCTGATATTTGGGTTAGTAGCCAGGAGCCCTGTTCAGGGCCCCGGTCCCTGCTGCGCTCTGCCACCCGGCCAGGATGATGCAGCCGTCCGGGCTTCTGCAACCTGCCCTCCAACACAGGGGACAGAGCCACGTGACTTTGAAAAATACTTTATTCATAAAAAGCACCTATTTACATCCCTGAGCAAGTTCTTTAAACTAATATATTCTCCCACGCAGTGCTGCTGAGAGGCATGCAAGAAAACCATTTTAAGAGCTCTTTAAACTGGAACGTAGATGTATCAAAGGTGAGCTCGGGTTTTAGATTCAATAAGCTATTGCTACACTCTTTGCTCTTGACAGTTTGGCTTGAAACAATCTCAGGCAATTCTTCTAAACTGAGCCTGATTACTTTATGACATCTTGCTTCAAACTGAGGAAGGCTGAGGAAACTCAGAGCTTCACTTACAGCTCGTTCCAGAGAGGAACGGNAACTCCCGCAGGGTTCAAACCTTCAGGATTGGCCCCAAGATCCCAACACGAGCCCAGCCATAAGTGGCACGTGCTTTTCCAAGTCAAGATGTCACTTGCCTGGACATGTGCCTGTGCCAGCTGTTCCTGCTGAAAGCTTAAGCCTGTAACTGTATTGCGTTATTTTCCTGGCTGCTCTCAAGTTAGCTTTTGATTCTGCCTTTCCAGAACTANTTATTTTTCTGTGCTTTGGTTTAGAACCATTTGCCAAGTACTTTATTAGCACATGTTTGGGGAGGGGGGAGCATCCTCATCATCTTTGGTGTTTCTGCTAGTGTTTTGGGAACAAGTTGCTTACCCAGGCTAAGCAGACAGGCTAAAACTGCTGAATGCAGACAGCACAACTCTGCACTTTCTATCAGCACCAGTACTAGCCTGGAAAAAGTGAAACCATTCTTAGGAGAGAAAGGGCAAATGCAGAACAAACAATTACAAATGAGATTAAAAAGTAGATGGAAAAAAACAGATGCCTTAAACCTTCACCTAAATTAGGTCATGAGCTTCACCAGTATTTTTTTCTATTTCAAACCAGCCTAGCATTATTTCTAAACAAAATTCTAATAAACACTATTTATATCCTTAAGTATGCACATCTAATACTGACATGCCTCAAAATACTAAAGTTGATTATTTTGGTAAAGTGACAAACCCAAGGAAGTTCACATTTTAATCAGGTTCTGTTTCCTTTCTTTTGCTATTATTCAAGTGCAATAACAAACATGTAATTTAACCTAAAAAAAACCAAACCAAACAAACCAGACAACAAAAACTTTGGAAATGAACTGGAAAGAAAATCATTAAGGGGATTTCTAAATCCCTGTTTAATGAAGCATAATAGATTGGGTTGTTTCTGTTCTTGGGTTTGGGTTTTTTTGTAAGGTAAGAGAGAGTTTTGGGTCGGGTATTTCTAGTTGGATTTGTTTGTTTAATTGTTTCCATAGTTTTTAATACAGCGAAGCTTTGCACACAGAGAATTCAGATTTCTAGAGCATTCAAATTACTGCTTCAACTGATTAAAACCTGAGCGCATGGACCTCTCACCCTGGAGGTGTACAGTCAGATGGAAAGTTGAGGTCTGCTTTGACTGTAGCCTCCCAAGTGGTGGTGAGGACAACGAAATGGCTTCTCTGGGAGGGCAGCTGCTGTTTTTTATTAAGAAGCCACCCTGAAAAGTCCTCGTTCCCTCCCTCTACCTTAGTACAGTTGTTCACTTAATGTCTTTACAGGAAGATCCAAAGAATAGAGTTATCTGAAGACATCAAGCCTATCAAAGCAATTCTGCAAGAGGGAAGAGAGTTTCATAGGTAGAAGACCTCAAAGAATGCCATACAGCCACTCCTGAACTTGATTTGGTCACCAGTTTTCATTAAGAGATGACACCAACCTGCAGCACTTCAGCTAAAATATAATTCCTGCTGCTACTCTAGAAGCACATATTGCAATTGTGAAATTACTGATAAAAGGGGGGGGTGTTGTATGAAATTATTCATTTTTCTACAAGCAGTATTTTTTTAATAATACTTGAAGTATTATATACTTTTGTTATGCAAAACTCAAGGCATTTTCTGCAGCCAGAACAGGTGGTTTGATTAAATCATGAATAGGCTGAGTTTCCAGCCTACAACAGAAAAATCTTATTATTCCCATTTTCCATAAGAACAGGAATTTACCATCTTTTACCTCTACAACAATTTTGACTTTTTTTTGGGCACTGGAAAAAGTCTCACTCTATAACCTACTGCCAGCCATCGGCACCAAAAATTAACATGCTGGTTTTGCTCTCTTACAGCAAGGGTTTCAGCAAACACTTCTCTCTTTGGAGATGGAAAACACATAAAAAATTCTCTTGATTCAAAGCTCGTCTTGTGCTGCTTCTCTTTATTCCTAGAGTAACATATTGGTTTTTTAAGCAAAGAAAACAGAAGGGATTTAGTAGAATACCATTTCCTTTGTTTTATTGCTCCATTAATTTTATTTATGCTCAAATATGTTGCTTTTATCAATTTAGCATCAGGGAAAGAGATGCATCAGGAAGGAAAAACATGATTGTACTTCAAGATGAGGCATTGGGCAGAACAGGAGCAGGAGATGCCTGAACCACTGAAGATAATCAGTCATATTAATGCAGTGTAGTTTTGATAGGTAACAATTACAAGGTAATAGACAGCCCAAGCATTATTCAGAAGTCTACTGCAACCACACATTTAGAAATGTGCTTTACATTCCTTCCAGCAGATATAAATACAAGCTGTCATTATTTGAGGGAAAAAGAAAAAAAAAATCCCATCTTAGCAGTATTATTTTGAGTTATCTAGTCTGTGTCTCTCGAAAATCTGCCACTGCAAAAAAAAAAATGACCAGTTTCCCCAGATTTCTTTCTTTATAGTGTTATTTTTGATCAATCATCCATGCATCGGCCAGCAAAGCAATAAACACTCTTAAGGAACCATAATGGTACCATCTCACCAAACCTAATTAAATACTAACTAAAAAAAAATCCAGAATGAAACAGATGCTCTTGCTAACTGAACCCACTACACAGTGCACTTCTGAGTTCACATGCTGCTGTAGAGTTCTTCCTTAAGTGATACAAAGGACAAGTTGTTTTTTAAGGCAGCATCCTTGACAGCATGAATCAGATAGGAAAGAAGAAAAAGCAAAGCACCTAGCTACAAGAAATGAATGATGATGGAGACCCTGCAAAGGGCCTTTCCTAATGACAAGATATTACTGCACAGGTTAATGAAAACCAAATACCAATTTAACATGCTAACCTTTGAGCAAATTGAGTTCAACTAATCAAGAGCCCTTCAAAAGGGTATTTTGAACTAAGAGAAAAGACTGGGAAATTCATTTACATACGATGGCTGGTAATGGTGCATTTAATGGCATTGGTGATAGGGAATTATACTAAGGAAATGAACACATCATGTATGACCTATTCCCTAAAGCGTTTAATGGGATGTCTCCAAAGAGCCAAATTCTACCCATTGGTAGTGAGACACAATTCCTGTTCACAAGCAAAGCAGTAACAGACTCTTCCTCAGGACACCCCTTCACACAAACAATACCCACCACGCAAACCCAGGATGGATGGCTTCACTGCATAAAGGGCTCTCTGCATTAGTCTTGATAACTAAAGGACAGTCCACCTCTGGACAGGATCATGCATTTTCCCCTCTGAACTCTTCCAGCAGAGAAGGGTATTTATGACCCATGATCTGCTATGGTCCCTGTAGGAGGATGTGACACCAATCTCGGAGTACCTCCGCCTGAAGACTATTGGATAAATAAATCCTCACACGCCTCTTTTAAAAGATTATGCTGGCAAACACAGTTAGAGAACACCCCGAGTTTGTGCAGGATCTCATGCAAGGCTGTGTACGTACCTCCTGTCACCTCGTCCCGATCACTGACAGATGCTGTATTTCTGATGCCCATTTAGCATGGCTCAAGTCTAAGAAAACAGATCTCCTTCGTGCCTCTCTAAAACTGAAGGCAGTGCAATTCTTAGACAGTTATCCAGACAGCTAAAGAAGGAGTGGCATTATCCTACGTAACAAAAAGGTCTAACTCCCATAAAGGTGAAAAGATGCAACTGGCTTTCTAGCCACGATGCACACGCACAGGAAAAGCACTCAGTTTTTTTCCGGTCGTTTCCCTCCCACCCCCACTAAATTCCAAAGCCCCTCTAAGCAGGTTTGAGAGCCTGTTTTCCACCACCACCTCCACGTACCCTGAAGATTACTGGAAACAATTTATCAGTCCCCACTAAGCACCACACCTGTGATTTATCACTTACCACTCACACCGTGGCAACTGCGAGCTACAGACCCTTGTTTGTCAAACAAAACAGCATCAAATTACACGGTTGGGAATGTGTCCAGCAGCTCGTAACAAGTCCAAGTCTTAATAGATGCAAGATGTTAACATTACAATAAAATCAGGGCACATCATCTTAAGGAAATACATTTTAGAAGAATATTAAGCTCTGCAATCTATTATCTTTGATAGTATCAGATAATGCAGCCCTTACACCAGCCTTTTATGAGGAGACAGCAGAGCAGCTATTTTTCCCCTGGAGATTTCCAATACAGCAGGGAATAGCTGGCAGCTGACAAACACTTCCTTTGGCAGAGCATATAAAGCCACTGGTTTGTGCGTTTGCTAATATTTTCAAACTACTTGAAGCCGATGGAACACACCAGGCACCTTGGGCTTTATTAGCACACTGGTGTTTTCTTCAACCACTCCTCTCAGTCTAGCCAGATAACTGCCCAGTGGAAAGACAAGGTTGTCACCTACGTGCACATTCAAAGCACACGATTGCTGGAAATAATCTGTACAAATATAAGGGTGGCAACTCTATCTGAGCACACTTAGTAAGACAACACAGTCTCCACCCAGGAAAGAATCAGTAAAAAATGGGCCCTGAACCTACAACAGCAGCATTTCAGATACTCCACCCAAGAGGCACGGTGGCCACTTTAACACTAGCACTCCTGACTAGGCTTGCTCTCACTACATTTTAAGCCTTTAAGAAGTTTGGGATTATTTTTAAAATGTCATCTGCCGACTTTCACTTTGGAGAATACTGAACTATTGTAACAGCCACCTAACAGATGCGCTTTAGCAAGTTCTTGCATTAAAGAAAGATATCCAGAAGTCATCAAAAAATGACGCTAGTCACAGGTACATTAAACTACTTAAATCTCCTACTTACGTTTCAATAGATCACTGTAATTTTATGAGTCAGATATCCTCCTCCCTTTCAGTTCAGCTAAAGTTTAAGTAGTGTGATCCTTGCAGGATATACTGAAAGCACTAACCTGAGATTTCTGGCTAACAGCTGCCCTCCAATCCTTTCTATTCTTCTTTTCATTATTCATTCCTGTTTCACTGTCTGAACAGTAAGAAACACATTATGAATCTGAAGTTTCCAGTACTGGGAACCCTAAGATTCATTTGAAAAGAAGAGTTCATGGAAATGTGCCTGCAGTTAAAAAAAGACTCAAACCTTTTGTGAAACTGTACCTTGCAGTTAAGGGATTTCATAATTAGAACATAATTACTCAGCCATATAATGTGTCAAATAATGGAGAATCATTATTTGTTAAACTACAGATAAAGAGAAGAATTAATAAATCTGGAACCACAGATAAAACCAATTAAATGAAAGTCCTTCCCTTTAGCATTCTTCTAACACTCCGGAGACCACCTCTGCATCCAGTATTGGTTTACGTGCACAACTGATAAAACTTTTACACTATATACATAGCATAAATCCCAGTAGTAAATAATTCAGTACAAGAAATGGCTACAAAGAGGGACAGCTGGTGCTGACAACGCTATCAGCACCAACTCTACTACATGACATACAGTCAGTTACGAGGGGAGTAAGCTATGGAGAAGACAACACAAATTCCAGGCTAAGGTTGGAGCTGTTAAAGGATTTCACTTATTACTTGAATAAGNTTCCAGGCTAAGGTTGGAGCTGTTTATTACTTGAATAAAAGCCAGCATCCTTTAGAGTACTGTTCAAAGTGAAACTACCTGTCTTCAAAATAGACTGAAAATGTCTTTGCATACAAATTCTAAGCATGCTATCACAACACCTAAAACATGCAGAGAAAGACAGCGCTTCTCTTTGTTTGCTGTAAATCCTAAAACATAGTTACTGCAGAGGATCTAATTTGACTAACAAATTCAGTCAAATCTACCTTATAATATATGGAAGAGTAGAATAGAGAATAGGAAGCCACACAGGCACCCTCAGTGCCTGGCCAAGCAGGCAGCCCTGTTGGGAGTCGGTGCCACAGACAACTCCTGGACCCGGATAACAGCACCTTGTCCTAAGAGCAACTGCTGGCTCTTAGTCACAAGAAGGCTCAGCAGAGTGCTGACATACTCAGAAGAGACAATAAGGAATGATGAGAACAAAAGATTTAAGATTTAAATCATCAGCTGTATGTTGCTGTGCTTTTCTATTTCATGGCCCTCACCCCATAAAAGAGCATTCCCACCTCTACACGTAGAATTAGAGCTTTTACTGGACTTCCTTGCAAGAACATCGTGGTATTTTTCCTACTCCCAAAAGTTCATTAAATCACTACAGTAAACCATCTGTTTTGCTACTGCACCATGCAATAGGCAATGCTCTTCTCTACCCAGCAGAACAGAGCCACCAAGAGCTCTTGCAACTACAAACAAAATCAGACCTCAGGTTACCTGCTTTTCTCTGCCCCTTCCTTACACAAGAGTACAATACTCGCTTCAATACATCCTCAGCAATGCACAGTCCAGTCATAAATTATAGAGAGTGACCTACAAGAATAGCATTACTGTCCTGTAAGGCACACATAAAAGTCAAGAAAGGAATTAGGTAAACTACACTGAGAACACAGCTAGTGATAAATTAGGGATCCAGCATCTAAATTACTACCAATAATTACATCCTCTTTCAAAGAAACTGAGGTGTAAGAGACACTAAAGTCATCTTTTCCTGCACAATAATACTGACTTTTTTAAACAAAAGAAATCACATTGTCTGCCCAAGTCAGAAGGTGAACTATGGCCATTTTAGAAGCCCTCAATGTAACATCAGGTCACACTGCTCACATTGGGGCAAATTTAAATAAGATAAATCCAGGCAGTGTAATCTTTGAGGTATGAGATTGGGAATCGATGGAAAAGGAACCTAGTCTCAGCACCTGACCCAGATGCCCAAGAGCAATATTTGTCTAGTTTACAGAAGCACTGAACAGAACAAAAACACTATGTAAAATGCTACCTATGTAAAATATAAAGTTTCATTAATATCACTGCTTTTAAAGACATTGATTCATCAGTGTTTGCTTTTTAGATATTAAAATGACACTCAAATTTGACAAAACCCATGGCAAACTCCCCGAAAATCCAAATTTGCATTATCCAAATACTGATCTAATAGTGATGCAAAGTTTCAAAGACCTATTCAAAGCAAGTAAATAAGAACTCACTTGTGCAATTAATGTCCAAGCTAGCTAGGTGAAAATAAAAACATAACCACTGAAAGCACTCTACCCTTAAATTACTATCCCAGGAATACTGCTGCTGGTGTAGCTCCCATTAGTGACTCAGCTTCCACAGCACCCTCTTAAAGTCGACAGCTGAAAGGCAGCTCCCTACCAAAGGTGCTCAGGGGACAGTGGTGTTGCCTGCCTTGCAGACCCCAAACACTGCTGGAGTCACACAGCCAGAGCCCTACGGCTGCACAAAAAGGTGCATTAAACCTTCATTGCTATGGAAAATTAAATGTAACATTTTTATAAACACCTTTTTGTTTTTCCATCTCGTGCTAAGGAGGCGTTTCACTGCTGCAGTGGTGACCCTTGTCATCTTTCCACACTTGAGACCACCAGCAGATGCAGAACCACTAAGAGTTTGCTTCAAAACCACACATTCTATTTTTTCAGAAAAGAATTATACCTCCAATGTTTACAAACAGCACGAGACATGTTAGAAAATGCTGAAGAGCTTTCCAGTTATTTCTAAAGGACCTTAGAAAAATCATGTATCCAGGGCCATGAAAATGCACTTCTCATCATTCTGGTTAGAACATCATCAAAATACCATTTGCATTTTTACAAGCCCAATTAGCCCCCAGATCCCTCTAATGACTCTCACTTTTTCTGGTTGAGATCAGAAATCATTATATTTAAACTAGATGCATTGCAGAAGGAAACCAGAATGGCTGAATTTTTGTATTTATTAATATTGAACAAAGACCCAGGTACCTCAGAAGCACGGTTATCCAAGATTATCCGTTATCTTTCCACAGAAAGCATGTCTCCACTACACCAGAAGTGTGTACACGATCAGCTAAACTGCTGCTGAAACTCACACAACATTAAGATATTTTACTTAATGTGAGAAAAGCAGCACTACCAGCTAAAACAGTTAAATGTCTATTACACAACTCGGGCCATAATACAGTATCAAATTCAACAGCGCTGAGCAAACCATCCAAGTTTGATTTATTGCAGCTAATTGCTAATTAGGGTTATTTTTGAAGCACTGCTGTTTGCATTGCACCAGATTTGCACTTGGGGAGAAAACAGGATTTACAAGGTCAGAATGAAGTTTAAACATTTGTATACAGACTGCTTCACTCCCTTTAGTATTGCTAAAAGGTCTCAGCAATCTGAAGACAACAGTATTTACCCGTGATGTTATTAAAACCGGGCACTCCCAACTTTGTATAAAGCAGTTATTAACATGCAAACATTCAAAGTAGGATTCAAATGGTTACCCAGACAACTTTCTAATTAAATAATGGCAGTAATATCACTATGCTTCTATGTACTACATTAAAAATTGAACAGTGCCTCACTTATAATGCATCGGTCATTTGCATAATGTAAAGACCCTGGTTGCCAGTATCAGCCATGGACCATCATCACACTGTTCACCACCACCAGGCACAGCCCGCTCCCCTCCCACCCCAGGTAATTACAAAGATGAACACATCAGTAATTCACGGGGGCTCCCGTTTCAAACTCCTGCCTGTTGAGACCTATTTAAGCATTGTTAGTAGCAGGATGATCCTCAAGATTTAAACTTGGCTGTTTCTTTCAGAAATCAAATCCCACTGTAGACTATATTATCTCTAATTTTAGCATCAATCTTCCAATTCCCCTTGCAGATTTCTGTCTGGCGTTTTAGGCACCATGGCAGCACGTCTGCAGCCAAAATACCATCACACTGACTAGAGCCCAAGCCATCAGCCTGTTGAGCTGGATTCCCTGGTGCCTCTGGGATGTCTCTGCCAGTACCCCACACGGCTATATTCATCCCTACTGCGAGTGAGCTATGCCGACACAAGGTATAAAGAAGGAAAGAAGACTAATCCACCTTTCAAAATTCATCTACAGCTGTCAGTAACTCTAAAAGCAGACTGTCAGCATGCTACAAAATAGAATCCCTTGAAAAATAAAGCTTCAGTTAGGTTAGACTGGATACAGGGCACTAACATGCAGGCTGTACAGAATTAACTGACTAGAGTAAGAAAGTATGAAGGCTGAGTGACCTCTCATCAAGAAAACATGATGTGCCTAGACTTCCCAAAGGTTCCTCTTGAATTATTACCTCCGTTCAGATTTATTTTTATGATTTGCTATAACTCTTTCCAAAGCTTCTCTAATCATTAGCTGTATCAGCAGTATGAGAGCCATATGAAAGATAGTGCACTGTTATTTTTGGTTTCAAGAGAGCAATTGCATTTCCAAATATACTGCTAGCATAATCCAGTCAGGCTGTGGTTTCATAAATCCGGGGAGTTTTCTTGGCATATTATCCCAGAGATGAAGGCAGCTAGTACAAAACCTCAGGGGAGAGGGGATTCACAGCTCTGACTTCATGAACTGTAGCACAGGGTCATACTTAAATGTTAAAAGAAAAAAAACAAAACCAAAAACCAAAAACATGGTTCTTTCTATTCCTGCCCATGGAGATGGTTCAGAGAACTTGCCCTTGGTAGGAATGAAGAACTTGAGTCTTTCCCATGTTTCTAGAAATATAGTTGTATTTTGGCAGTACAGAGGAGGCTGAATGAAGCTCCCAAAGCAGAGTGCTATGGAAACAGGATAAAGACACTTTTCCAGCACCAAAGCATGTACACCACAGCACTGGCTCTGCCCTTCGTGGGGGTGCACGCTTCCCAATTGTGTCTTAATGGAAAATGCATTTGCATCAGCAGAAGGCTGCTTACAGGCCAGCTGTTCCTTCCTGTCCTCCACTTTGTTTTTAAAGGAAAGCCACACTTCTTCCTATCCTCCCCCACCAGACTTTTGCAAGTACAAAAGGACAGCAACACGCACCAAGGGTCAGGCCTCTCAGCACTAGTTGACAGGAAGGGGCTCGATGCCCCAGGAGTTGGTGCTTTCCTCTGTATTACTCCACATAACACAGAGATACGCTGCTGTTTTGAATAGTCCTCCCCAGTCAACACACGCTCTCAGAAAAATTCCACAGTACAGCAAATTTGGTCTCCACATTATTCACAAGATGTTTTGCATCAGTAGCTTCAGCCATTTCAGTGTTGATCAGAAGCTCAAGGCACAGATCCACAAGCAACTCTACAATGGGCCAAGCCCCATGACTGATCTTCCCCATAACTGTGCTGCCATGTGATGGTTTTGGGTGGGCAGTGGGCATTGGGAGCCCAATGCTCCCCCTGAAATGCGGGGCATGGCCTCAGCCCACTCGTGGAGAAGACTGACTCAGTGGATTACACGCGATCTCAGAATCTCAGGAAAACAGTCTTTGAGGAAGTACTGGGGGGTGGGATGGGTAGAGAAACACATTGTGAGAAACAGTTATTCTTTTGATTCAAAGAAAAAACAGTTCTGTTTGGAACTGTTGAGTAAGCTCAAACTCATTCACTTTGACTTCGTCCACCCTGTTATCATGCGCGAGTTTGCCGTTGCAAATCTTGTCCTTGAGACAGGCTGCACACGTTCCTACAGCATCCAGCAGCATGAATCTTTTTAAAAATCTGGTGGGCATTGCTACAACATAAGCATTCAGACTCAGAGCAATTACTTCTGACTGCACTAATGAGACAAGCGTGGTGTTTCTGTACTCTCTATATATACACATTATACACAAATTTCATTTAACAAGTATCTTAGCTGTGATGTAAACCCATCCCTACTTAATTTATGTTTGCACACATTTGGACTGAAAATTAAAATTAATAGAAAGCTAAAATAAATAAAAGACCTCCTGCTGCTCTGTGTGAGCGTTCAAAAAGCGAAGAGCAGAAACACTTCATTCCCCCATAACCCAAGCACAGAGTTCACCGATTCCCAATTACTAAACAGCCCTGTCAGACACCATAGATTGACTTGGCGCTGGAGGGGGGGGCACAGAACGTGAGGGGTCCACAGAATAGAAGAATTTTCTCCATTCACCAGGCAGTCATCTCCTCTCTGTAGAGAGTGAGGACTAATGCACGTAAATCCCTGCTTCATCAAGAAGTGAATAGACCTTTTGTTGCAGTCTATTACAGTTATAAAGATTCTGGCCACGCTTCTCTTACCACCACCATCCCCTCCACCAAAATGAAAGGTAGTGCTTAAAAACACAGAAACAGATCAGGATTCCAAACACGCTGGAGCAGCCTGGCTACACCAAGAGAAGGGGGAAAAAAAACCCCAAACCTAAAACCAACAACAACAAAAAAACCAAACCAAACAAAAGGGGGGGAAAAAAGAAAAACAAAAAAAAAAACAAAAAACAACAACCTGCCAATCCCCTTTTCAGGGCCTTACGACACCACTTTTGAGAAGTTTTGCTCAGGCAGCTGACATCCAGTTTTCCTCTTCTCCTGCAGATGTGCGGCTTTCCTGCACAATAGGCGCCTGCAGCCCTGGCTCTATTCCAGGTCCCACTGTGTGACAGTAACAAAAGGCGAAGCTGGAAGCCCTCAGCTACAGCACAGCTCTAAATGATTTAGTGACCACGGCGTCCAGACCTTGGCAGCAGCTGCTGCTTTAAAGGGACATTACCCAAGGAGTCAGTAAACCACAGAGGCAGGCATTTATTCACACTAGATTTGAAAATTTCTGTTCACAAATGAAATGGTCCTGCCACCTCTTTAAAAACCCAAGGCAGATAGTGGGGAGATGGGAGGGAATGGGGAAGCAGGGATCCTTGTCAGAAGTTTGTTAGTGCAATACCACAAAGCCTGAACTATTGTAGTGTCCTCCACATAAGGATTTCAAGGCACTCTGAAAGCATTAGTAATGGCAACCTTCCACCACCATGGCTGTGCATTATTTCTACCTTACAGTTAGAAAAATAAAGCCTTGAGATTAAACCAGCCACCAGTGACCAAGACAACTGAACCCCAGGACGACACTACATGGACACCTTTTCTTCTAAGCGTGTGGAGAAAATTACCTCTTCACATATTAACGTTGCAGCGTGTTATGAATGTTTTCTTCGGTGTACTGTTGTACACCACCACGATGCTACAAAAGAGCTTTGAGAAAATTCTTACACTGGACACCATCTCTAGGCTCTGAAATAGAGCTATTTCTGAGCACCAGCACGCTGAGCGTTGGACAGCAATGTGTACCATACCTTAACGCACGCTGCTCTCGGAGAAGCATACTGTCAACCCCCTGCTGAACTCCACAGCTCTTTTTCAGCACCTCTTCCAGAAAGTTATGGGCTAGAAAAGCTGGATTGTTTTTTACACAGACGAGATCAAAAAAATCCACAAATCCACTCAAACCACATGAGATACTTCACTTCCTCTCCAAACAGCAGAGTAGCTGAGCTTTTGCTACACAACTTCTGATGTGCATGGGGGTAAATGAACCAAGCTAGAGCAATCTTCTAAAAGAACAAAAATAAAACTAAAAGAAAAACCAGTGAAAACAACATGATGCTGAGCCTTTGCTCAGCATCATGCCCATCATTTTTCTTCTACCTTCTGATAACATAAAGGGCTGATACCCTGACAAAAAATGGGTCCTTGCTTAGTTCATCAGATGCATTCTGCCCTGTAAGTACCTTCAGGCAAATGAAGGACAAGTGACTGACAAAGAAATCAAAAAAGTCACCCAGTGTCTGGTTGCAAAAAGAAATCAGTAGCCAGCTGTGCAAAGTTGCACCAATAACTTCATGCAAGAAACAAACATGCAAATTAAAGAAAAAAAAAGCTTTACATGAACAGAAACTACTATGCAGCAAATACTCAAAATAATTTCTGTCAACAGAGCACTAATTAAGACAGATAAACACTCGTTTAACTAATCTTCCTCCTTCTCCTCCCTCCAGAGTAATTTAGTTGTCCACAGGGAGAAAAATTGTACAAGAAAAGGCTGATAAAAGAGACATATCAAAAAGGTGCACGTATTTCTATATGCCACAAGCAGGTAGCACACAGCACTCACTGCTAGAGCTCTGTTGGAAGGGGGAAAAGTACAATTTTATATTTCTCTGTGGAGTCTGAAAGTAATTTTAAAAGGACATTTTAAAGCCATCCTTCACCACCTGCAGTCAAGTGGTCATTAAGAAAAAAAGCACTGTAATCAAAGCGCTCACTAACTGCTGAGAAACACTATTAATTCACTGAGCAGCACTACTCCATCCGCTCACTCTGCAGCCATCCCAAGCAAGTAAAACAAAGCCACGCTCACTTGGGTGGATTTTCAGCTCCTGTGTAAGCGATGATGGTGAGAGGGGGCAAGGAATGTAAAGACACTACAGTGTTAACCCACAAACAGCAGCAGATTTAACTGGGTCCCAAGACAGCTCACATGGTTACCACCCTTGGCCAGCTACCTTGCCTGCATTTTGGGTTTGCCTGCTGTGACAGCAGGGCACAAACAGATCAGTTCTGCTTCTGAGCTCTGGCAGTTTTCAGTCCATCAGTGATTTTCAGATGCAAGGAAGGGAAATAAGCAGGAGTTGTTACAAGTTCTGTTGGGTCTTTCCTGCTTAGAACAGTGGGGAGAGAAGGAGAAAATACCTTGGCAAAACTTATGGTTTAAGCAAGTCAGGGCATTAAGTGCTTTGCTCTACCAGCATGCTGCCACACACAAGATGACACGAGTGAGAGGCGGGCAGCACAGTAGCAGGAAATGTTGCATAATGTCAAACAGAACAAAAGAAAAATTTCCTACTCCCACAATGGAATGTATCATATCTAGCCTTACACTGTGCTCTAAAACAGCACCTGCCTGATCAACCTAAACAACAAAGACTTGGTAGGACTGGAGATATTTTTCTACCTCATTGAAAGAAAGCTCAGGTAAATGGGAACAGCAAGCCCAGATTTCTGTAGCACCAAAACAGAAATCAGAAATCACTTCATCTTCCAGCCTCCTGCTTGCTAGAAGCATCAGGAATTTAAGCAATGAAGAGCTGGAATGAGGGGAAGGGGGAGGGAAGGGAGAGGGTTTCACAGCACTTGTTAGGCAGTAATTTGTCATTTAGCAGTCCCAGATGTAGTACTGACCCACAATGTTAAAAGGGTGCTCCCCTAAACTGGAGATGCACTGACCCTTAAATGAACAGGGCAAGAAATAAAGAGCAAGGAAAAAATAAACAAGCAGGAAGAGAAACAGCAGTTCTTCCTTGCTTTAGCAAGCTGAAACAAACTTTGGGTTGCGTAGGTGATTATGACTTCAGGTGATTAGTCTGGGTAAGGAACCCATATGATGTCCTGAAGTGCAGTGGTTTCAACAGTGCTCACAGCAAAAACTGCCCCCCAAAAACCTATGGACCAGACCTCCCAATTGTTCGAATGGGCTGGGGCCGTGTGCCAGGAAACAACACGGACAGTTTTGGTCAGGGAAGCTGCCTGCCTGCTGCCGGACGCTGCTGGCGTTTGATGGGCAGCACAGAGGAGCTGAGCCATCGCTGGGACTCCTGCACAACATGGGACAAGACACAGGTTTTACTCTGCTAATTCCACAACATTCTCTAGTTCCATTTCCTGGTTGTTTTCCAGCTCCATTTTGTTAGGCTGCAAAAGCATTATATGCCTGTGATCATGGTGATAAGACAGGTCATGAGGCGCTGCAAAAACAAGCAAACAGGTCTGCTTTATTCTCAGCAGTCAGTTCCAGAGTCCAGGCTACCAAGAGACAAAATGGTTTTCCAAAGACAGGGTGCCAGGTATCCCATGTACTGCCTCTCACTCCTCAGATGGTAGGAGACAAGTCACTATCTGCTTTTCACCACTTTTACCCTTCTTTTGCAAATGCAGACCAGGTCCTGAGGCCCTTCATGTTTAAATGGACTAAGACAGCAAAGGCTTATTTCAAAATAGTTTGAGGTCCTTCAGTAGAAGGACCATGCCTCTTCCCCCATCTACAAACTTAGCAAACTCTCAGATTTCTAGTATCTACTAGGAACCCAGGCTCACTGAGGCAACTTAAGCCCAAGCTGAAAGACTCTCAACTCACCACCCACTCCCAGAGCTGAAAGGAGTAAAGACTCCAAAAGGTTGAACTGTAACAGGCAAATGTATTTTTAACAAATTCTGTTTCTATAAATATTACAAAGCTTTCTGCTCTTTGGAGGCTGTTCTGCTCCCAGTGCTGCTGACATTACAGTGACATTTAGGAGGCCTTCATAGTGCCTTACTGCCTTTCGTATGCTCGTTTTGTTCAAGGGATCAGAGAGACGTATGAAGACACAAGGGCTGCTTATTCAAACTCTGCTCACTCGCTGACCTGCTGCTCACGCAGGAGTCAGGAGCACAAAGGGGCTCTCCATGTCAAGTGTGCTGGCTGCCGCTGTCTCCACCACTCTGGAATGCATATAAATGCAGAGGACACTAACCCCAAGATGCCACCAACAAGGCACAGGGGTGAAGCGACAGGGAATTGATCTCTGAAACTGCACATGGGCTCAGGTAGTCCCACCTGGTACTGTATCCTGTCCACACAATGTAAAGGCTCTTCCTCATTTATTGATTCCTGCATTTGCTCTCTCATCTTCTCTTTTTTTCAAAGCTATTTTCCCCACACCCTCTGCCCTCCCCCTCTATTTCTTCACTTTCTTGCTCCCTCTCTCTGGAGACCGCTGCCAGCAGGGCTGCGAGGCCGGCGTGCAGCATGAATGGCACCAAACTGGCACGCGCCCCAGATGCTGACATCACCTCCTCTCCTGCCCTCAGCCTCCATCAAGCCGGGCTCCAGATCCTGCACCTAAAACGCTGAGCAGCTAATTCACTGACTGCTGCCTTTGCACCAGCTTCCAGCTTAATCCATAGCTCTTCTGTTATTAAAAAATAAGGTGGTTATACAGCAAGAGACAACATACATATTAAAAGGGAGAGGTCTTCCCAAATCAGGTTAAGACAGACACCAGCACTTGGGTTAGGATCCTTAAAATACCTGTGCTCTTGCATTCCACAAAACACCCTAGACCAGAAAAGCACCTTGTCCACAAGGTAGAAAATGACCCCTCCATACCTAGCCTGGTGCTAACTGACCAGTTACCAGGATCAATCAGTGCATCAGCATGGTTTTTTTAAATGCTGCAACTATTAAAAATCCAGTTAAAAAAAAAAACAAAAACAAAACCACAACACCCACAGCCCACACAAAACAGAAACTTTGTTATCTCCAGGACCAGCTGTTCAGTCTCATTCAGGGTCAGCTGCCCCTGAAGTATCCAGTAACACTTCCAATTGAATATATGACTACTACATCTGCACATCACAATATAATCTGATGTCCACGCTGTCCTGACACCTTCTGCTTATTTTGAACAGAAATTACACTGATACCTAAGGAGCAGAAACCCTGATCTCACTTAAGCAGGTTCTTCATTTTAGGGCTGGAGGAATTCCAAACGATCACAACGGGTCCAGGACTCCCTGTATCCTATGTTCTTTGTACTGTGTTTTATGTTGCATAGATATCGAATGCTTTCCTTAACAGGAAACTTCCACAGACTTTCTTTTATTATTACAGGATACAAAATCCCTGACAATGGCTCCAACAGACTTCTCTCACTGCAGACAAAGGAAAAAGCACATACCTCACTTTAGCTTGCACCAGCAAAAATGGTTTGAAGATTTGTTTGAACAATTAACAAGATGTTTTTGGCCTCCTCTGACATTTAACATAGGTATTGTCATGCTAAGAGGACTGTGATTCACAAGAACACCATACTTCAATCCGATCACTCCACAAATAAATTCGGTCTACCCATGAAAATTGCTCATCACTTTTTTTAATTCAATGAAAATGCAGAGCACAACTACTGCAGTTATTTAACCTTTCATCATAAAAAAAAAAAAAAAGAATATCTGATAATAATAAGTACAATCTATAAAGGCTTCAAGTCAACACTTTTTATAAGCAGATTTGTAAGGTAATAAATTTTCCATGACTTAATGATCAGCCTCGCCTATGAAAGCCAGTGTTGTAATTCCCAATTGATTGTAGATGTTAATCTCACAAGACTCTCATTCTTACGCTGTGATTTATTAGCTGAATTAATGACAGATTGCACTGTTTAAAACAAGCTGCTGTTTTACACAATCACCCAGGAAGCTTTGTCCGACTGAGTCACTGCAAGGATGGGAGGAGGGAAGTGTGCAAGGTGAAACTGCTCACAGATACCTGAGCTAATTTGTCTTACTGCCTTTGAAATGCAGCACTAATTGTTTAACAATTAACCCTATGACTGAACACCAGGAGAGCTGAATGGCAGCAGCTATTCAGGCTCTCTGCAGACTTTGGGATTCACTTCCAGTCTCTGCAATTCATTTACATTGAGACCTTCTGCTTTCTCATGGAAAACCACAGAAAATTCCCCCAAGCCCCCTGCCCTGCACACTTACTCCTTCGGGTTTGAAGACACAGCAAAGGAAAAATCCCGTGTTCATTCTGTATATACATATGTGACTAGAAAAGGAAAACTGCAGAATAAAGGCAGATCTGATTCCTCGGGCCTTATCTCATTGCTACCACAAAGCAAGTGCCATTACACGCAATAAAAGTTAGAACCTTATCTCCAGATTTTTCATTCTCCACCTCTTCAGCAACATTTCTGGCGTAGCAGAGAACATGCCACAAACATGCTCTAACAATGTGGTCAAGCAGAGGGCCGACATTGTAGTGGAAACAACGACAGTTCCTTGGTTAGTCTTAGTCTGCAGGTTTTATGAATTGTGATGCTGTAATAAACTCACACCTTTTCCTGTCAACTATTCCATCAAGACACAATGCAGGAGATGAGAGCAAGAGCTGTGAATTGGTGGGCAGGGGGGTACCAAACCCTGCAATCACAGGGCAACTACTCAGAACAATTTAATTCTGATGCAGGAGCCCCATGTTCTGCAGTAAATGGCTCCCTTCTTCATTTGCTTTTTCTAAGCTTGCCTCTAAAGGGATCCCTCTGTTTTGCAGTGAATTTGAACTTGCTTCTGTGCTTCTCCGCAAGTGCTTCAGTGACTGGAGGCACTTCCTGTGCCGCAGAGCGCCAAGTGTTGCCAATTCCCATCGAGTCATCGCTTGCAGCTCCAGTGCCTCACTCGTTCTTCCCTGCTCCTCCCTGCCTGGCGAGAGCAGTGGCATATGCTGCTCTCCGCTACAGCTTCAGAGGTGAGTGTGGATTTAAGAATAAGTAAAATCAAATAAAGGAAGCAAAAGGATGGAGCCTTACAGGGCTGCTTTTGAACAGGTGTAATTCACAGACAGTCACCTCAGAAGAGTCACACGGAATCCCTGGGACCACTGCTGTGATCGGTTATTAAAAACTGGCCCCAGCCATCTGCTGGTGGTCAAGCTCCATGATGTGGCAATCAATTACAGCTGTTATCTTGTCCTGGCTTTGACAGATGTTCCTCTCTTTCATTGTACAGTAATTACTAGTTAGCTGCCAGCAGGCTTCACACTTTAATTGTGGCGCTAATTTGAGACAAAGAGAGGAAAAAATAGGGAGAGACAGACAGGGAAAGGCAAAAGCTAAGACAGCTGTGGCAATTGGAGCACCCATGCATTAAACATTTCTTTACAAACAATAGGTGAAGGCAACCAGTTACCCCAATATGACTTTAAAAGCGACAGTCGAGCACCTTCCAACTACGCCACAGCCTGCAGTTCTTGTTCCTTTCAGGGGGGAAAGAGGGACACTTTCCTCTTTGCTTGCCAAACAGGCTATGCTAAAAATACCTGCCAGCCTTCTGGCAATGCACAGCTTCATACTGCCAGGCAGCGTGCTGCCAACTACCTCACAGCAGTGACAATTGGATCAATAAAGACACAGGGTGGGGTTTTAATTTTTTGTTTGGTTGTTTCTTCTTTTTTTTTCTTTTTAAACCTTTTCAGAGAACAAGGAACCTACTTACATTGTAACACAGATGAACTACTGCGGCAAGACACAAGCAAATGCACTCCATCAACTTGCTAGAGAGCAAGGCACGTAGCACCTGCTCTGCAATCTGGTGTTCACGGAGAGCCTTTGGAGATGGGCAGGAGAGAGCAAGTGCCTCGTTGATCAGGCCAAGAGCCAGCAAGGTAGGAAACCTGGCGACTCGTTTCTTATGTAACCCAGAGTTCCAAAGAGTCTTTAAAAAAAAAGGGACCTGAGAAGGCTTATTTTTTGTTGTGACTGGTTTAGATGCAGTATTTCCTGGGTAATTCCTACAGCCACATCTTGTCTTAGTTTCTGTACACCACCTAATGATGTATATCACCTCACTGAAAAGACTCTAAAATGATCACAAAAACATTAAAAGACCCACAGTAAAATCCTTATCAGATGTTTTTTAAATGACATTCTGTAGTTTATTTTTTTTAAGCGGTTAAGTAGTCAAAGACTGTCTTTAAACAGGTTTCAAAAACCAAGTATCACAACTTCCACTGGAAGTCTGAACAATAAGCAGAAAAAGATTCAATTGTTAAGAGCAATTCTGCTGGCACTCCCCTACCGGATGTCCAAATCGGCTTTAACTATTTTATTTTTTATTTAATTCACAATGGGCAGATTTCACAATTTAATTCCCATATTTCTGCTGTTGACTATTTACTGGATCTTTCAGTAGCACTTAGGCTGCGGTTCAGTGCTGTAGTGTTTGGCAGTAACAGTGGCTTACAGCAGTTCCTGTCATGCTCTCTCCTCTACTGCCCACCCCACGCCCAGCCTCATGCCACTATATGCTCCCTGCTGCAAGCTGTGGCAGCACAACTGTTTCAACATCCACTCAGATCAGGAAATGGAGAGTGGCAGAAGAATGGCAGAAGGCTTTAAAACCCTGATTTCACATAAAAAAATATATATGTGCGTTTGTATGTTGGAGGGAGTCTTGTGCTGGCACAACTGACGCTGATGTTTTGCACCTTGCCACCCGTGGATCAACCAATTGCATCAACTAGTGAAAAAGAGAGCAAACAGACAGTTTCCACTGGCGTGGAATTGCTCAGACATCCCAGAAACCTTACAACTGCTACAGCACATCACCTGTGTGGGATGAGAAACACAAAACTGCTCATACTGGTATTGCTGAGAACTGCTTACCAACGAGATGTGCCCCCAGTTTAATTGGACACAGTCAACTGCAGGCATCTGGACTGGAGCTCAGGTTTCTGGTGTGCTCAAATCCACTGATGATTTCTATACAAAAACTTCTTTGTTTTTACCTGCTCTCAGATTTTACATTTTAATGCCACTTACTGGCCTTTACATTATTTTACCTTTCTGTCACGATCTTGAGCAGTGTTTGTTGATTTCACATTTTATTACTGGGTTGGTGGGAGAACTTGAAATCAAACTGTTGGAAAAATGTATGAGGGTTTGGTGGTTGCTGAACACAACCAGCCAGCTCCCGCTGATAATGGCAGTGTAAGCTAACTGTCTGGGATCTCCACACAGCAGCTGTCAAGGGAAAAGGGGGGAAGGGACAAAGCCATATATTTTTATCATGTTTCTAGCACTGCAACTAGCAGAAGTAGTGGTTTTACAGAAGCAGAACTATGTGGTTCACTGACCAATGATTTGAAATAGATTCTCTGCAGGAACTGCCAGTTTTTGGGATTGCTGCTTTTTGAAAAGGGACTTGGGGATAGTACTGTAAACAGCTGCCAAACAGCAAGATGTTATCAGATGGACAAGAAAGTAGGTTGACCAAAACCCACTAGGGTCTTGCTACCTGACAAAGTTAATGACTTTGAAAATAATATCACAAGAAGCAATCTTCCATCTTCAGAGCCTGCTTACCAACTGATGTTACTCCTTGACTACTACATGTCCTAAAGGCAAGCTGATCCTCCTCTTCAGAGACATATTTGAGAGTTTACAAAACGTTCCCTATCAGCTGAAATTCTGGATGACATCCCCCATGCTACCTTGTCAAAGATAAGCAAATACCACTTGTAAATCTGAGTAACTGAAGACATCAATTGACCATCTTCCCACTATGATTTCTCTTGGAAATATTTCCTATCGTTACATGCTAGTAAAGCAGCCAGCCACAATCCCACGATGTCCCATCACTGCCATTTTTCCCAAGGACACTACACTAGTACTACAATCAACTCACGTTAAACTGCACTGCTCTCCCCCTGTATCCCCCCAGAAAGAGCCACATACTCCCCCCGCCAGGGAGTGGATCCCTGGAGCCAGAGGATGATGACCTCTGAGCTCTGCCTCCACCAGAGAGGACTTGTTAAATGCAAGGCAATCTCTGAACTGTCGACAATGCTAAACAGGCAATTACTATGCTGATTGATTGATTACATTTCCCTGTCTAAATTATATCAGGAGTGAGGCAAATCACTCCAAAAACGAGAAAAAAAAAAATAAAATCACAGCCTAACTTCAGGCAAAAGTGAAGATAATGGTTTTTGCCAGTATGAATAAAAAGCAGGTGGACTGGAGTGAAAGTGAAGCCCTGAGCAAACAGTCCTGAAAGCAGAACCGTTCACAATCCTCCTGAGCAGGAAAAGACTGGGCAGGGCTTTGCAAATCAGCCATGACCAAGTCAGGCCGTGACCTTTCCTGATAAATTAACTGGATGAGGGGGAGGGGGGGACACGGTCTCCAGAGAATGATGATCCCGAACTGCCACAGAAGTGCGTGTCTTCCTCATACATGCTGCGGAAGCAGCAGCACTCCAACAGAAACAACACATCCTCCCTTCCCTGGTTGTGTTTCTCTTCCCTCTTCTATTTTTTTCACTTTGTACCAGCTGGCTTGAATGTCCTTATTGTACTTTCATTTTCACCGACAGTTTTTTAGCACCCTGGTTCTGCCACTGACAGCTTGCTGAGAGCTGCTGCAGGTATGGCAGAGATAGTTCCAGATCTGCTCCATTTTGCAGAGCAGCACAGCCTCCCAAACCCTCACTGGATCCTACCAGATCGGAGACAAACTGCCCTGCAAAGCCCCTGCCAGGGGCACCAAAGGTGCCTAGTTCTGTGTTTTCAGCAGCATTGTGGCAGCATTTCCCCGCTCGGCCAGCTCGTGGGCTTCACCCTGTGCTCCTGCCTCCACCAGCCCATTTCCAAGTGCACCCCATCACTTTTTTAGGCCTGCATTTCTCAGCACTGCTCCTTCTTCTCCGCTTCTGCAGGCACATCCACACTCCAAGTTTAATCCTCAGATACACCCCCGACAGTTTTTCCTCACAAACCTCATATTTCAGCCCAGCTGCTGCTCCAACTCACCTCTTGCTGCTCTCCTCCCACATGCTTGCCCCAGCCTCGCAGCATTTCCAGGCCAAAGCAGCCCAGGGGCAGTGGCTGGCAGCAGGACCACTGATGGAGGGAGCAGTGCCGAGGCAAAGCCCCACCTGCTGNGATGAAGAAAGTGCTGGGCCCTCAGCCTTGCTCCTGGGCCTGAGCACCACACAGCTGTGGAGGCCTCAGGGAGAGGTTTCCTCCGCTCTTCTCTCTGGTTAGCAGTTCCCACCAAGCTGGGCCTGACCAGGAGGACTCAGCCCAGAATTTTCCAAGCACATTAAACATGCTGGCACTGCTGGGTGTCGTGGCCAAGCTAACCAGGGCACCAGCATGGTCCTCTGCCAGGCACAAATGCTGAAGAAAACATGCAGTGAGCCAGTCTTCAGGGCCTTTTTACCAACCCTTTCCTTGTTTCAACAAACAGCTAAAGGGGCAACGATGCGATAATGGTGTACCCCACTTCTTTTCCTCAGCACCCGCCATGGCACCAGACATTCCCAGCACAACAGCCCACAACAACCAGCAACAGCTTTTGAACTGTATCCCACAGCAAGAATAAGCCTTCAATTCTTATTAAGGGCTCACTCACTCACAGCAGGAAAGTCTATTAGAGCTGCTTTACCACAGGGCATTGCCATTTCCACTCACCCAGGCGTCACTCGGCCCCCCGGCTGCCCTGGGTCCATCCAGTGCCCAGAACGCTGCACAGAGTAATTAAGGCCACAGCTCCATCAGGAGTGTCTTTGTGGGGAGGGAAGGGAGAAGTGGATAAAGCCCAGCTGCCAAAACTTTTAATTCCTTCTCACAGGATCAGGGCTGAAATGTTTGAAATACTTTCTTAACAAAAACAGAAGAGGCTGCTGAAAAGAATAACATTGTGACAGCTGCTGGGAAAGTCACCAGTGGGTGACCACACTGAGCCCCGTCACTGCTCCACTGCTTACAGGAAGGAAGGGATGTTCATATCCCAAGCTGCATTCTGTGCTTTTTGCTTTCCTCTCTTCTCCCAAAGCCACTCTGGCCCGAGCTCACTGCTTCCCAGCTTCCAGCCTTCAGGACAGCTTTCACAAGTTGGAAAGGACACAAATTCATAATGCGCTGCATTACACTTGCACTTCAGCAGTGACAGCTCGGTGGCCACAGGGACGGGCACAGAGGCTGACCTGCACCCCTCACCTTGCACAGGCTCTGGCAGCAAACAGGACACAGATACTGTGTTTAATTCACTTTGAAGTACTGTTACATGAATGGCACATTTGGTTGAATCAGACAAACCTTGTGACATGAAGAAATCTTTCCCGACAGAAATATGTTATCAAGTGGAAGGTGTAAAGATGACAACAAAAGCCTTCCCAGTGCTTCAGAAAATGTTTCTACAGAGCACCCTTGCACCACACCACCTCTGTCTTTACAGAGCTGTCAGATTTTATTTCTTACCTAGGTTTAGCAAACTCCCCTTGCTCACTGCATACACACCACCTTGTTTCTGTTTGATTGGGGGTGGGTGTGTGGTGTAAGCAGTGTTTGGTTTTTAAACACAGGGGCAGCACTGAAAGATTTCCAGAAGACAGTTTCCTGATCAAGCCCATGGCTGCAGCTGCCTCTGAGGCTATTCCACAAGCTTCTCCTGCCTCATCACAATCTAGCTTGTGTGCCAAAAGCAGAACACATCAGAAATCTGTCCTGCCTTGCATTTCCCCTTGGTCAAATATTTTTCAGGAAGTAGTTGATCTGGCCTGCAGGATATGAAAGCCAAAGTCAACCACATCACTAAATGGCTGGTAAGAAAATAATAATATGCCTGAAGAAGGGCCAAGAGAATTAATTTGAAGAGAAAGTTATTTAGGATGAAGCTTCGCAAAATGGGAAAACCAGCACTATTACATTTCACAAGACCATTGTCAGAATCAAAGACACTGTGGCACTAAGATACACACTAACAAGGGATGTACACATTCCTAATAAACACATTTACATACTGCTGCATGTGATAATTACTTGTATTCTACAGTCACTGGCTACGTTTCGAGATCCTTTCATTTCTGTCCAACATAGAAACCTAGCTTGCCCTTGCTCATGAATTTTGGAAGCTGGCATGAAAATACTCCAATATGTAGAATAGGAGCTTGTACAAATGTGCCAGCAAAAAGTAGCTTGTGTGATCTTATGCATTACGAACATAATGCTTGGATTTTTTTTTCATGCACAGGAGCACAGGGTCACTTCATGAATCACAGAAGAAAGAATAAAGAGGAGAAAATACCGGGGGAAAAGTACATTAGAAGTTTGTATTTTAAAAAAAGGATTTGAGAAACATTCTGACAATTTAACTTGCATTTGGCAAAATCAAGTTTGAGTACAGTTTATAGCAGCTTTAAAAAGTGCGCTGGGAAAAAACAGCCAGCTGCTGACAGGTGAAGAAAAGCAAGAGAAGGTAGCAGGGCTGTAACCTCCCCACTGTCCTGAGTTCCCAGCTCTGCCTGACTCAATAAAATTAACTAAGGGACTCACACTTGGGCAGCAGCTCTGGGCTATATGCACCACCCTCACCCCACGTCAGCTGGACACACTTCCCATAGAAAAGCAGGCAGCACCAGGTACAGAAGCACATGCTGAAAGCTGCATGGGGAAGAGCTCAATTTCTGCTCAGTCTCCCACCCCAAAGAGAACAAGTCTCTTGCCAGACCCTGGCTGAAATTTGGCACCTTTGTCTCTTAGCATGCAGTACAGATGGCAGGATAGACGCGCCTGCTGGTGCAGGAAAGCTGTGCCAGTTCTCAGGAGGTGGCAAGGAGGGAAGGCATTAGCGCAGAAGGGTCATCAAGATCACTGCTCGCTTCTCCTGATCTCAGCCTCTTTTCGAAAGACTGCTGGAAAGATTTGGGAAGAGAGGGGTCTCACCACTCCATGCCACTGTCAAACATTTAATGGATCTTCCTCTTCCCCACAAATCATGTGTCCTGCTTGATGAATTTGGATTTTTTCTTCCCTCTGAACAGCTGCTTATCTACCACTCATTTTCCTGTCCATTCCTGTTGATTTAATTAATGCTGCTCTCAATATTCTCCAAGGAAACTAATGGCTTTGTTGGTCACTGCAAGGTGCCAAGTAATTTGCATGACCATTTCCAGTTAAGATTCCTTAGAATATTGCTGTCAGCTAGCCTTGTTTTACAACAAATTAGTTAAGCACATGAAAATGTTCAGCTGCTAGGATGCATAGTTAAACATGCAATCAGAAAGATAATACCCTTCCTCCTATTTCTCCTCCAACATCACTTGTACTGCATTCACTGCAGCCTTTACACCATAACTCCTCTTCTACCAGAACCCAAATAAGGCTGCAGTACAAGTAAATAGAAAAGCTATACAGCTTTATTTATTTATTTATTCATTCTTTGTTTAGGCTCTGTGAACGTCTGCTGGAGCCAAACAGGCTTTGGTTTTGACTGCAATACTGAAAGACCTCCAGAGGCTGAAAAATCATGCAAGGGAAAATTAGATTTTAAGGCACAATAAACACGTCTTCATGAGATACTAAAAGCCTTTGCAAAATAAAAATAGATGTTCATGTAAACCAAACACCAGACATCATGTATCTCATCAGCTGTAAGCCTGCATACCCAGGAGAAAAAGCATATGCAAAAACTACAGAGTACAAGACTGGGCTTTCAGGCATGGCAGTTGCTCTTTGTGCCTCCATTCCCCAACCCTTCTGGAAATGATAATTATTCCGTCTTTCTGTCTCCCTGCTCCCTTGCTGAAACAACTCTTTCCCAGCTCCTATTCTCTCTCTCTACCTGTAAAATAAGGGGAATGAAACCAAATCCCTAAAAAGCCTCAGTACTCAGAGACAAAACACACTGCATAAGGTCCAAGTATTACCCTACAAAGTAAGCTTGCTTAGGGGCTCAAGGATTTTTTTTTGTGGATATAGTCATGTATCAACAGCAGTCTTGAGAAAGCCTTACACAGCACACATGCTGTGAATCTGTAAACTTTTTAGTGGCCATCTGCACATAAAAAAGCATGTTTTAAAAAAATCCACAAAGATCAAAGCACATCAGAACCAAGGTTTAGATAAAAGGAAGGATAACATGGTGCAGAGATCCCTAGAGTCAACCCAGTGGTTTTCATGACATTTTAGTCACATCTTTATTCCTTTCTCTCTCTAAAAACCCAAAGGTCAATTTATTTAAATTGGTCAAAGATCAGCTGGAAAGTGAGAAAGACTAGAAATAAGCAGAGATTGACACGTAGTACACCTGAAAGATGCTTTTCAGAGAAAATAGTTTTTTTTCTGTGCTTGGTAAACACACTGTCCACTTGAGGCACTAAATAATAGTTCAGAAAATTACCCAGGTAGATTCATCGAAGTCAGCCCAGGTGCATCAGCAGCTAAGGACTATGAATGAACCCCGCTGCTCTGTGACAGTGTATAAAACTGCCCACATGAAGCAGAACTCTAATCTTTTATGGGAACCAGAATGTCCTTCTGATAAGAACAAAATGATATACCAAATATCCAAGGCCATCATTCAGTAGAAACTGCTTCCAGCAAAATAATTCTCATCAACTACAGAAACCACATCTATACGGGCAATATCTCACTACAGTCATGCAACTGTACAACTATATACAAAGGAGATACTTCATCGTGTTCTGTGGTACTCTCTGCTTGCTCAAAAGTAAGCACAATTCTCTGCAGTTTAATCAAAAAACAAAGAGTATGTGAAAGAGACATCAAAAGTTTTTGCTAAATATTAAATTATGTCCATAAGGCACATTTTTGTGGCTTGCTTCTGCCATCAAAATAGCTTTGCACCAATCTATGTTAAAAGAATAAT
Organism: Chloroceryle aenea; assembly: GCA_013399075.1. Taxonomy (NCBI): domain Eukaryota; kingdom Metazoa; phylum Chordata; class Aves; order Coraciiformes; family Cerylidae; genus Chloroceryle; species Chloroceryle aenea. The sequence goes on along the minus strand of VWZY01011632.1, from coordinate 656,768 downwards.
CGTGAAACAAGAGGCTTGTAGGGACTTCTATAAGGTTTCTTAAGACTCTCGTCTCCTGGACTGGTGGTGGGACAGAGCAGGGAGTGGGGGTCACTAGTTTGGCAAAGGGGCAGTGGTGATGTATCAGCCCTGGGCTGAAGCATGACAAGGCCATCTCTAAAGACAGGAGGCAGAGCAAAACCCCTTACTGAAAAAGCACTTGCAAGCACACTGTGTTCTCTCTCTCACAAAGATAGCATATGCAAATCAAATCATTTAGCCTTCACTTTTCCAAACCCTAAACAGCGGTCCAAATCTGGAGCTGGACCATCGTCAAGAGTGAAGAATGCTCCCCTAGCTCATTAATGTACAACCCCACATTCAAATTCAAGATTTTATGGACAGCTACAATCAGCCAGACAACATTACTTTGCATTAATCAAGCCACTGCTGACACTTGACAGGAGTGAACACATGATGTGTGTAATTTGTTTTAATAGAGAACACTGTCAATTTACCAGAATTATTTTATTAAGCTCTTCAGAAAATTCTGAAGTTCCTTAGATACCCAGCTCTTCTGTTTCCTTAACAATTAACTTTGCTGTGTTATAAACAGAATTGTTGTTACCTTAGTGAAGCAAAATGCAGACTCATCATGATTTGAAACAAACTTAGCCAAGACACTGAAGAAAGCATCAAAAAAAGTCACACAAACAAACTGAAAGTCAGGAACTAAACTGACCCAACACCTGAGGACACAATGTTTAAGAAGAAAGCTATTTTAATACCAGATGGCTATTTTTACCAGTTTTAAAACTTATCTTTGACCCTTTTCACAATGAGGGACCCAATTTGCTGAAAATTGCTCCTTCCCAAAAAGCATCACAATTTGACCACATAAATAAAATACAGGCAGTTATGAATCATCTGTCACAGTCACAAGTCACCACACAGTACTGGTTAAGATCTCAGACAGCAGAGGTTGGTTTAGAGGACAGCTGTTTAAGTGGGGCTGGGCAAGACCCGAGAAATGGCAGTAGTTGATATCTGTGCTTTACTGAGGCTGGTAAGGGCATGAGGTAGAGGCAGCAGCAGAGACCTCTGTGCAGTTTGCAGAATGTAACCCCCTCTATATTGTCAGCCATCTCCTGGCAGTTAGCTCCCTTCCATTTTACTTTTTTATTGCAGTAAGCAATACCTAATTTTTACCAGATGTTCATTCATCAATATCCCCAGAGGCTGCTTCAAGCACATACGCTTCCCCCTTATCATCTTCTAACTGGTAAAGTCTACCAGCAACCATCTGATTCCACCCAGCCTTTTCACAAATGCAAAGCTGGGATGGCTGAGAAGATGGTAGAGACAGCCTGTCCCTTGCCGAGGGTAGGGAAACCACATCACTGCAACAGCAACCAAGTTTCTACAGCACTGACCTCCAGTTTCTAGTATTTGAGTACTTCATGACAAGTCTGCAGAAGCTCACTATGAACACCACCAGCCCATCACCAAGTAAGGTTAAATTCCCTCCACTGAAACTAGTACTTCAGTGATTTCTTTTTTAAGGGAACTCAAGAAGAAAAAAGTTGAAGCCACTATCTTGTCATAAAACACATTTCAAGAGGGCAGATATGCAGCCCCAATGGAGAGAGTAGAAAACACAAGCCCTACGAACCCTTTCCTCTCTCTTTTGTTTTAAGTGGGTGAACATGCAGTGTTTCTCTTGGAAATGGGACCAGTTGGCTCTAACTCTACAAACATAAAGTTCCTGAGCTTACTGGGGAAATCTATGCAAGTCATACTATTACTTCAAATGCTAACAAGATGGCTGGGGAACTGTGAGCCAAGTGTGTGGGTCATGTGGTGCTTTTATTTACTAATGAACACTGAGGGTGGGTTGGCCCTGGGAACAAAAACCTGAGAAACATCAAAACTTGGCCCGAGGCACGCTCTCTGATAAACGCTGGGAATATGTATTGGAAATACGTATTTTAGAAGTCTGCCTGGAATAAAGCTCTCTCTCATACTAACATGAATGCTGCTGCATTCATGTTTTCACCCTCCAACTCCCTTCAACCTCTGTCAACCTAATTTTTATTTTTATTTTTTTTTACTATAAAAGTTTGATTAAACAAAAAGGCACTCTTAGCCTCAAAGATATTTTATCTTTTTTTCCCGTTCCCTTTCCTTGCTCTTTTCCCAGCAGAAATCACCCTCACGTGCTGTGTTTGTTCCACATGAAGGAAATCCCCTTTGCCCCACTCACCCCTCCCCACCAGGGCTTCAAATCACAAGTTAAATGGTGCCCCTTGCACTGCAGCTGAGACTGAAGAAAGGGAAATCAAAGCAGCTGTTAATAAATAACGCCAATAATAATGGTGGTGTTATGAACATTAATTATTAATACATTTTCTTTCTAAACCACCATGACAGTCTAGACCACCCTGCAAAAGATGAAGTACATCTGTTATACAATCTCTTCCCTGAAAGCAGTGTTAGAGGAGTTGGTGGATTTGAGAGGTTTGAACAGTGTCAGCAGTCAGAACATACCCTATTTTAGATAAATTTGACAGGTTAACATCCCAGCAGCCAGCTGCCAGTTCAACAGGTAGCATGGCACGGCCCACTAAAGGAAAGAGCTCTGTGCAAAGCACAGGGTTTTTTAGGTGTTGTCTGGACTGAGAGAACACAGCAAGTCTGTCAGAACAAAAATTTGGTCTGGTGATGTCACTAGCCTAGTTTTGCTTAACTGTCATTCACAAATACATGATTTTCCTTTTATGTTTTCAAGAGATACTTAAAGTGTTAACATTTCAGAGCCTTAAAATACCCCTGTAAGTAGAATGGGCACAAAGGCGACAAGAGGCAGGAAAGTACCGTGATGACAAGATCGATAATGTTAAGATCTCTGCTCTTTCAACAAGGTGTTAAACACAATCAGGTCTCAGCACCTTGCCATACCCTGCAGCAAGTTTCTGCTGTCTTGCTGCACCTCGCAGCACTGACCGGCTCTGTGGCAAAACCCAGAGCATCTGAACACACATTCAGCAAGTAACGCAAGGCCATAGTACTGCTGTAAAAAAAAAAAGTATTGCAAACCAACAGGGTGGCTTTTTGCTGCAATACTGGGCTCGGGACACGCGCATCACCGGCACCACTGACCACGGGCAAGGTCTGCGCGCCAGAGGTTCAACTTCCACTGCTGACTTTCAACGCTCCTCTCTCCTGCATCCCCACCATGTGTGTGCAATTACAGATCCAAGGAAAAGTGCTATTTCACATTTCTCTCTTCGGTGCCAAAAGCTGCCTACTCCATTAGGTATTTCAGAACAAGGACTTAATGGCCCTGGGTTCTTCGCGTGATCTATTCCAGAAGGAAGGAAGCAACTCCATTCTTTCCTTTAGAGCTGGGGAAGATTTGGGCTTCCAAGACTCACATAGACACTTCCAAGAGGGAAGATTAAAAACACAGACAAAAGCAAGAAATCCACGTGGATTTGATGGGAAATTACAGTTCAGAAGACCATGTTTGCTGATCCTATGAAGTCTTTCGCTAATGCATTCCATAAGAGGAATTTTTCCTACCTAGTCTCTTTTTCAGTTTCAGTGAAGGCTCTAGGAATATGCAAACATGTAAGTTGTTGGGTATAGCTGTGATGTTAGTCATCACCTTACACTTAATGCTACAGAAAAACAAACTGACATTTAAAAATAAAGTCTATAGAGGCAGAAGAAATTAGATAGAAAATATCTTCAACACTGTTTAGACTAAACATTAATGCAAATGTTTTTCAACACTTAAAACCACCTCTCCTATTATAGAAAAGCAATTAAAATGCATCTTCCTTCTCTACAACGCCAAGCTAAAACTGCTAAGTTGATTTTCCTTTTTTTTTTTGATCTGTGATTCAGTCTAGCCAATTATCAATTGGGATACTGAAAACACTTCATATGTCTATATGATGAAAGCCTTTTCTCAAGTACCAGGGACAGAAATGAAGCCCCAAACAGCTCACTTTACAGAGCTTCAGGCTGTAACTTTGGACACAGACAATCTTGACAGGTGGAGAATAATTACAAGGCTTGATCCAGACATGTGGTTCCACCTACTTAAAACAGGAGGTGTGATTTTTAGAATAATGTAGTTAATATCTGCAGTCTCCTGTCTAAAAATATTAGAAGTGTTTAGACAGGGTCTAAAAACATGTCTGATATTTTGAGCTTAGCTGGCCTTATAATTAGGAACTGGGTTGGTTTAGAATGCCCATGTCTGAAAAGAGGGATTTCTGTGTCTTCCCATTAAATCTGCCCGTCCACTGCACACACTTCTGCCTGTGCAAAAATGATTCCCTTTCAGAGCATCCCCATGGCCTGTGCTTACGGCCAGTTCAGTAGGGCCATTTAATCATCCTTACCCTCCTAACCACTCCTCACACTAACTCAAAGCACACTATCTTTTTCACTTCATTTTTCAAGGGCAGCAAGAAGGATCAAGATGACAATAACTAAAATATAAAACAGATGCTTTAATGTTTGTGATCTTTAATGTTTCCCTGGTTTTCACTACCATGTAATTTTAAGGGCTAATTATGAAATTACTGTCTACATTCTAAAGACTTTTCCTCCAAACCAACAGGGAAGTTCCTTATCACCATCCAAGTCACCCACTGAGACATTTTAGTAGGGGTAACAGTACCATGTTGAGTGGGCTGCTTGGCTACACTTCCCCCGTATTATCTGACTCGATCTCAAAAGTATGATGCTTTTTGGTAATTTTCAATCACTAAAGCTGAAACAAAACAGATACCACTCTGTGTTAGCATAACAGTAAGCTTTATAACCCTAAACACAACATAGCAATTATGTGGTAGATGCCATTGGCTTGTCTTTCTGATGTTCACATCTGAAGAAACCAAACTAAATAAAACTCCTCTTTCTTTAAATTGAACTTGACAGCCTAAGTTTCCAGACTGGTCTGATCTTGCACTTTGTGGAGACAGAGTTGTGGGTTCACGCCAAAGGAGACAACGGCATGATTCACAGATCGGGGAGGGGGGCAGAGAGCAGCGGAAAACAAGTTTTACTTTCAAGAAAGGTGGGATCCAGAGAACCAGGTAGCAGAGGCCTGTGGAGAGGACAAAAACCCCTTGCCTGCAACTTCGATTCAGGGGATTAAAAAAAAAAAAGACAGTTCACTCGATCCATAAAATCTTCTCTGCTCTTGGATTCTTGACTGCCTGCCCTTTAGTTATGATTTACTAAAGGGTTTACACAGTCTTCAGCTGCAGATGAATGATCACTGTAAGAAATGCTCAAAATCAAACTGTTGTGATTAGGGACATATTTAACATTCCCCTAACCAGCAGAGTCAGCTTTTAGAAACAGTTTTTGATCTGCAATTGTAGGCTTCAGCTAAAAGTTTTCACTGACAGTATTTTCAACACTTCTGGTTTAACAGGTACAGCTAACTACCAAGTCAGCCAGTTACTTGCTATCAGAAACCACATTTCTAGCAGTGGAACCCAAGAGGAAATTAATGCATGTACAGTCCAAAGATAACCATTTAAAAGTGCACAAAGGGGGATACTGCAGGGGTGCATTAACAACCTGCTCCTTGCATTCAACTCCTTGACTGTTGTGTTGCCTTGCTGCCAATATACGCTTGCCAATTCCTGTAACCACATTTTGTAAACCAGTTGTTATTAATAGGAATCATAAACTGCATGCACACACACACACAAAGGACTCCACAGCTTCTACACATAGAAAATAAGCTTCACTTTCTCTTAAGCAGCTATATGAAGCTCATGAAAATCTCTACAGTACTCAAAGTTTGCAAGGAAGGAGCAGGAAAGCGGAGTGTGCAATCTGCTCAGCTCCTGGAATAAAGTCTTCTGGACTTCACCAGTAGCTTCATTAAGCATCTAAAACAGTGATTGCCATTGTAGGAATGATCTTACAGGATCCAAACTGGATGCTACCAAGATAAATGTAACAAAGCAAACCATTCTCAACATGCCAGTAAGTAAATTAAGCTCTGGGATTGGCACACGGACCCCTACAGCACAGAGCTCTGCAGAGAGCAAGATTCCTTGGTCACCTTCACTATTACAATTTTCTTGGGGGATCTGCGGTTGGTCTGTAATTGCATTCCACCAGACCTGTGTACAGTCACTGTCACACTCACACTGTGAGCCAACTAATTGTGTCAACAACGATAAAGCTCACTTCCAGCCCTGGAGAGCTCTCACAAATACAGACTGATAGATAGGGAGTGAGGGAAGGAAAGATTTCAAAGCATAAAAATTAACCGAATTTATGAAAAGGATGCTTTTCAATGGCAGGGTGCATGGAAACCCACAAAAACACGTTTAAAAATTCAAACACACTGAATGGGGAGCAAAACTCAACCAGGAAAGGTAATGTGTCATAAAATGACTAATGGTACCACTAAGACTCAATTGACAGCATGACAATGACAAGCAAAATATATTGCTTCATTTCATTTTTCCCCTCATGCTCCCTCAATAAATCCGAGGCAGGGAAAGCAAGCTTTGAAAGCACACAATGGTAACCAAGAACAAGGAAATAAAACCAGTAAAATTCAAACCTGAATCAGAGGAAAACACACAACAGAGCAATAGAAATAAATGTCACTTATCTCTGCAAAACCATCACCGTCTTCAGAAAGATGCTGCACACACTCGTGCTTTTCTAGGGTAAACACCACAAGTACATCTCTGCTTACACTGCTGCAGGTGTCCTCCTCAAGTCCAGGCTGACGGATCTCTGCAGCTGGGGAAGCCGGACGGCTTCCCCATGTTCACCGCACACAGCTGCTTACCACCGGTACTTCCCGAGTTCCTGCCCTAGCTTGTTCCACACCGATTTCCTCACACACCTGTGCCTAAACTTTCTTCTTCTTACAGACAGGATTTTTCCAATTATTGTTCAGCTTTTGCTCCATTAGAGCCCAAAATTATTTACCTTTTGGATGCCTCACAGAGCACTCCTTTTCCCACCCCTTCCCAGCAAGGACAGGTCTCAGTGTGCTGCTCTTTCCACTGTAACTCTTTCTTTCTCAACATTAATGACCAGACAGCAGACTTGGGAAGACACTCACCTGAGGTCAGTCACATAAGTATCAAACCTTTCTTTGCCACTCCTGTTACTTTAAAAATATTAAAAGTGCTGCTCTTGCACATTCTGTCATGTAGAACAGGGAGGGGGGAAAAAAATGCATTGAGCTTGTCAATGGAAATTGTTTCAGTGGATTTGGCATGCGATGTTTTTGAAAGGGTCACAAAACAAAGCTAAGCCATTGACTTCAACTTCAGTCTAAAGGTTTCTGTCATAAGCAAATGGTGACTCAAATTCACCATGAATTCAAAAGTTAAGAAGTTCCAACTGAAGAGACTACAGTGTCATCTACTACCATGCCATCCTCGACCGCTTTGACAGGAAGTAAAAATTCCAGTTACATTTTCTAGGAATAGTGAATTGGAAAGGTTTGGGTTACTCTGTTTTCTCTAAATCTCTAGCAGTGGGGGGGCAGGGGGATCCACACCAACCTTTTACCTACTCATCAATTTACTAAAATGTCAAAACCACACAGGATCACTTGAGCATGTGGATTTGACTCCATTATTACACAGTATAATTTCAACAGCCTGTGGTTTTATTGTCCACAAAAAGCAGTAACTTACCCAAGTGAAAACAACAGTGGTCTTGTGTTTGTGGTACAGCACCACAACACACTCGCAACCTTAAAGCTGAAATTTATTTCTACTTCCTCACATGCAAAAGTCATCAAGACTTTTTTCAACAAATATTTTCCCTTTCCTTAAAAAAAAAAGGAATAGGTGACAAAACAGTTTTACACATTAATTAAATAGAAATGAAAAGTCATCATATGCATTACAGGAATTGCTTTATCTAAAATGACTCAGCTCTGCCCTGTCAGAGGCCACTGAACACTGATACTGCTGCGTCAAAACCAGATTTCATTCCTTACCTTCCCCCTACCACATATCTCTAATATTTATGGGCAGTCTGGTAATGGAGATTAGGCTATGACTTATCAGGCTTCAATAAGGCATGTTAACATGGAATTATGGCCTTTTAGTGTAACCAGTAATGATGGGTAATGTTATTTACCTGAAGAAAGAAACATCGCTGTCACAGCTGCAGCTCATTCTAGTGAGTATAATTTAGTTCAATCATTTATAAATGCCTGCCTTGCTTTTGCTTTCCATTTTAATTTCCTTGTACTCCTTTACTACTCCTTGTACTAAATCTCACCATATTTAGAAAGACAGTTTGGATGTCCTACCTAATAACCTATGAAAGTAACCAAAAGGAAAACCTGACACGCACTATTATTTTGCCAAAGTGAGATCCATTGCCCAGTCACGTCACCTGAAGACTAATCCTGCAAACACAGACACGCACGCACGCACCTGAGGCACAGCCGGTCCTGCTGACTGCAACACCGTGACTCACGCCCACTCCTAAATGTTTGCAGAACAGATGGAGACCTAACGCATATAAATAGAGGACTGAGGTCACACTTCAGGTCCCCAAGATATTTTCCATCTCTTCCCCTTCCTTGATGCCGCAGAAGGATTGTATTTAAAGTTGCACGGTATTCTGCGTAACCAGTACGCACAACCACGCTCACCAGTGAAAACAAGTTCTGTCAATTCTGTCCTGTCTTCTGTCCCCAAGCTAAACTCAAGGCTCCAGGTTCTGCTCATCCATCATAAAACCAGCTAAAACCCATTAGCAGAGAAGCCGTTCCCAAGCAGACAGAAGAGAGCCGGTAAAGTCAGCTGCCCCAGCCCTCCAGCTCCCACTGGCAGCTGGGAGCACACACTCCAGATCTCTGCCAGGATTCTCTTCCCATCCCACTTCCACAGGATTATTTCATTCAACTGGGCCCGATGTGCAAAACAAGAAAATCCTACTTATTCTTACACAAGAAGCAGTCAGGGACTGTCCCACAGCACTGTCACAAGACAGATGCGTATGGTAGGTAAGCAGGCCACAACAAATTTGTAATTATCAAGCAAGATTAATATAACAATTCTATCAATAGCTCCAAAGAGTTTACTGTATTTTTACTTCACCTGAGCAGCCTTCAAGACTTGAGACAATCGAGCCAGTGTCTGCACTGAGACAGCTGATTGCAGGACCAGAAGAGGTTTCACAGAAGGAACAGGTGGACAAGGAGCTCTTACATTAAACAAGCACTGTGACGTTGAGCAAAAGGTGATAAAAGTTCTGAGTAAGGTCCACTGGAATTTTCTTTAAAGTCTATAAGCTCTGACCAATTTTGCTAGTGATTAACAAAAGAAGCCTTTCAACAGCCTGTTCATTGACAAGCCCACTCAGTTACTCTCTGTATGCATGATGGGAACTTGGCACGTAGGTAGACACTTGAGGAGAGATTATTTTCATCCGCCAATATAGTTATGACTTTGCTAATATGCCTTCCTTGTCCAGGATATTTTTAAGCAATCTGAAGACTAATGAATCATATGGAAGAAGAATGTTACTGGGCAGAATATGTGAGGCATGAAAAAAGAAGACAGACAGCTCAACAATTAATTTTTGATTACAATTAAGTGAGGACAGTTTTTGAGAACATTTACTCAAGAAAAGACATTTCTGGGATTTTAGTCACTTTCTGTGACATGAGCAAGATCCTTGAAACTTCTGGCTCACACAAACAGAAAATATCTAGCGAATTTTACAGGCTAAGTTAATCTTGCACATAAGATATGAATACACAGAGAAGATAACTTAATTCTTAAAACTAAATTAATTTCAGACCTTAAAGCACAGGCTGGCTATAAGTGTCTCAGCTTGAGCTGCTCATCAAATAGGCCTAATTCTGCTAAAGCATAATCATCATCATACAACATCATCTCGTGGGATTGCCCTGAAACATTCCTGAAGTGGTTAGCAAAACTCTGGCTGTACTAAATGATTTCAAACTGGTGTTACTCTTTCTTCTAAAAATACAGAGTTGATAACTTCTCTGTTTGGAGAAGGGGGAAGCTAAATGGGTCTATGTGACAATTTCCTATTTTACTTTGATTCACTTAACACAAGGAGAAGAGAAAAGGGAAATTTATAAGCCGACTAATTTTAAAGAAAACAAAAACTGAATTACATCCATGAGATATTTAAAAGACAATACTGGACTTTAAGCACAGAATTACAACATTCAAAGAAAAGCAGGCTAGAACAGACTAGGGACAAAAAAAAATATTATAGGCCTTTAAGTCAGCAGCAGGAAACAAAAAAAATGTGTTTCAGAGAGTTTTTAAATTACTTCACAAGTAGTAATCCTTCTGAAGTATTAATTAGGGAGGGTTTCTTTTCTGAAGTGCAACACTATATAAAATATTATCCAGCAAGGCTACTCCTTTTGGGGGGGAGGGGGGAATGACACAACACCTAAGTCTTGCGTGCAGGTGGTTCTTGGCTCTTTCAATCTGCCATGTTATCCAAGACTTTTCTGGTGTTCCCACCACCAGCTATAATGAAAGTGTAACTGTTATAACAACGAGGAAATGAAAACACAAGTGGCTCTGATTAGAAGCTTATGCAGAAGAAATAAGCATTACAAAAAGGTACTGTAGCTGAAAACAAATTCCTCATAAACAAGAGAGATGCAAACTTGGGATGAGTGGTTAACTACCTCTTAGCCTTTCCTCTCCTCTTCTCCTATCCCAGTAAGCACTTCACCCACCGCAAGATCTAATCAAACATGCTAATAATGAGACCAGGAGGAGAGGGCCAGCAGGATAGATGAGCTCTGAATTACCTAGCAATATTGCATCCAGGCTTCACAGAAGTGTGCATATGAAAGGACAAGCTCTCTTTAAGGATATGCCAATTGAAATCTTAATTATACGAACTGGAGGGTAAAGACACCCCTGAAAGAGGAGTAAACACCCACAGGAAAAGCAGCATTACAGTATGGGTTTTTTATTATAGTTATTGGAAGAGACTTTCAGCAACTGAGGGATTAATTCATCTGCTTTATGCATTCAATTTATTCATCTCCACGTCATGTTTGTTCATTATAGCACTCTTTCAAACCACGCACATACAAACAAAGTTCATCTGAAGCCTGAAACAACCCACCTCTGAGCAGATGCAAGTCTTGTAAAAGATTAATAGGCACAACAAGCAATCTCGACTGTAGGGGGAAAAAATATCCTAGTTAAATATTTCAGCGCTTTCATCAAACATCTGTCCTCTGCACTGTGCTTGATAGAATGGCAAGGTAGCTTCTGACAAAGATTAACAGACATCTGCTCGACTAAAATCAACATGTTCAGTGGAGTGCCAGCTAAACGCCAAGCGCACTATCTTGGAGTAACTCAGCTTCCCGTTGTGAGCCTGTGAAGATGTTCCAGTATTAGCTACCTTCCAAATGCATCCCTCAGAAGCTAACAGCATGGGTGGGATTTTATGTTAATACAAAATCAGCTAGCATAATACATGTAAACTACACTGGGAGCCTGCTTCCTAAGGGGCAGAGGCAAGGGGAGACCTACATCCCGAGCTGCGTAGGAGATGGCTCACTTGCTGCTTTAACAGCCATTTGTAAAGGCAGGAAACTGCAGGCAGTGGTACCAGTTTCAGTGCCAGACAAGTAAGGTTGCTTGGAAATGGTAGTGGCTTGTTTTCACTACTGTCTCTCCCAACCCTTTAATGTAGAAAGAATAGGCAAGTTTTCAAACACTCTACACACTTTCAAATAAAAGGGAGATGTGGAAGGACATTGGTACTTGGGGGAGAAGCTGCTTCAGGTGTGAAATACACCCTTCAAGTACAAAAGGATCAGCACTAAAGTAGTTTCCCTCTGCTAGAGATTTCTGGGCACCATGCAGACTGCCACCGCCATTCATTCCTCTGCCCTCCCACAAGGGACATGTGCTCATGCCATGCCTGTCTGCCCTTAACACAGCAATGCTCTCAAACATCTCTTACCCACATCACATGGTGAGTGCTTAGGGCTGCCCCATGCCCTAAAAAAGCCTTCAAATACTGACCAGATGCCCACACAGGGTCCCATGGCAAAGCCAAGCCCACTGCACATAGGGGCAAGGTGGAAAGCAGGCAGGTATTTCTGAAGTGTGGCCCCAGGTACCTCACAACACAACCCAGAACAAACTAGGAGTAAAATAAATAAAAGCCTAGGAAATTATCTAATATCTTCCACTTGAAAAGCAATTAATGTTGCACTGTGGATGTCAAATAGCCTTGGGATCTGACAGGCTGCCAGGGCCTCCTCAAAGAAATCACTAAGCCTGGAATTTCTAACTCACAAGGCTTGCAGTTTCTAACTCAGCTCACACACCACAGAGCACCAGGAAAGGTTAAATGCCCCTCAGTTCCATTCCCAAACCTAGATGGATGTCACACCCCAAGGGTGCCCAGCCACACCATCCTCCCTTCTTGCAACTGGTCAGGGTCAGACCTGCACACAAATCTCTTCAGCTGCTGGCACCACCCCACACAGAATCAGGTCTTCAGAACAACTGTATTTTCCAGGGTTTTTTAAAACATGTGTCACAAGCTCAATTTAGATCCCAGGCTCCTGCTTAGGGGAAGCAAGGGAGTAAGAGGACACACAAGCACCTGAAACCTTTTGGAAATGCCAAAGAGGGTCCTTCCAAAGCAGCCTCTTGTCACCCAAGAACTGGACCTACCAGCCAGAGAAATAAAAGGCTGTTACAACTTGGCAGGACCACTTATCCCTGCTCTAGTGTCAAATGACTCCTTGTGGCACCACATGACATGTCCAGCATCCATCACTCAAATACTGTGTTGTGGTACAGCTTTGTTTTTGGAGAAATGTTCCAAACCAAGGATTATCAAAATACATCTTCATCACCTTGTGCCTCTTCCCAAGTAGAGACTGAAGGGATTTCCCTGAAGCTGTGAGCAGCACAAGAGTACAATTATCCTAATTGTAACTTTCCTCCCAGAAGAGCCTACCCATTTTCCAACAAGCACTAAAAATAAAAATAATTTAAAATGAGGTGCCCAATGAACAAGCGGAGTTTTTCTTAAATGAGAGCAATGAAGTACTTAAAGTATGTAGCATTTAATAATATTTAAAATATAGAGGCAATAGCCAGGCTTTAACAGCTCAGAGCTGCCATTAAAATTAATAGGGCTACCTACTAATTACCTCTGAGGATCAGACCACTGGGTTCCTTGAGGATTTGCACTTCTCCAGCTTAAAAACATGGACTTAATCTCTCTTCAGTCTTCCTCACCTTATTTTAAATAAGCATGCAACATAATGGTCTTTTTTTGTCCTTTTTTTTCTAAAGCAGCTATATATATTGCCATCCACAAAATAAAGAAACCAACACCACAAATACTCAAGCTAGTTGGACAAACACCAAGCCAGTAAGTCAGCAACGATCACTTGCATGCCAGTGTCTCATGCAGAAAGATCAACATTAAGTTCCATCAAAGTCCCAAGATCACCACTTCACAAGAACTCGTCTTGCTGAATACATCAATCACTTCTACTCAAGAAACAACAATTATGCCCTTTCCATAATTTTATGGGCTTAGTGAAAGTCATCCACTGTTCTGAGCTCAAAAAAATAGTCTGTGTTATTAGGTATAAGACTTGCTTCCATGAAGGAAGAATAGGTGATCTGAGGGCTTGGGTGATGGGCATCTGCATTCACCTTCCTGACATCAGTTACCTCCCTAGGTGTAGGAAGTGGCTGCTCAGGCAGCCCCTGTCCTGGTGCTGCAGGCATCTGCTCCACGCATCACTGACTGCACGGGCTTTGCTATGAAGAGAGACCAAGTCCAGCCTGCTCTTGGGCGGCTCCTCTGAAGGCTGGTGTTCAATGGACCATTAGAGGACAGACAACTTCAGAATTTCTGCTGTTGCCTCCACGTGTTTTACACCAAATTGCAGTGAACAAGAGGCAGCCTTGCATCTGTGGCACAGAATCAGCCTTTGACTCAGTCGTGCGCACTCTTCCCAAGTCATCTGCCTCGGGGACCAGCACTAACACCCAGGAAAACACAGGTTATCTGGAACCCACTGCAACAAGTAATATTTTCTTGTGGTTTGGGGTTTTTATTTATTTTCTTTTAAAGAATCAATATACCATTCTGCCAAAAGATATGAAGCAAACAAGACCTGACTTCCTGCTGCCTTCTCTGTGCTCCCAAAACCTCCTCACCCTGTGCAGTACTCCTTCAGCAACCCTGGCATACCTGTACCAGTCAAAGGTCTTCCCTGTCAGCTGGCCTGTGCTGGAAAGGTCAGCAATCAGAAACTCAATCTCTCCTATATCAAATAGTTCTGATCAGTGACATTAAAACAAGATGCCACTGAGACTATGCTGAGGTGTGCAATAAAAGCAGTTACTCTCCCTGCTATTCACATGTCCTGGTTAACCAAGAGAAGTATTGCTTAAGTGCTGATGCTTTCCTCTATGTCCTTCACTTTCCTGATTCCTGCACGAAGCTACTCAAGATTTATAAGGGAAAAGCAGATTCAGCAAAGAAAGGAGAGACTTCCCCCATCATATGAGGAGGGGCTATGCTGGAAACTAAACCTGTGTGGATATTCAAACACAGCTCTGCCTCCATTCCCCAGCAGGAAGCATGCTGATACTAGAAAATTCACTTTAACAACTCAGCACCAAAGTCAGAGCATTTCCTCAACTGATACATGAGATTTCTGATGACGACAGGTCTAATCAGCAAGAGCACACCCACAAAGGTGGCAAGCTACAGTACATTCATAGAAAACAACTTAAAAATCCAAGAGTGTCCCTCCCCAAACTCAACAAACCACACTCCCAGCTTCTGAGCAAGACCATTAAGATGCAAATCCTAGAGCAAGGAGGTTTCTGGTGCTCAGCCCTATGCACTTCAGCAAACTCACAATCCCCAGCTAATGCATCTGACATTCCACGAGCACCATGGTGCCAAATCTCTGCACCTCCAAGGTACAGACAGGTACCTATATGGGAACTTTCAGAATACGGTTCCATACTTTTCTCAGAGTGATTTCACTGAAAAATTCACCATATCTTTATCTAGTTAAGGTCTAGCACTTCATCTACACAGAATCTATGTGCAAAAATACCCTGCTGAAAGTTCCCACAGAAACAGTACACAAAATGGACTGCTTTCACATCTGAGTGTCTCTCCTGTTCAGAGGAGGGCTATCATGTTTTCCATAACTAGCTCAGTTTACTGTCTGCAGTCAGACAGCACCACTAGCACGGGTACTGCCAAGGAAACCACGATATTATTATTCTCCTGAGACTTAATCCGCAACCCACTGAAGACAATGGGAAGCCTCCCCTTCATCTCCACAGGCTGCACATCAGCTCGCTTTGCCACGCTGCTGGTTAAGTACACATTAAGCCACAAAAACCATCACTAACCCCAGGCAGAAGAGGGTGGATGGACAGCTCAGCAGCCAGCCCCAAGCACAGCTTCGTGTTAGTTCCCCAGCCCACCCGTGGGTTTCTGTTGGGTATGAAGATTATGAGAGCCCTTCCTTCACAGCACTAATATTTAAACATCTCTAGCTCCCACACATCAAAACAAACCTCTCAATAAACTTAGGTCCTGCATGTTATGCCAAAGAGCACGTGGGGCCGTCTCCAGCCTGGCACAGCACTGTTGAACACGAGGATTCCTGGGATCCTAATGACTGAGGGCCTCCCTGGAGAAGCACCACAGGCATTTAGCAGCATCACTGGATCCACATATTAAGGCCTTTGTGGAGATTCATAGGAGAGCAAAAATAAAGCCTTACAAGTTTTGCTACTGCTTCTCGTTTCGTCCTGCTAAAAGGATACATCAGTGCACGCTCAAGAAGAAGGGAATATGCACACCTCCATGCTGAACACCTTCCTGGCATTGCCACTCTCTTCAGAGCCACTTTTGTTCTACCAAACATCTGGGAAGCAGAGAAACACAAGCTTTCTCTTTCAAACACAATGTCAGATGTCCCTACAAATGAAATACACTTTCTTTTGACATTTTCCTATTACATAAAAAAGGAGCACAGAAATATTTAAGGGCAGCAAATAGAGATTGATAAAGGAAAAATCTTGATCAGCCAATGCAAAGCAAATCTCACAAGACTTAATTCACTGCTGACAAAGTTTAGTAAAATTCTTTAAAAGACAGAATATTTGGATCAACAAAAGCATCCAGATTTATAGTGGCAGAAGAAAAGAGGGGAACAGTATGCAGCAAGGCTTGGAAGGGATATAAATCTGCCTGCTTCAAGAGCAACTTAAGCTCTGAACTGTTATATAAATATAACAGTTGGAAACTTTCTGTGTCAACACAGTCACTCCCTTCTCAGTTGGTTTTATTTCTCCTTCAAATGCCATGCAGCAGAGCTGTCTCTCCACCCCTCCGGCACAGCCACCCAAGCCCCTGCAGATGCTCTCACCCGGCTGGGAGACCCTGGCTCTGAGCCCCAGGACACCCCAGGCTCAGATCTGCAGCACAGTTTCAAGCTGTGCCTCCTACCAGCACCACAGCACAGCAGGAGGAACAGGGCAATTTTAGCACCATGTTTGACAAGCTGTGATTAACCCTTAGGCACACTACAGCCAAGTATCCCTAACTCTGTGTTCAATCCACAGAAGCAAAGGAGTGATGACATTTAAGAAAAATATAGCCATGCAAAGCATAGTAAACTCTGATTGGAAACACTTCACCATCCGAAGTGAGGTTACATCGGTGTCCTCCTCCCGTGGGGAGGCAGCAGGGCTCTCGCTGCAGGGTGAACACCAAGGAACCCTTCCTGCTGCCTGGAGAGCCTGAGCATCCATTCAGCAGTTTGGGAGCCAGCACCTCCACACTGCATCACCACCACCACCTATTCACTCAAGTCACAGATGAGAACTAGCAGGTGAAAGTGCTGCCCAGACTTCCCAACCTTGAAACCAGGACATGAGAGACTTAACAGAAACATTGTGTCTTCTACAGGTAGGAACTTTCCAGTATTAAAGAGGGAGGTCTTTCTCCCGCCGTGCTGTCAGAGCTGCCCTCGCCACCTCCATGTGCACACGTGCGCTTGTTGTGCCAGGCTGTACACCACAGCAAGGCTGGGTACCTGGGGATGCAACCTTCCAGAAAATTCAGTAACACTGCAGTGAAAAGATCGGTTTCAAAGCTTCAAATCCAGGTCCTTAGAGCTAATTAACTCCATTATTAGACTTCAAAGGGAAAAAAACATATTAAAAAAAAAAAGAAAATCATTTTCTTTCCACAGCTATAAAGTGGTACAAAATCCGTTTTATCTTTACATATCCCACATCCTCTTTACAATGCTTTTGAATGCTGTGCATGAAATCCTATTAATTTATAGGTATTATTAAAGGCATTTGAATTTAATATTCAAATGGCCAAGTCTTTTTTTTTCTTTTTGAATCTTAGCATAGAGCAAAAGCTCCTCTCATTATGTGTGCCTAGGGAAGAAACACGGCTAAGCAAGGCCAGCATCCATCTAGCACCTTCAGTAATAAACATCAGAGACAATATTCCCTGAACCCTTTTAAAAACATACATCATTTCTTCCTTAACCATCTCCTTTCTTCAGTCATGCAGCTGATGACCTTCCTCTCCAGTGAAGTACTTCCCAGAACCTCTCCAAACCTCCCTAACCAGGAGGTCTAGGTTTCCAGGGCATGCTGCAGCTCAGCTGCTCCACACCACGAGTCAGCCCTTTCTCTCTCTCTGGAAAAGCTGAATCTCACTCTTCCAGCCGATCAGCAGAGCTGAATTCCCTCTGATTCACAGATCCTAAATTCCTGTATTATCCTGTGACCGCATGATTATCGAGAGAAGATGGGATGGTAAAAGGAAATCATAAATCATTCATTTTTCTCTGAAAAATAAAAAACCACTTCAGGAAACCTTTACACTGATGTTTTGGTTGTTTCACTGAAAGCAAGGGTGAGTTTTGTTCAGACAGTTGTCTTGCATGATTCATTGAGAGGCCATTAAAAGAACCATACTTTTACATTTTAAGATTTTTTGCACTACAGCACATACCACTCCCACTATCCTCTCTCCTCAGCCTGCTTTCTCAATAATATGGAAGAAAAGGATGCTGAAGAGGAACAGCATCCATACTGTCCTGTCCGTGACTCAGCCTGGCAGGATATAATTCTCACAGAGCAGGGAAGGGGGGAAAGTCAGATGTTGGCAAATTTTCAGCAGCCAATATTCCTTAGAAACATATAGATTTGATTAAAAACACTTGCTTTCTGTCCAAATCTGGTCAGAGAAAATGAATGGTGCTCTTTGTTAGCCATCAATCTTCCCCCCTTGTCCATGTGCCAGATGGCACCACACTTCACAGGAGGAGGAACAATAAGCAAAGAGTCAGTTGTGCAGTAAGTTTGCTTATAATCGTTTTATCTCAAACAAACAAAAGGAGAATAAGGATGGAAAGAGGAAAAGAAGAATATTAACTCAGTGTTCATTCTTTTTTTGATTTAAATAAACCCCCCACTCTCGACAGTGCTAATTGTTTGTTGACATTTCTGAAATTTCTATTCCCTCCAAATGGGCTTTGCGTTTTTAAGAGTTTCAAATGCAGCACGACAATTTGTTATTCAATAGAAAAATGGAAATATTTGTAACCTGCAAGAGAAGCCCGAATCCTATGGCACTGACAAACATCAGCTCTCCCATCCCCGAGAGCTCCCACACTGCATGGCTGAGACAGAGGATGGGAGGACAGGAGCTGCGGGTGAGGGCAGGAGTGAGAAACATACACCAGTCCCACCAAGATCTCCTTTAAAATCAAATCCAAATATAGGTTTAGTTTGTCAAAGCAACTGTCAAAAACAAACAAACAACATCTTTTACTTTTTAAGAGAGAACTTGATGCGTAAATCACCAAGACACACGGGAGGAACCCTATGGTGCCATTTTCACAGAGTCTCACTTCAGAATATAGCTGCACTTTAAGATTTGATACCGCTTAACAGCATCTGTTGGTATTGTGCCAATAGCATATGTCGGGAGCAGATACGGATTCGAATGCCAGCAACAATATGTATTTTAAACCCAGCTAAAGAACAACAGAGCAAGGGGAACAGCAAGACTTCTTGACTGAGAAGTAGAGCCTGGATGAACTCCCATAGCCCATCTGAACCCCCAAATTAGCCACGGGTTCACGATGAACAGTGAATCAGTGCCATGGAATAGATCAGAGCCCCCGGAGTATGGAGGCAGGGCAAACTGAACGTGCCAGATGCACAACTGGCTGCCTCCACGAGTTACAGAGCAATAGAGCCCCGCACCCATTGCCCCCCTTTCTGGACCTGCTGCAGAACATCACCAAGGGTACAGAAACGCAAGCAGCATGCTGAACCAGGAACAGTTCGAGGCTCAGTGAACTAGTCCTCTCCCACAAGTCCACAAGGAAACATTTTGGGATTGCTCGTTATTATTGTAAACCATGCAATAGGCATTGCAAAGACACGTGCTGCACCCGCCTGAACCAGGGGGGCTCACGTCTTTGGGAGGCATTGGACATACGCTATCTCTCTGAGGATCTCATCCACAGACACCCGCGCATTAAATAAAAAATTAAAACCAACAACAACTTAAAAAAAAACAACTTCCAAATTTTGGCCCTGTCAGCACTGGCAGATGCAATAATCCTAGGGGAAGCATTATTGCCTCGGCTCCAACAGATCGCATTTAGGCAGCCGGGATTCATTCCTTTGGCTCTGGTGTTGACCTGCTGCTTGAGCCTATTCATCTCCCCTCTGTACTTCTGTTTGCTCATCTGCAAAATGAGCAAGATACTAATCTCCTGTTCAAAGCATTTTAAAACTGTGGATGGAATAGCTAAGTGCTGCTGGTGTGAAGAATCGCATCACTTGCAACCTTTTTTCCAGCTGTTAAGTAGTTAATTGCTCAGTCTCAAGTGATCAGATGGTTTCCTTGTCTAACCAGTCCTTCCTATCAAATTGAGATCTTGAAGTATCGTTAAAAACATCTTGCAGAATTAATGGTCTAATTTCTCTACCAAATGTATGCATTCCTCATCTGACAGGATGGTGAGGTACAAAGCCAAGCAGGAAAGCAGCTCTGCAAACAAGGAAATAAGTGGCAGAAACAACATACCCCCCCTCCAAAAAAACAAACCTAAACAAACCCACAGTAACCAACTCACCTTAACTCCAAAGCATCCAGAAAAATCAGACATTAGAGATAACAGCAATAGCCCCGTGGCTACTGCATTAACCAGCACCGAACAATTTCATGCTCTTCAGCTGCTTGGCGGGGAAAAAAAGTCACAGCAAGCTTTGGCAATATCTTAAGTGGAACAAAGTGAAAAACAGCCCGAGTTACAATACAGGGAGCTGTTTGCGTTCAAAGTAACTTAATCTTCTAATACGGCTGTGTACTTTAAATGCACAGGAGGAAGGAGCTTTGAGGCATTATCTGCTGCACACAGCGGATCCAGGGTAAGCAATATTGGCTGGCACTGCTCAGCTCTGTGCTGCAGCGTGGGGGGAGGTCAAGGCTGGCAACAGCTGGAGAAAGAGGAAACTAATACCACGGGTCAACATTGTGTGCCGTCTTATGCAGGGCTAAAGTAAATAGCTCTGATTGGTATGTGCCCCAATTTTAGGGATGAAAACTTTGATGCAGCTACGAGGCAAGTGGCACAGCAGCAGCATGCAGATGCAATTGGTAAAAACACACATACAAACAGACATGCAGCACTGCTGGATTTAATTTTATTTTTTTTTAATAAAAAAGGCTGAGCAGATGCCAGCAGAGAAAGCTCTTGTTACTCCTGTTGAAAACCTTGGGGTGGGAGGCACAGAGATCAAGATAACCAGTGAAACCTGAGAGCTGAGAACTGCAATTAGGTCCCAAAGTTAGGCATATAACCAACCTCTCTCTAGTCTCTGACACTAAGCACCTCTCAACACAGAATGTGAGAGATTGCCAATTTCCCAAGGTTTCACCTCATTTTCTAGCCTCACACCCACAAAGCACCAGCATCTTAAGCCTTTCATACTAGTTGCAAGTGTTGCCACAAAGAAGAAACTTTTTTTTTTTCTTTTTTAAACTAATTTAGTTTTAATGAGTTCAGTTCCCAGCTCAGTTTCTCTGCAAGTCACAAAGCTATCCCAAGAGGCCTGGTAAATTATGCACCTTTAAGGATAAGGTGAACACCAGACTGAAAAAAAAAAAAAAAAAAAGAAAAAGAAAAAAAATCTTAAGCCAAGATAAAGCATTTTGCAGAGTAGAAATGCTGAAGACATTTAGTGTTACAGTGGGACTCCCTCCCCTTGGAGAGTGAAAAGGAAAGTATCAAAGAGTGACAAACAGAGAAGAAAGGGAGCGTGCCTATCAGGTTGTCAATCTGCCAATAAATCCCAGAGCTCTGCTAATGCCTTCAGTTCCCTGACACATCTCACACTGTTTAAAGACACTGTGATGTGCACTCTGAAGAATTCAAGGAGGTGGAAGCAGAGCCCAAGGCCTTTATGCTTCACTGTTGAGGAAGAAAAGGGAAGAGGAAAAAACTCTCAGATACAAGGATTTAATAGACTTCAGTGCTCGAGTTCACCTGCAGCCTCTCCCATTTATCACCATGCCTCTAATTTATAAATACATGTGCACTTTATGCCGATAGCGTGACTGTCTATGCACGGCAAAGGCTGAAGGAGAGTCAGAGAACATCTGCTTGCCCAATATTCACCACTCTGCCAAATAAGAAGCTAGTAGAAAAGCCACCATTGCATCAAAATTAAAAATTCAGGTTTATTTTTCCCCCCTGTAGAATAAAATTCCTCAGACTCCCAAAGCACTGAACTCTGGGTGAAACACTGCCTCATCTAGTTTACCAGTCTTGAAATGGGCTTCAAGAGCACCACAGCTGATCAGAGGAGATCTACACCAAAACCAGCATCGTAGCACTCCTGCTGTTCCCCTTTACCACCATAACTTTCTCAAAGGGCCAAGTGGGGTCAAGATCTTGTTTCTCCCACATACACCCAGATTCTTTTTTTGGTACATCATCCTTAGACTTAGTAGCCTGCTTCATGGTAAGCGAGGCCCATGGCTCTCCAGTGATGGATTAATAAGCACAACAACATATTTGTAACACTGTCGGAATGAATTGTGGTTCGGCATTCAACTGAGCAGCATTTAATGGAGAACGACTTCCAAAAAGCATCTTTTGCATCAAAACTGAATTACATCATCTTTTCTCAACACCTGCCAGGCCAACATGGATACAGATTCACTTTGAATTCACTTGGTAAAAAACAGGAGTGGACACGGGCCATCAAATGTCAAAAGTGCATCCCAAAACTCCAGTCTCTGGGACTCTGTTTAAAAGTGCCCCATGCTCGTTTCTGATTTTCACCTCTTGAAGCACAGAGGCATTCCCTACAGCATTCATGCATTTCAGGAGCACAGGGCACTCAGTGCCGCTGTAACATTCCCAAAGCACCACTGAAGCTCTCCCACAGAAAGTCTACCGAGCAAGAAAAGCCAGACAGTGATCAAACATCATTAGGGCCAGACTCTGATATTTGCATGCTGTATCAAAGCCAAAGAACAATTCATTTAAAAATACTCACCACAGGCTATTTTAAATTAAATTTTAAATTTATAAACCACAATAAGGAATTGAGATTTCCATTTTATGAGAGTTTTTAAAAATCATGGGACTCGGGGAGAAGTAGGGAGAAGAAATTTCTCAATTTTAATAAGGATACAATTTTAACTGCCAGAAATGCATCACGTTTGTCTGATGAGTCTCAGAGCAACCCTTAACCACCCTGCCCTTCCCGACGTTGATGGATTGCATAATTCCAGGAAGTAAAATATAATTATAGAGACAGATGAACAGACACCCAAGAAACAGAATAAAAAGATACTGCATAGCCATAAAAAGCAATATTTCATACGTAACATTATTAAAGCTAAGAAAATGTTATCTAAGAAAAATGTATCTGCATAAAGGCTCTTTGCCCGTTGAAACTCACGAGGAACAGGTGTTCCATGTATTGTCTACCCAGAATTTATCTTTAAGTCATTTTACAGCAGTACTTTAATACCTGTATCATTATGTAGGCAAACTGTATGAACTTAAAACATGTAATGCCTAATAAAGCTTTCGAAATTCATTTTTCCCCCACTAGCCAACATCAGAACATCTTCCACATTACCTATTTGAAAAGGTGATCAGGCTTTAATTTCCAATCTTGCTTTAATCTCTGATGCATGGAGGCTGGAGCCTTCTGGAGACCATCTAGACCAAACTCCACTCGGAGCAGGGTCAGCCAGAGCAGGCTGCTCTGGACCAAATCCAGTTGGGTTAGCACAATGGTTACACACAACCACGTCTCCCCATTAGTCAAATAATGCTTAAGAATCTGACAATAATTAAGAGTTGATTTTTAAGATCAAGTGGTACTTAAAATATTTTTATTTCTACAGCTAATGCATTGAAAAGATGCCACCTTTTCTCTATCCCTACTTCATTCACAGTGTCATTTTTCCAGTCCATTTTCCCCAGTTGCTATCAACAGCTCATCAACCAAAACCCCTCCAAAAAACCCTCCTCCCCCAGTCTTCACCTAAAAAAATCACGGACTTAGCCTTTTCCAGATCAAAACTTCCCCAACAAAGCCTCACATTGTGCCTTAAAGGTCAGTGCAGAGCCCTGCTCAGACAGAGGGGGAAGCAAGTCCACAGGCTTGATCAATTTGGAAAGATTATGTCTCTTAAAAGCAGGAAATCCCAGGGGACTACATCTCAGGCTACAGACACTTCCCAGGGGTAATTCCTGAACTAATTTCAAAGTGATGGCACACATTCCTTGGCAAGGCAGAGCACAAATATTTCTTGCATGCATGAACTGCTGGGAGC
Source organism: Chloroceryle aenea (assembly GCA_013399075.1). NCBI lineage: Eukaryota > Metazoa > Chordata > Aves > Coraciiformes > Cerylidae > Chloroceryle > Chloroceryle aenea. Next base: position 632,834 of record VWZY01011632.1, on the reverse strand, counting down.
CACCGGAGAGCCTGGTACTGCTCACGATGACCAATTAAGTTTGCAAACCTTTAATCCAGACTGTAAGCACTTTAAAACAGAGACAGTATTTGTTGCTCTTTTCTGTTCCTTAACACAAGAAGGCTAATCCTTGTTCAGCATTTCAGAGTGCTTCCAACATGAATAATCTCCTCAAAACACAGTTGATTTTTGCCCTAACATTGCTGTTGTTCACTGTGAGCAGAAAAAAAGATATTTTATTTTCTTATTAAATAATTGGTCTAAAAACCTGAACTACAAAGCACATTTTTCTGTCTGTATTTTCAAAAGACTTTAATTACTGAAATAAAGAATGGAAGACCAGGAAAGAAAACAAACAAACCACCCAAACTTTCAACAAAAAACCCCAAGCAACATGCATGTACATCTTCCATATACAGCCTTCCCCTTCAAATCACTCAAAAAAAAAATGCTTTCTAGACAGATGGTGTTTTCCCTGTCTTGACTCCAGTTCAAATCTCCTTTTTGGAGAGACCAAGTTTTCCACTGAACTGCACATTATACACCAACAAAGAAGAAATAGGCTAAATATAGCTTGCAGCCAAATTGCTGCAGTCTTGCAATGCAGCATATTCAGGAGTCCTTTAAGGACAGCCAGCATGCTGGCAATGCAGCCTGCACTAAGCTCAGGTTCTCCACTTCATAAATCATTACCTCCACATCAGTCAGCACCATGCCCTTCAGAGCTCTCTTGAAACATGCTGCTTCTCAAACAGCAAAAGTAATGGGATATGGAGCCATCCCTCTGTAAGCTGCTGGCTCCTTTGTTATGTTCTCCTCATCAGTAATGACTAAAATTCATTATCCCACCACTACACTTCAATATGTACAGACAGGAGAGTAGGACTCGACACCACTGCGGGATGTCAGTCATCTTTTGAGCAGAAAGCCCACTGATGGAGTGAAGACTTGAAGGTGGGGAAGGCAGCTGCTTATCTTCTCACCTTTCAAAGCATCTGAAAAGTGAGAGGCTTGAGTACTTGACTACCAAGGATCGGCACTGCTGCTAAAAATTGAAGGGAAAAAAAAAGGCAAAACAACCACTACATGCACTAAAAACCATTGTTTAGGGCAATGCTGAGTGTCCATCAGCTTTTTGTGATGCTGCTCCAAAGAAGTGTGTGCTGCTTCTCCTTCCTTCGGAAGCACTGGTGAATTTGTGATTATGTTTTTTTTGTAACAGCTTATCCAAAGCACAGGACACATTACCCCTTCCCACAGCACTCCTGCTCCACAAAAGGCATACTGTGACATTCAGAGACTTGGCCCCCTGAGCAGGACACAGGGCTCACTGCAGGACCTAGGATTTGGGCTCCACCAGCTGTTCTGGGGAGAACATCAGAGCACACGGTCATGACTGCCTCTCCTGGCACTAACAATCCCTTTCACAAGGAAGCACTTTGGGCAGTGAAAGCCCTATCAATGTCTTTCAGGAAATCTCTTAGCAAAACTCACTCCACTTTATATGCCCACTGCTGCGTGGGATACATGACGTGTTACCCTCCACAGAAGGGGAGCCAAAACACAGAAGAAAGATTCACCGTTCGGGCCAACCAGGCACTCACAGGAGACCTGCTCCTCACATGCTGGTGGCTAATCCCAGAAGCACAGCAAGGGGCTTGACCTCACCAAGGTTTCCAAACCTTTCCCAAACCAGCATTAACTTAACATCGTCCCAGCTCACACAGCAGAGGCAGATGTCGAGCTGTCAGGTGCTGCCAGCAGCCCAAGCTTAGACCATCCCCCTGTAGCTGGGGAGAAAAGGAGGCAGGGATTCTAAGTGGGCACTGCCCACTTTGCAAGCCCCGCTCTGATGTGTGTGTGCCCTGCAACCTCATGGCTTCAGCGGGACCCTGTTTAGCACTCTCCTAGGCACGCTCCGGCCACTCGTGTTGCAACACCCAGCTGCAAAAGGGGGAAGTGGGGAGGGAAGTGAGGGGAGGGGGGGAGATAGAGATGGACGATGTTGAGGAATAAACTGGGGGTTGGATGTAATAATAAAAATCGGTGACCTTTGAATCTACAGAGGGATTTTTATTCTTGTTTGTTGTTGTTTTTTTTTGTTAAGCAGCCTGTTACCTGGCCCACCAAAAGCCATCTGGCCTCAGGTGAGCTGCTGCCTGCGTACACATTTGTTTAGGTTTTAATTCTCAGGCGAGCTCCCTGTCGCGGTGGCAAGGCAGGAAACACTTATTGTTTTACATGTTTACAAACAGCCCCTTCAGATCTCCCTTCCCTCTCTGTCCCCTGAGGTACTATGTATTGTAATAAATTCATAATTCGCATTACGATGATTTAAACAGCTTTGGAGTGGCATGTTTTAGTGCCTTGATTCAATTGTCTGCCTCGCCAACTGACAGCCTGCTCGCTGCAGCTCCCCGGCGGAGGGGAGCTGCTCCCCCTCGCCAACAGGGATCAACACGCGGGAAGAGTCACGCTTTCGAGAAAAGAAATTAGTAACAACAGCATTTAAGCTCTTCACCAAGGAGATGGGATAAATACCGCTGTCTCACCCCAAGCACATTACTGGGCTACAAAGCTTTATGTTTGAGGTTGCTTTTGGACAGTGCTATCAAGGAGCAGCTTTTCACTACATTTATGATGAATTCCTGCTATCAGGGAAAAGAAAAATCCTTGCAAGCTTATTGCCATCAAACCTCCTTCAACTGGTACAGCATCTTGCAAGATGCACGTAAAGGAAGGAGGAGATAAAACTACATGGCAGAGGGAACTGGTGCAGGAATCCCTAACTCTGTTTAAGGATATCAAGCAATGAAAATCCATTGACAAGACATCAGCGTTTCTGCCACTGTCACAGCACAAGGAAACGATCCTACAACAATGAGAGAGCAAAAGTTAGCTTTTAGATATTTTAACTGCCTTAAAAGGTAGCAGCTGCATATAAATGCATAATAAACCTTGGGTAACTGCTTAGTGTTTTCACCTCATACCAACCCAAAACACTTTCATAAGTATTCACAAGCTGTTAGTCACTACCTGCTTTCCCTATAGATGCATAAATATGCAGATGAAAAACAAAAGAATAAAAATCTATGTCACAGGTTTGCTGTGATGTTTTTAGAACTTAGTACACATCCTTTCCATATTCACGTTGCTACTTTTGTAAGCCACACTGGTGGAAGTATCAAAGCATCAGCAACTACACGTGTGACAGGAAAATCATTATAAAAGGGTCCCACTGTGATTAAAGCATACTTTGCAATCTGTATGTCTTTGTTTTTAATTAGGTGTATTGTAGTTAAGATAGAAATACTTTTTCCCCCCCTTTCTTTTCCTATTATTAAAGCATCAAACAGAAGATGCAGTTAAGCACAGTTGGTGACAGATCTGTTCCATATTGCTATACCTACTTCAAGAAACAGAACCAGTCTTGAGGATCACTGATTCTTGGGGACAGAAGAGCTTTTCTTTTCCTTTGGAGTAACTAAATGCAGATTATTAGCCAAAGATCAAACTGCATCTTCATAAACACAGGGGAACAGGAGGGACTGTCCGACGCTGAATCCGATCCCAGTTACTGATACCAATTACCAAACACCCAAATACCAACTGACTAAGAGAATCTCATCTTGCAGAAGCTTGCCCTGACGGTAAAGCAAGACTCTGCACAGAGGCAGCTGCCTTTGGAAGAAGGGTCTGCTTATGCCCCAGACTCCAACTTGAAGGCCACCAGTCACACAGAAAGAGGAGTGACTTCTCTCCTGTTACCTTCACCTGACTGCAGGTCTCCCGCAGCATGAGCTAGGAAACAACAGACTTGAGAGGCTTCACCTCTGCTGGGGGATGTGGGTCAGACTTCTGTTCAACCACCTTCTCCAGACCTGTTGCTACATAAACTGGGTCTCCTCAATTTCCCAAATCCAGGAATTATTTAATGTTGTATCACCTAAACATTCACAGTTACCAAAGCAGGAACGGCTTCAAGACTCTTCTGCCCATGTATTTTATAACAAATGCTGGTGATGTCCCTCCTTACTCCTAACAGATCAGTCTGCAACACAGACAGTAATTTTTGGCACACTCTAATGAAAAAGGAGGTAAAAGGATTGGAGCACCTTAAAGGAAACCTTTCAGTGAAACAGAGGAGGCAGCACCAGAAAGCAGCTGCTGGCAACAAACATTTCACTGAATTCTAAAGAACTTGAAGAGCCCTGGTTGCAGCACCCAGCACGTTCCTGCGCCAAGAGTCAAACACCCCACGGTGTTACCCTGCCCGGGAGTCAGGGAAGGCACTCGCCCACCCTTGGAGCACACACCAGGCCACACGTATCAGCAGGTCCAGCTGGCTCACATATGCAGCCTCACCCACATATGCCTCTGCAGCTCCATCAGCTGCTTCTTGCTGCCATTGTCCCTATCACACTGCTGCTGCCCAACTTCCCTCTTCTGATTTCCAGCCAAAGCTTAACTTGTGGACTGTAATTCTAGTTTGCTTCCAGCTCCAGGAAATCTTCTCCATCAACGGTGTGTCTCTTCTCTGCCCTACGCTCCGGAATGACCACGCTCACTGTTTCTACTGCCTTCACCACTTGTCACCTGCACACACTGCAGAGGCCTCCTCTTACTTTCATTCACTGTTTGTTTGGGGGTTTTGACACACATAACAAAAATGAGCACACTGTTCCTGCTGAGATGTCCCAGCCACAGTGAAGACAGTGCTGGCAGTATTTGCTGCCTTTCCCATATCCATACCACCCCAGAGGACTAGCCATCCCTGATCAATTACCACAATCATCTTTTTCTGTCTCCCCACGTCATAATTACTCAGTTTGTTTTTAGTCTCTAATCATGTCATTTGGTGCTATTAAGTTTTAGCCTATTACTGCGACACTTCTATTCTACTCCAGATCATACTGTAATTTTAAACAGCACCAGCAATAAAATTACTTAGTGTACTGCAATCAGCCAACTACACAAAGATAAAACCGATCATTTAATAAATCATCCCAGGGATTTTTTCCTCCATGGTGAAGGGCAGCAAAGCATCAGATCACAAATTAATCAGACTCCAAGACATCTTCATCTTTGCTCTTTTTTTTTTAACCATGCAAGTGATGTTTTCCACTGTTTCACAAATTACTCAATCCAGCTGTCTAAATCCAGCTGTCTTCAGAATCATTTCAATTACAGAATTCCTCTCCTCTATTATGACCCTTACAGATTTGAAGCACGTTGTACTCTCCCTGAAAACACTCCAATCCCATTTATGTCCAATAAGCCACAGCCTCAATTTTGCTTCCTCCCCCTGGATCTGCAGTGGAGCCTGGTAAACAGGAGGGACCACCCAGCACGGGAAGCGATGCGCGAACTACTGCAGGAGCCGCGACCTGGCTGCCAGCTCCAGCACTGAGCCCCTCCTTACCCCCATCTTTTCGAGCTCTGTAGACACCTTATCCTTTCTTCAACAAGCAAATACTGAAGCAAGTATTTATGATCTCAGACCACAACACTTTCTAAGTCTCAAAGTCTGGTGAAATAATAATTAAAAGAAAAAAGATAAAAGGGTCTTCAGAGCAAGAACAAACTCTACATACTTGCAGTTCTGAGAAAATGAGAAAGCTTAGACAGTGTGGATACTGTATTTTAGCACAAACCTCTCAGCAGACTGTCAAGCCATATTAGCACAGATCTGTCTCATAACTCACTTGAGATGCACTTCTCAAAAATCCAAACCTTGGAACATATGCACCCATGGAGACAGGGCATTAAATAAATAAATAAAGTCATCAGAAAAGTCAACAACAGTTTATAAAGAAGGATTATGGATGCAAAGAGATTTGCATTTGATATATAAGCAAATCCCAGTGATTTGGATTAAAGCAGAAAAGCCTACTTCAGGCACCCAGAAAGTCAGGGGGAAAAAAAGAACAATTAAAAATTCTACAAGGGCATCATTTAGGCTCTAGGACAAAACATAAGATTTCATTACTCCCGAATGGAATTCAGTGGTCATAATGCTTCCAGCCATCTGAAGAGAGGTGTCTGCAAAATCCAGGAAACGAGAATAGGTTTATCCAAAGAAAATTAAGATTCTCTACTAAAAAATCCATTTTGGTCAAAGGCACAAATTGTTAAGACAGCTCAGTGGGAGGAGAGCCAGGTCCCACACACCCTCCGCACCCCTTTGCTGGCAGCAGTGCCCAACCTGAGCGGGCTCCACTAAGGAAAAGAAATGGCACTTGCCACCATCAGCTCCTACAGCAAAGGGATGTTTTAATTAACACAGTGTCAGGCAATAGAGGAAAACCATATTTACACCACGATCAGCATATGCTTCACTTAACAATAATCACCATGTTCACAAAGAGCTTGACAGCTGAAGTGTACACTGACCCGGCTCTAAATATTTTTTTTTCCCTCTAATGCTTTGCATGACATCAGCAAAATGTATGAAATAAGAAAAACATCATCTCTAGCTGACTTTAGTGTCTTTTAAATTAATTTTATTCCTGTCTTTTATGGAGAAGAGCTCTCCTACACAACTCACATGGTGGAGACCAAGACAAACCCTGAATCCCCTTTTACAAACTGTACATTCACTGTGACAACTGCTGTGGTTTTTTCTAAACAAAATAAAACTAGTTCCATCTGCATTTTAATGAGGAAAAGATGCAGAGCTGTTACCCAAGGATGTTAATAGAGACTTTTTAAAGAGAAGATCTTTCAGCCTCCTTCATGCTCCTCAGTGCCGGAAGAGGGATGAGTTACACAGGGAAGCTGAAGCAACCTCAGCACCCTGACCTCCAAATGCTCTCCCCCCAGCTTCATCTACTGTTTAGTGACCGACCAATTCACAAGCACACAGTGAGCTTATAGAAAGGAAACACTCCTATTTTCAACTTGGCCAAATACTGAATTACAGAACAATTAAAAGTTACCAGATAATGGCAGCAACCAGGGCAGTGCTTAACCACTGCAAGCAGAAGGTAGCTAAGGAAGCATCTCAAACAGGGATATTCCCAATTCTTTGCAGGGGGGAAGGTGCAGAAATCAATCAGAAGCTGACATGATATCCCATTGTTCAGCACTGTTAGCATTAGAAAACAGTCACTAGGGATTAAGCCAGCAGAGTATGTATAGTAGTTACTGACAGTTAAGCAAATGCAGGCTGCCTGGTAACACATGGTACCAGGCTGTGATTAATCATGACGATGCGACAGAAGGCTATCGCCGTGAGATAACGTCAGAACTGAACCGTGCCCTGCCTCAAATGACAAGATGCTTATCCTAACATGCTCCACATTTGGATGACTAAGAAAGCATCTTCGGCGTGTTTATTTCCTTCTGACGGATGGCCAAAGCATGGATGCAGCCAGGGTGTTGATGGACAGGTGAAACACAGGGTTTGTTCCCTGAAGGTGCTTGAACTAAGAACATCTTTGATGGGAGCTGGTGTAAAGTATTTCTCCAGGAAACCACTCAATCGTTTTGTTTTGTTTTTTTTTTACACTCAAACCACACGACTAGAGCTGCTCCTCTGGATTCACAGCAACAATAATTTTCTATATATACTGCAACTGGCAGTAGCCTGTGGTGAAAGTAAAACTGGTGGGCTTTTATTTGGTTTATATATTAAAAAGAAAAGTCTAGAAGGAACCTAAGCTTCAGAACTTCAATGAATCAACGTTTACTTTCACAAAATCCCTCACAAAACTAAACCGATAGTCTTTACTTTCCTGGATGGATGGAAGGAAGGAAGGAACGAACAAACTGACTGCATTAACAAGTATTTTGAGGGAACTATTATTTATTAAGGGTATGGACAATACCATTGATTGTTAGAAGTTTGATTGATTAAACAGAAAAACTGGCACAGCTTCTCCTTCCCTGCCTGCCATATGTTTCTTCTTAAACATCTGGTAAAGTCTTTGTATTTCCTTGAGTAACCTAACAGGTGTTGAACCAAATCCTTAATGCTTCAGTTTTCCCATTGGGAGCAGATGGGTGAAGAAGACAGAAGAATATTGCGTTTCCAACTTCTCTTGCTCCCTCCTCCAGGGTGGCCTCACTAATAGCCTGAGGTTAAAAGCAGTAAAGGAGATTTCAGATTAATCATTAAAATGATCTTTTGATGTGCAGAAGACTCTATATCGAGGCAAGGCAGTCAGCCCTTAGTCCACCGAAGCCATTTTCTCCTCTTCCTTTTCTCAAGTGCAAAGGATACAAAAATGAAAGAGAGACTTTTTACATCAGGCCTTCATGTTCCTGCCATTAAAAGTTTTTTAATTCTGCCTCCCCTCTGAAGGGGGTTATTTGTACATTGTGCTTGGGCCACAGGGGAAACCCAAACCACAGTCCCCTCTCCTCCACTGCTGGAAGCCACCGCCTGGCACAGGATACCAGCCTCGCTTGAAGTCATATGTTGGGCAGAACGCCAAATATGTAATTCTAGCTGAAAGAGCAGAGACACAGGTGCCTAACATTGAGAGGGCACTCTTTATTTTGAAAAACGCAACACCACTTTAGCTAATTAGGTCTTATCTGTTTAAAGCTACAGGATAGTTTGATAACAATTAGGAAGGACTCCCAACAGGCTGCTGGGATCAAAGGCCCTTTCTGCTCCGACGTTTAACAAGGAAATTAACACTTTTGCCAAGTAATTTGCACATGCTGCCAAAGTTGTTTAAACTTGCTGTAATATTTTAGTTTTAAATATGTACCTGCAGAGATACTGCCTGAATTCGAGCGTTCAGTGTGCCAGCTACGGGCTCCCAACCACAACACCAGCTCCCATTTACTGCTGGAGGGGAGCTTCCACAAATGGTCTAACAGAAGTGCTTGCTTCTATTCATTCAAAGAAAGAAAAAAGAAAAAAAAAAAAAAAGAAAGTTGTTTGGAGGCAAGAATTCCCTCACCACTTTTCTCTTCATGGAAACTAAATATTTCCAAAAGACTGCCTGTGGGATCCCAACCCTCAGTGTCACAAAAACTAAAGAGAGCTGTGGTGCCAAGATGTCACGCGTGCTTGGAAAATTCCAACCGGACTCTTCTGATGGGTTTTTAATACGGGGGACTGGGGAGTGATCATGACTCCAGGGAGCTGTAATGATGAATGGCTGGGGGACAGTGAATATAATAAGGAAAAATACAAATTCAACAGCTGTATCTCATAAAGAAACAATAAAACCATGCATAGCAGTTTTTCTTTTTTAATTCAGTGCAATGTTTAAAGAGACCTTCTGATACCCAGTAAATTATACTCACATATCCGCTGCTGATTACTCTCTAATAAAATCAAGCTTCCAGCAGATCAGAATACTTGTCTTCTGGTTCCCTGGGACCCAGGGCAGGGCTAAGCACCAGCACTCACAGCTGGACTCTTGTGTTCCTTTAAGTACAGCGTGTTCATGCTAACAGAGTCACCCTACCGTACCCCGAGCCCTGTACGTGCCACAGCTGCTGCGCTTTGTGCTACTGAACAAACCGAAGGGTTGATCCTGTAAGGAGAGCTGTTCCCCAGGCTGCTGCCTTGCGGAGACATTCATTCAGCATTAGTCAGCTCAGGTTAAGCTTATCAGGGGATTTCCTCAATACAGTTCTTCCCAGCCAGGAGGCTGTGCACCAACTCAAAGCTGAAATTATATTTTCTTTAGTAAATCAGAAGTAGATCCTAATTAAGGGAGACAACAGTGCTGTGGTTAAAGCCATGCAGTGAAATTGAGAGGGTTGTAGACAGCCTGACATTGGTCTACTTCACCTTCCTTCAGCAAGCAGGGCAGTGATGGCCAACCTTGGCTACAGTGGCCTCCAGCCTTCGCCATCACCTCACCCACAGCTACAGCATCATCCAGCCACTGAACAGAGATGAGGCTGCCCAGCCAGGATGAATATTTCCACTACTCATTAGTCCTAATTAAACACTGGTTCCATTTCATTAAAATTTAACATGGTGATCCCCACCCCGCCATTCCCTCAGTGACACTGAGCCCGCACTGCAGCACGGGCAGCCCTAAGCCACCAGCCGGTGGTCAGAGCAAGCAGAGGAGGAATTCAAGTCCTGCAGCACATCAGTTCACAGACGGAAGATGGAAGTACCATCCTTGGAGCCAGAGGCAAATGATAAACTGGTTTAAAACCTGGAACCACTACCCACAGACTCTCGTCATGCAAGCGCACCACTTTCATGGACTAGATGCTACAGAAAAACACTATTTTTGCTAACACTTCCTTTGTTCACTTCATTAACTCAACCACATCATAGTTAGTGACCCACTGCGGCAGGGCGCAAAAATATGCAGTCAAACCGAGATGTTTGTGACTCAGTAAGACACTTACTGTACTGAGAAATCTCAACGTGATGGTTGGAGTCTTAGAGAGGGTGGCCAGGTACGAGCAGTACAGAACCACATCCTGCCCCTGCAGCAAACCTCACCACGGTGCTGTGAGCTTGTCCTCTGCTGCCAGCAAGCAACTTTCAAAGCAACTTTCAGATTTCTATGGCCCTTCAAAAAAAGCCTCAAGTTTTCAAACACTTCAGTTAAAGTACACCGAGTGTGCCAGGTTCTCAAGTTTTTAATAGTACAAGCCTTGTGAAATTATTATCAGGGCAGCAGACAGCATGAGAAAAAGAGTATTTGCAATCCTTTTGCTACTTCTGGCCAAATGACTGTTACTTGCCAAGAGACTCCAAGGGCTCGCTTTTACCACGTTACAGTAGCTCCCGTACTCTTAAATCAAAGGCTAAAGGCTTGAATCAAAATCGGCGTGCTAGGTGATGTAAAAAGGCTGAGGAGGGAAAAAAATAAAATAAAAAAGACCTTCTGATTATTTCTAAGCAGGCAACACAAAGAATAAGCAGACACCAGTAACTGTCACATATTTCTTATCTGACATCAGGCAAACTGTTTACTTTTTGCATCAGTTTTGTATGTGTAAATTCTAACCAATAATACATTGGTATTGCATTCAGGGCTCCCAAGCTCCATGCCTTAGCCAAGACACTCCATTTCTAAAAGTGAAAAAAGTTGCAGTGGAGTAAGATGAATAGTTACTTATCTTTTTGGATATGAAAAATGTGCTGATCTAGTCACTTCAGGATAACTCTGAAGTGTAAACCAGTGGTTTATTAGAAGAATTTTTTCCCTAAAATTAAGCATGAAACTGGACACATTAACCTAAATTACACCTGTATTTCAGAACTGATATTTAGTGTTGCATATGAAGTGCATGTACCTTTCCCAATCCCTAAATACAGCAGCATCTGTGACAAAACCCATGTACAATAATCTGCTGTTACGCAGAAAAAGCTGCACTTGTACATTCGGCTCAACACGCACATCCAGAGAAAGACACTCCAACCACAAGAAACTTTACTCTCCAGATGCCTTGCTGGATTTGAGAGTGAAGAGCTCCTTCTGGCTCATCCATAGACTAAGTATAGCCAGGAAAATTATTCACTTTTGAGGACAGGTCTTTTTTAACCCAAGCCAGAGAAGGTTTGGAGCCCTACTGGAGATGGCTAGCAGTTAAAACCAAAACCAATCCCTCCTTCCTCATCAGTAAGGAGAAGCCAGCCCAGTAACTGGAATTAATTTTAGAAAATACTTTCCGAGAGGTGGAAATTTGATGGGTTCCCAATTAGATTCTTTTCTGAAGAGCTCACATCCTACTTGCAGGGTGAGCAAGTCGGGTGCCTCACCCTTGCAGAAGGTGTCTAACCCCTTGCACAGAGACATAAGGCTACATTTAACTTAGTAAAATCATTCCACTTCAGTTTTCTCTTGATATTCTTAGTTCTCAACAGTTCCTCTGACAATCAGAACTGTGTTACAGAAAACCTATCCTTGTAGCCTTTCAAAATGAAGGATGCTGCACAAGCATTAATTACTGTCATGGGCAGCCAACACACGGATCCAGATAATGCTACCACAGGACACTCACAGATCACCCGCTGAAGTGGTCACAGGCCTTGTCACAGGAGGACAAAGGTTGTCCAAAGCCAGTTTGAGTGACTTTCTCCTCAGAAAATCTTGGCTTACTACAGATGTTGAAAATAGCTTGCATTAATATAACAGAACTGCTCGGTCAGGTCTACTGAGGGTACTAAAAAAGTCGCTGGGAACATCAACTGAGAATAAGAGAGATAAACTTCTAGGAGCTAAATCAAAAATGGAAGGTTCGTTTCCATTTCTAACAAAGTAATTTCAGTTCCATACTTAACAGGACAAGGAGTACTCAGCTACAATCAAGTCCCCTTGACTTACCAAACCTACCAGCAAAGACTAAGGGAATCTGATTCAGTCAGTTTGAAAGCAGGACCTAATCAGACAAGATTCTGAACCTCTCCTTCCACTACCTGGGAAAGAGGAAAGCTGCAATGCCACACAGAAAACAGACTTTTGGATGAACAAATAAGATGTGCTGAGCACCTGTTTTCCTGGCTACCCAGAGCCACCCACATCCCAAACAGCTCAAACTCTCCCCCTTCACATTACCGTATCACTTTAGATAAGTGCTCTGTTACTGCTCAAAGACAGTCAGGGAAGTTTTGCAAGTATGAGACTAGGGGCAGGCAATGTAGCAACAAAATGAAAAGCTGCTGTCCTGAAGCCTTCCAGACCACTCAGCCTTTCCATTTGTGCAGTGTGCCAGAAAAAAACTAGGAGTTTAGAGAGCCAGGCTTGGTGAGATTGTTAATCACTGTCACCAGCTGCACAGGTTCCACAGCGAGGGATGACCAGCAAAGCAGATGGGGAGTTATGCTTGGACAGAAAGGGGCTGCTTGGACTGAGAAAGGTATGTAAGGGGGTACGAGGCAATATGAGTAACTGAAACACAAGTGCCCCATGAGAAGGAAGGTTTAACAAATGAAAACACAAAGCCCAGCAAAAAGAGTAAAAGCACATTTTGAGAAGGCAAGACCACAGAAACATGCCGAAGGACTGCTTCACCCTGCTTTCTGCTCGATGCAGGCACACACAACTCATCCACGTGTCTGACCTGGGCATTATTACTGTAAAACTGCTCCCACCAGTTAATTATACAGCCAAAATCTCACCAGCCAGTTCTAATCCTTTTAAATGGTGGGGGATTTCTACTGATCTTCTATATCTAGGGATCAAACCAGCAATGCAGAAACAAGGGGGGTGGAATTTAGTTTGATTGAGCACTGGAATATTTTCAGTTGAGCAATGAAGTTAAATGTGACATAGCTTTAAAATAAAATCCATAATGTGCTTTTCTGCAAGCATCTTGGAAAGCCTTCTCTAAGCGGTAATAGGAGCAAAAGGATCTTCTCTTCCAGACCCTCCCCTTTATAGTTTCCAAACCCAGGCTTACATGTGCTTAGGAAATCCCCACTGCAGACTTGGATAAAAGGTCTCCTTTTCCCATCATTTTCCACCTCAAAATGCTGCTAGCATGTAAGCAAAACCATTCAGCTTCTACTTAGTTACAAAAACCTCAGAAGGGGAAGCTCCAATATATAGAACACAATAGTGTCTGACCGTGTCTGCAGGCAAGCTGCAAAGGTGCCCATTTCAGCACTGCCAATCATAGTTTCATTATGGACATTTTGGCATAAGATGCAACAGAAAAAAGCCAAGCCTACCCCCTTAAAACACTTGCAGATCTGTCAGGAACTTTTAGAGTGACTGGGCTTTTTTTGCATGGAGTTCCTATGCACCGAAATAAAGTGTAAAAGAATTGAGACCACATGAAATAAGTAGGATTTAATAACAACTGTCAAGAGAACAAAATTAATAGTCTCCCATTTCCACATTTCTATAACAAAACCTAATTTCTGGAAGACCATACCATCCCTGCTGCATTTGATCTGCTCTGTTAGTTGCCAGTTCGTAATCGATGCTATGAGCCCATGTGGGTTTCCTTATTTAAAGATGTGACTCAGCACAGCAGAGTATGGTCCTGAGATAGCTACAAAAACACAGAGGTCCCAGGCACAGGAAAACACCCAGAAAACTGCAACTCCACGGAATTGTCTAACAGGCCATTTCAGTACCACTCGTGACACAGGAATGGCTGCATCTGTACTTTGCTCACCGACGGTTCAAAAGTCAACTGCCAAGTCATTCGTGAGGTTTATTGACACTGCAAACTTAATTGAAATCTGATTTTTAAACACTGTTCCACAAGTTGGGGATAAACTTTTAATTAATTACACCAACAACCCAGTAGACTTAATCTAAAAATTCAGCTCTACAGTCTGGACAATTAATGACTTTTGTTGAAGTACAGTTCCAAGAGCATGAGGAGTTTGATGCAATTCAGCTGTGTGGGACAGCGTGCCAACAAAATACATCTGTCACTAATAAAAATAACAAAATGGAGCCTGGGTAAGGCCTGTCTGTACTGCTGCAGCAACCTCCACTCAGTCCTACCAAGGTAGACTATTAATAACACCATCGATGCAGCAATAAACTAAATACTTCTAATAGCAGGACTAGAGAGTTTACCAAACAAGCATCAAGCCACGCAAGAGCAGCAGCACCCCTCAAAACACCACAGCTGCAAAAAGAAGCCTTGTATAAAGTACACGTAACACTGTGCTAACAACTCCCGTGTTTTTCTTGCAGTCAAAGCAGCTTCATTCATGACTGAAATAATCCCTGTCATGATTAGGAAGGGTCCTTCTCCCTGCTTCAGGGAAGAGCGTGGAGAATGCGGAAAGCCAGAGTGGACTAAGGTATGGGAGAGGACAGTGATGGGCCGAGAGGAATCAAAAGCTTCAAACCACCACGAGGTTGCAACAGCATCGGCCAAATCACACCTCTGAGATCGGGCAGAAATAGAAACACCAAGGATGTTATGAATAAAAAGCAAACTTTCCTGCACTTTACTACAGCTGGAGTCAAGAAAGCCTGACTTCCTAACCTCTGAAAAAAAGAACAAGTTCCTCACACACTCCACTCTAAACCCAGCTGCTGGGAGTCAGGAGCGATGGACGGCAAAGGAGATGCCCCTTCAGAGATGGAAGTTGATATTGGTATGTTGCAACAATACAAAGGTTTTTGCCTTACCTCTGCTAAGGTTGCAAGCTGTCAGATGTAACATGACGGTGGGAATCTCAAATCAGACAATTTCCGATCTACAAATCTCCTCCTCCACTTCTAATTCTTTTTAATCATCCGCAAAAGGCCAGTAATTGCCCAAGGGAAACTCCTTGAGAACTGTGGGTGTGTTGGGGTAATCAATTAAAAATTTCTAGTCTCATTTAGGGGAAAAAAGGTCTTTCTACTTTAACGACCTTATCACAGGAGTCAGAGCAGAAACAAACTAAGCCAGGCAAGACAGAGCACTCTTGTTAGGAAGTGCTGGTAACATAACACAGCTGCCATGCAAAGCACTCCTCACTGCATTTTATTTTTTTTTTGCATAACTGCTATCTCAGAAGCAAGCAAATTTTATAAAGAGGTTGAGTAGCACACAAATTGCAAAAACATCACTTACTATGTCCGTAAGAAATCTTTTTGTGTCAGCCTGGGTTCCCAAGTTCTTCCATCACACTGATTTATATATGGTAAGTCTAAACAGACCAAGAATTATGCCTGACAACTTCACTTGCCATCCCAATCTCTATCCCTTATGATATTTTTTTTTTTGTCTAGAAATTCCATGTCTCTTAGGTGTACTTCTACCAGTTTAGCTTCCTTGACATAAACTGCAAGCGAGGAAGAACATCGACTCCCACCCAAAAGCAGATATGTGCTGCAAGATCTGGTGGTGGTGTTTTGTTTGGTTTAAAATAAGGGTTTGGGTTCAAACCTTTGGGAAGCCTTTCCCATGGCTTTAGAAAACCGGACCTGCAAACTGAGGACCTGAAGCACAGATCCTGTTCTTCAAGGTTAACGATCTTTCCTTCCTCTTTGTCCACTGCATTTCCTTTGCAGACCCTTGAAGTAGTAACACACAACCCTGTCGAGCAGGATTTAGCATAGCACTAACCTCACTGGGATCTCTACAACCCACCACAGCAGCAACAAAATATTACTGTATATATTTATCCACTTAAAGTGGATGCTGGCTCAACGTGTATGTCTAAGAAGTATACACAGATTTAAGTCAGCAGTAGGAAAACAGGGCATCTGCGAGATCATGATCTCCTGGCAGCTGCAGGCACAGGATCCCTTTGAGAAAAGCACCAACTTCTAGAGCAGGATCTCATGCATGATTGGGCTTCATGATCCACCTACAAAACATTCCACCTGCACAGCCATGATGTGGAGTAACTAATGCATGTTTCCCTCTGAATCACATGTAAATATCTCCACACCAGGCTCCAAACCTCGGATTCAACGTCTGCGTGGAAACAGCTCCCTTCTCTCCCACTGCTTTGGATACAGGCACTGACTGACTCATCTGTGTGAGGGTTTTTTGGTTGTTTGGTTTTTGTATTTTTTTTTTCCCTCATTCCAATGCAGATATGAAAAATAATAGTCTTCATTTCAATATTTAATCATATGCTTCATTTAATAATGAATCCAAGAATAATTTAATCCTGGCTATCAACATCAAAGAGATGTTACTCCTTTTGCTTGACTATGCAAGAAAATAAAACCCTTTTGCTCTCTGGCTTCTCACAGGCCAGGGATTTGCTCGCTCTAACTTACAACATAAATACAAATTACGTTATAGATTTGATTACGCACACAAAGCCTTGACCTGCATTTGGAAGGGGGCACAGGATGCTCCTCCTAGCAATTCCACCTGCATAATTACAAATGCTGCCGTCTCCCTTGAACGAACAAACTCGCTTACGAAAGGGAGAGGGAGCTGACATTTCATGGCACGTCGCCTCGTGTCTCAGAGAAGAAAAACACATCACGTGCCACAGATTTCTGGAAGCATCATCACTCCCTTATGGTACGTGATCTCTTGCCAGGAATAAATAGGACAGAGTCCAGCACAGGAATCACATAACACTTGGCTCGCACATCATTTTTCTGTTATTGTATGTTGTTATTCTAAATGCACTGTTCAGGTGCTGTCTGCTCAGGGGAAAAAAAATATCTCATTACCTATGAAAAACTTGAACTTAAGCACAAGGTGATTAATAATGTGGAATGTCTTGCTTAGATGCTCAGTGAAAAACTTGAGAAAAGTCCAGATCTCTGCAGAGGACAAGTGCTCTTTGCATATCACCACCTGCATGCGATTTAAATGATCCCCCCAAAATGTGCTCTCCTGTGGACAGACTGTGATTGTTCTCTATACATTTGTTAATACCCTTAGGGCTGATCTCTAAGCACTCTATCCATCTATAAAGCTAAATAAGACAATTCTGTTATTTTACATAAATATTTTAACATAAAATTACTTCTAACTTGGCAATATTTATGCATTGAAACTCTGCTGCTTCTCTTAAAAGCTTTAACTTCAGCTCCCCTATCTTCTTCCTTCCGAAACATTTCTGCTCAGTATTACGTGTGTGCACTCCCACTTAAATCCCTCTTCCTCCTCTATTTCTCACTGTGCATACTTTACTTTAGAAATGTTAAGTACAATTTATCACTCCTTTCTGGAGAAAGAAAGCGTTTAAAGTTTGAATATAAGTCCTTCAGAAATAAAGTGTCCCAGGTTAAATCTAATGATGTCCAGGGGAATTCTAAGCAATGATGAGCTGCCTGCTAATATGTCGATGCTTTAGGGAAGAAAAATATCAATTAAATTTCATAGCATGCATCCACATACTGACCTTGAAAGCTATCTGTAACTTAGTTTAAACTTGAAAATTCAATGTCTAAGTCAGAATTTCTGCCCTAATTGGTTTTAGCTTCACTGAAGAACAGCATCGCTCTTTAGAGACCCCAGAAAAATTAAGAGAATCAATCTAAAGGCAAAAAAAGGGGGAAAAAAAATAAAAATCCCCCAAATCCTATTAAGTGTTTAACTATGACATTTGTGTGTGCCTCTAGTCTCCCTCCCTTGAGTTTTAGCCATTGCTTTGAGACACATTAGTGGTTCTTTTCTCTTTCAGCCTCCTGAAAATGCTAAAAAAAAAGTAACAGTCATGATAGACCGTTTCTGCCAGCTCCACAGCAGCACTGCACTGGTGCTCGTGTGAAGATTTCTACGACAAAGTATTTTATTACCAAGAGAATTACAGTCCAGCAGCATACTGTACAGCACATGGACAGCAAGGGCAAGTCAGAAGAAGGAAATCCGTTATTATAAAGTGCTCCACAGGTCAAAGGCAACCCAGAAGGTACATCTCTCACCTGGAACTGGACTTGATCTTTAAGACCTTTCCCATTTCAATGCCCTTTCGTGAGCAAGCTGTAATTCAGACTGTGCCAGATCTTCCACTGTAATTCTAACGATAGGGCTTTGGGGGTTTTCAGTTGATATTTTTATCTGTGCTGATATAACTCGTCAGTCTGAGAAAGGATTACTTTAGTTAGTTAGCACACTGGTTTCTCATCATGAAGAATGGAGAGTAAGGTACGTGCCCATCTTTCCTACTACAGAGTTCCAGCAAAGAAAAAAAAATCTGATACACTTATTCAGAAAAAAATATACTTATCTTCATTAAATATGTATGAGCTGGATATCCAAGCCACCAAACAGAAAAAGGAGAAGGAAGTCATATTTTGTATTTATCAAACTGGTCTAGAAAAGCCTAGCTCCTAATGATCACAACTCAGCTTGCCTTCTGTAGATGTTTACAGACCACAAGCAACAACAGTGGACATAATGTATGTCTGGGTGTTGCAGGTCAACCAAGGAGGTCTCCTCACTGAAATCTTGCTCCAACAATTTGTATCAGCAACAAAGGTTTCAAAATTACTCCAGCTTTCCTGGGAGGATGAATTAAAATTTGTGTGACCCAGGCTCATGAAAAGGCACAACGGTGAAACAGCACAACTCCCTTCTCCTCATCTAACAGCATATATTCTGGGCAGAAGGAGGCAGGATCCATTTATTTTTCAGTGAGAATTAGTGTGATGACTCTTTGCAGGTGAGAAGTTAATTTACACCACGACTGGCAGCTGCTCTGACCACCAGGTCAAGTGAGCTGATGGTTAGAGCCATTAACCCTATCAAACAATTAACCCTTACAATGGTGGCTTCCCTCCCCCTGGCAGCAAGAGGAATATAAAACAATTAAAGAGATGTCCAAGAGATTTCAGTGTACCAGCACTGAAATCCAGAGCTCTCTGTGAAACCCAGCTCACCTGATTTTGAAGTTAATAAAATGGTTTTTGATCATGGCCCACAGACCCCCTTATCTGAGACACTGCTCACCAGCTCAGGCCAGACCTGCCCCTGCACCCCTGCCAGCACTGGACCAGGGTGAATTCTGCAGCATCACAAGGCACTTGGGAGGCACCACTAGGCATAAAAATGTATGTATAAATACACACATATACACACACACACACATAGCTCTTTCCTCTGCTTTGCAACATCTTGCAGAAGCTAAAGCAACATAGGAGGTCCCCTCATTGTGAAATTAGCACTCAGACTTGTTAAAGTTTGAGGAATTATTTCAAGAGCAGAAGACAAACAAGACAGCTCCTAGCACTGCATTAGGGATCTCAGAAGCAAGACAGCAGCTCTTCATTCATGGACTATGAGCACCAGGGCTCAGCTCAGAGAAGCCTGTGAGCATATGTAGAGGGTACCCATTTGAGTGAAAAGTGCCAGAAACCCGCCTCAGAGGCTCAGGCAGATCCTCCTGCAGCACCTCTGAAGTGCAGCCCCAGCACTCCTGCAGCACTCACACGGCTGTAGCTTTCCTAAGTCTCTGTATAACGGGATAAAATGAGATGCTGCGGTTCAATGACACAGACCGAAGGGAATTAAGGTCTGACACGTCCCTGCTTAGAGGGGATAGAGATAAGCCTAGAGACAACTCTTACCTAGAGCAATACCAATAGGCAGAGCTACCAAGCACGCTTTTGGATGGCTGCAGCACTTCAGAAATGGGAGTATTTAACATAAGCAGGACTACCTGGTCTGGACACCCAGCAGAACTCTCCTGCTGAGCCAGACCTCTCTGCCTGCGTGTTTACCCAGAGCCCTGCGCCACTTGGGCTGGCAGCAGGATGAAACCAGGGGCTGCTTTGTGGTCACCTAGGTGTGTTCCTTCCAAACATCACTGGTGGTAACACACGGATGGCAGAGTCCAGCTTTGCTGGCTCCAAGCTGACAGGCTGTGCCAGCTCCCAGATGGGGCTGCAACAAGCTGCAAGTCAGGAGGGGAAAAGGGGAGGCACAGATGGGGGTGCTAAGCACCAACAAGCCCAGGGTGAGTTACATTTGGGCAAAAAATGTGTACAATATAGTATCTTATCACCTAAAGCTTCTCTTTCTAGGTCTGTTTCCACTGCCTCTGGCTCCAGGGAAGTTGCTTTACAACATGGGCCCCGGGCCTCAATGCAAAGTTCATTTCTTCGCTTCAAAACTGGTAGCAGGAGGAATTTCACACCCTCCCCGAGGCAGCCAACAAGTCCTACCTCAAAAAAAACAAAAGCCTCCCTGCAGCAGGAATTGGGGAAATTATGTTGGGTTTTTACACTTGTGTAAAAGCTTCATCAGACACTGGCATCTCAAAGGGGACATTTCTTTATGGATTGCTTAACCCCTTGGAAGGGCTTTGGTGCAGGATGTCTGGGCTGTCCTCAGACAGGGCTCTGCTGGCACCAGCCTCCTGTATTGCTTTGGACTGGTGTACAGCCCAGGAGGGGATGGACTGAACCCAGCTCCTCAGCAGCTCTTCAGAAGCACTAGCTTTACCTCAGCAACAAAACATCAAAAGTCTGTTTCTAAAATAAATGAAAAAAAGAGTTAATTCAAGTTCCAACTACTTCCCTGATTTCCCCAATCACGTTAACAGTTTTACCACAACTGGGAGGGGGGGAAGTCAGAAACAAAACCCGCTTTGAGCATTTCATATCTGGGTGGGGGTTTAATATCACCAAGACCTCTCATTCGTTTTCAACGCAGCTTTATTTTAAGAAAGCATCTATTATATGAAGCTTGGGCTTTGGCCGGCGCAGCAGAAGCCTGGCCAGGGCAGAGAAGGAGGACAATACTTCAATACTTAAAGTACACTATTATTTTGTCACTTATTCCCATTTCTTAATATCTTAGTGAAAAAGTTTAGAACGTACTGGAAGTTACTTATCTTATGATTTCTGCATTATTCTGCAGCCAGGATACAGCCTCTCCCTTTCTATACTCCTACACAGCTTCAGTAGAAACATTTTCTAGCAGTTAATCTGAGCCAGCTATTTAGTTTTGGCTTGGCAATATTTTCAATTAGAAGCAAGTCCAGCCTCCAGGAAAACAACTTATGCAGCAAGAGGGTGGGACACTATCAGAGAACACATAATAAACACCAAGTATGACCCAGGAAAGGAGAGGAAAACTAAGAGATCTTGTTTCCATAACAGAGTAAATGAAAAGTCATTTTCAGTGATGTAAAATGTGAAATTCCATAGGGGCTGCTTTTCATTCTTTGGCCATAGAGGTGGAAGGCCAAAAGAAAGCAGGCTCCAAAAGGCCAACACAAAAACCAGTCATAACCCAACATCAAAACAACAGTCAGGAGGCTTTAAAAAAAAGATCATCAAGACAGCTCATAAACCTTCCACCAGATTGCTAAAGAACTGCTTCACAGCAGTTTTACCTCTGCTGCATTCAGAGTTTGATGGACCTGAAGTAGCTCCTCCATCAAGCAGGGTCCTGCTGGTATGGATGGAGAGATATTGCTGTGCATCTATTGATTAACTTCAACCAAGCATTTTCCAGTTGCCTGAGAATCAATTTAATATCATTGCTGAAAGCAATAAGGATAAAAAAAAAATAAAAATCAAAACCACACCACAAACTAGATGGATACCTTTGATCTATTCAGTTTTACCATAGACCAGCAGCTAAAGCATTGCTGAGACTCTCCTCGAGACATTTTCCCCTCCTTGGGATTATTTTGCAGTTCATTCAATAAAGCAGCAAAACAATTTCCTGACAAACTAGGAAATGAGTGTTGGACTGAATTCAAGAACTTTAGAAAATATTAGAAACAGAGATTTAACAGAAAGCACTTGGATCCCACTGACCTTACAGACAACTCAGACTGTCATTTCCTCAGCCATCAAACCCAACCTGTTCAAAAGCAGGCGGGAGGGAAATAACCCTCCCTGTGAGACACGTTTCACTGCCTGTCACCTCAGCCACACTTCCAAAAGCAAGTCTGAAGGCGTCGCATACATGGCAATCCTCATGCACTAAGCCTCCATCATAACATTTTGCTGCAAAAAGAATGCGACTGGTTAAAAAATGTAAGGTATTCAAAAGTCTGAGCCACCTCTAGCTGCACAGGAGATTCTCCGTGGATTAGGTGGACAGGGAAATCACAACCACGTTCAACCCACGATAGCAGACAAGGTACACAAATGAGTCTATGTCCTTGTTCTCCTTCTGGAAGGAAGGGGCAGGAGCAGCAGCTCAACCATGTGGACTGCAGGCTCCTTAGGGGAGAAGTTGTCCCACCTTTGACACCAAAGCAAGCAGAGCAAGGCCCTGGGCTCGGTCAGGGCTGAGAGGCACTGCTCAAGTAGTTCAAATAACAGCTGCACTTTTCTGCCCTAGTTCAACAGCCTCTGGTTTCCCAAACAGGCTGCATTATCCGTATGTGGTATGATGCCTTTCATAAACAGCTCCTCTGAAAGCAAAGCTAGGGAAGCTCCTCCATTATTCATGTTCCCTGTTGCTTGTCCAGAACATTTGCCACTGCCACCAAAAGAAAGCCCACACAAAAACCAAACCAAAAAACCCCGAGGAACTAAGAGCTGTTGAAGCTCTATTTTACCTGCTGGAAATGAAAAATAACTGCTCCTACTTATTTCAGTTCAAATAGCTCACTTCCAATCTACTTTTGACTCCGAGCAGCGCCCGGACAAAGCAGTATTTCAGCGCAACACACGCTGGTTTGAATTAAACACTCGATGATGAACTCAGTGTTGTGCTGTTAGAGTAGCTGTCAGACATCTCCATCTCTGCAGTTATAGCATGCAGCCCTCAAACCACGAAACCAGAGCCCGTTCAAGTTCATCAGGGTTCACTGCTCTAGAACTGGAATCTCTGCTAATGCAATGAGGTAAGGTGCTCACAGAAAATGAAGTACGTCATCGTGCTTTCTGCCAACAAACTGCAGCACTTCTTAAAGTCTTAATTCCAGTTTCAAAAGGCCCAAAAGTGCTTTGAGCAGTGGCCAGCACAAACCCTCCCAGAGCCTCTCTAGACAATCTCCCATCTGCTCCAAAGAGTGGGTGGAGCTCACAAAGAGCAACAAAAAGATTACACAAGCTCATTTATAGGACAAAATATTATAGCACAGTTTATTTCATTTCACAGAATAAATGCAATATATGGCAAAGTGACTTCTCTGGTTTAAAAGGCAAGCCACACCGAAAGCTGGCACCTCCTGAGGGCTGCTGCACTATGGGCTTCAGGCTGTAAAGCGGGGTAACTGCTGACTCAGCTCAGAGGGAAGCTGCAGACCAGCACAGCGTTGAGACCCAGCATCACACGTGCGTGGGGAGAACAGGCAGCCCGGCTACCCCGTGAGGGTCTGGGAGCAGGTGTTGCAGGGACACCACAGAGGTCTATCCAAGCTCCAGGTAAAGCAAATAGCCTTGTCTCACTAGCAAGGTATTAGCAGCAGCAAAATGAGAATTATTTTATCAGCTTGCCAGAAAATCTAGTAATCGCTCCAGGACTTTGCACTCACAAAGTCAACTAGACCCACCAATGCACAGCTTTGGTGCCATTTTTAGGGTTTTTTCACTGACAAAATATTAGAAGGAAAAAAAAAAAAGATGAACAGAGCATTATAATGCCTTGATGCAGCCACAGCATGTTTCCGAGTACTTCCCCCAACTTCCCATGGGACTTCCTACTTCCTTAACTGTAAACATGCGAGAAGCCTCTACACGATGGAACTAGAAGTAGTACATCTGCTTTCTCCACAGTTACTCTTGCCTATTAAACTTTCAACTCAGTTCTTAAGTATATGAATATTCGTGTGCCCAGTTCAGAACATCAGATTCCCTCACACATGGGTCCCCAACACAATTTTTCCCAGTCAGCTCTTCCAGCAGATTCTTTGAAAGGAACAAATGTAGCTGCTGGTTACTGCTCAGCACATTGTTTTTTTCCAGAAACAGATACCAAACATTTCCATCCAGAGCTTCAATGTGTTTCCTTTAAAAATGAACTAATTCAAGATTTCCTCCAGTAATAAAGAGCAATTGTTTCAATATTTAAATTCTCAAGCTATTGTTTAGTCCCACCACTTATGGGGGGCACTGCCAATGTGTTTGTATTAAGTGAATCAACTAAATGAGATGCTGCTGTTGGAAACTCCTCTCTGGCCCAGGTATGTGTCTTGAAGGAAACATAGCAACGTAGTTATTTACTCTCCACCCTTCCTTCCCTTAGTTCACAGTCGAAGCAGCTGAAGTCAGCAATGTACTTGTTAAACAGGTGTAATTATCAACATCTATGTGACCATAGTCGATTCAACACCCAAGAGCCTCCAGGATTTAGAGGTTGTCATTCCAAAGGCTGGAGCTCCTAACCTTCAGAAAAAGGCACATTATCATCTCAGCACTAATACGAAGAGGACACTATAGAAGCATTCAGGAAATGTCAGTCCCGTTATGGAAAACTTCAGCCTTTCAGTAGCCATAGCAAGCGACAGGCGGAGAGTAACCCATGGCAGCAAAGGCTGCGCTCTGCTGGGACACAGGGAGCGAGTGCCTCTGGCAGCTCCCATCAGGGGAGCACACGGCCACCGTCCAGCAACGCTCGCATGTCTAGGTCTCGAAAACCCAAGGACAGCTGTTCTCAAACTGCAGCTTCAGTGCCACGCAAGCTCCGTCAGCCAGCCAGGCTAAAGCAATTCCCCACACCAGCTACCAAGTCTCCATCCCAGCAATGCAAGCAAAAGCCCAAAGAGAAGGAGAGAATTTAATCCAACATCAGTTTTGTACAACGATGGTCATTATTGATTACCATCAGATACAGCTAAGCAGACAAAGAGAATAACTTGAGCCAAATAAATCCTTAATTTTCCCCCTGCCGAGATAAGATTACAATACCCTTCCAATCTTTAGCTGCTCTCCTTTGTGAGAGTTGCACGTATGTGCTTTTTATTAGTTTTTGGCTTAGCAATTAGATGGATTTTCAGTTACTTCCAGCAACGTTGCAGGATGACTGAGCTGCAGCTAGTCAGCCTCTCACTAAATGGGAGCATGAAAAATGCAGCAGGGCTCTCAGCACTACAGCCAATGCATCTCAATTTTGCACTTTCATACAGAAATGTAAATGCTGTATTTCAGATCTGCACTTCCATGCAGTTGCCAAAAAGGGAACCATAAGCAGAAAACTACTTCTAATCACTGGTTTGTAGGGAGAAGAGAGAAAAAGAAGCAAAAGCCCAAAGAGAAGGACATGGACTCTCCCTGGCAGGAGATGACCAATTTCCAATAGTTCTATCACACAAAAAGAAACTTCTTAAAATGTGGGTGCTTCGAGTTTTTCCTTTGTTTGGGTTGGGTTGGTTTGTTTGTTTATTTGGTTGTGTTTTCTTTTAAAGCCATTAAAGCAAAATAGAAGATTACAGCTGCAATAAGCTATCCATTAACTCTAATTAGCAAGTGTTTTTGTTGTCTGGATTTAAAACTTCCCAACTTGGTGTTAATGAACTCCAACACTGTAGCAAAAGGTATTAATAAAAACACCAGACTGTGGGATAGAAAATAGATCTCTGCTCACATTTCAGTGGAAGCTGGTGGGAGATTTTTCTTTGCTGCTTCAATCCATGAATTGCAAAACAGGGAATACAAGTATTTAAAGTGGTTGCACTGGAAGACTAAGGGAAACAATTTACCTTGCAAAACTGTATTTAAACATCTACTCCATGTTCTGTTTTGAGAAGAGTAAGACTGTTGTAATCTACAAATGTAGACAAATTATGCTTTGGGATTTTCCTGCTTGAAAGAAAACAAGCCATAGAGCAACTGGAGGGAGACAATAACAAAATTTGGGTTTAAATTTTTTTTCCCAGTTTTCTGTTTGTTGCTTGGGTTTGGAAGGAGAGTTAGTTGGGTTTGTTGGTTTTTTTTTGTTGTTTTGTTTGTTTGGGTTTTTTCACTTTGACTTATCTCCTTTTAAGATTCCAGAGAGGAGCAAACAAAAAATGGCTTTGAAGTTGCTGCATCCTATGACAATTTGAGAGACCTTGTCCTGGAAGTCAAGTCCTTCTGGCAAGACAGCAACACACCACGGTGTCAAGTCCTTGCCCACCTGGCCCCACTACACACCCAGGCCAGCTGCACATGCTCCACCCCACTGCAAATGGGATAAGGGACCACCACGCAACTCCAAACACAACATCCTAGAAAGTGAAACTTTATCACCAAGAATAAAGCCATCTTCAGATGCCTGGAAAGGAAAATAGCTGTTCTCCCAGTGTCACGAGATGCAACAGCTTCACTGCTTATTTTAGATTTTACACCTGCACATACTCCTGGGTGTCCTTCTGAAAAGGCTACACAAGATTTGGCCAATTGTGACAACTACAGTAAAACCTACTGAGAGCCTTTCCTGGCGTAGGGCTGCCCTAGACACTGAGTGGATGTCCTCCCTTCTATTCCAGCATGCTTCAAAGATGTACAGATAAGCACAAACTTGGATGGAAAAGAGCCCAGTACCACAGCCAGGAAACAGTGCATTCGAGCCAGCTGCAGAAATGGGAAAAGTCATAACCGCAGCAGAAAAGGTGCCCAGCCCTCACTTTCTGACACTAGGAGGGAAGTTTTGAGCTCCACAACCCTCTCTCACCAGCTCCAGTGGGCAATGGAAGCTCTTTCATCTTTCCTGATTTAATTTTGCCCCATGTAATCAACAACCACCCAGCTGCCACAGACAGCAGAGCAGTGAGAGACACCAGCGTGGAGGACACAGGAAAAGGAAAAAGGAAAAAAGGAAAAGGAAAGTGCTTCCCTCACACACCTGCAAAAGCATTCCTACCTTCCAGAATATCTTTCAGTTGTTTTGTAAGGAATTCCTCTATCTTTCAACTGGGTCCCTCATTCATATCAAAAGGCTTCATTTCTACACATCGCTGTGGTCAAGCTCTGGCATTACAAGAGAGGCTCTCATTAATACACTGGACCCGTGCTGATTCCATACCTGCCTGTCCTGGATCCATGCACAGATCTCAGTGGCCATCCAGCACCATAAAGCCGCTTCTAGAAGCCATTTCAGCAACTCCTGCCTCCTCTGCCAGAGCACTACTGGCCCAGTTCGCTGTACTGGCCCAGTTCAGCTCTCCACGTAGAGCTTGCTGCGGCAATGCTCTCAAATACAAGCGGCTCTCTTGGCATCAGAGTCACTGCAACTGGCAAAGCCGGACCCCTCTCCAATGTGCAACAGCTACCAAGCTGCTGGGTCTGCTGGAAAGGATTTCAGCACCCCAGCATCTTCCTCCTAGGGCACCCAAGTCCAGGGAGGAACAGAGAAGTCCTCCAAAGATCTCTGCAGAAGGAAGAGAAAGAGGAAAACCATTTACTGGTCACTGAATCAGCTGTAACCTGACCCTGGCTGCGTCTTGCCACCGACAGCATTAACTACAAGCAGCTTCCATTCAGCAGCTCCTGCCAAAAATAAACAGTGCCGGCTTTCCTGGCTGCCTGCTCGGGTTTGCTCTCAATGTTTTTCTTCTTGCCTCTTCTGGCTAATTGGGATATGCTATGTTTCCTCCAACCAAGCAGTTGAAGTTTGTTTCTACCCACTGCCTTGCTAAAATTGGAGCAGTTTCTCACAGCAAAGAATGAAAATAAAAGCTGTTTGATCGAAGATGGCCACAGCAGGCTTCCTGGCCTCTTAGAGGAAAGATGGGAGGAGGGATACGAGGGGTAAAAACAGGTACACAGCAACACCCCGCTGTAAGCATTTCCCCTGCCACTGGCACTGCTACTCTCCCTTCAATGCTCTCCCCATTTAAATGGGGAGTCATCTCCTTACACACAAGACTGGTGCCAGATAATTTTAGTAAGGGCCAGAAACTCATGCTGCCCATCTTCATTAGGCACCAGTGGGTTTTTTTTGCAGTGTCAGTGTTTTATTTATTACACAATCCACCGCCCAAGGAGCCAGAGCATCCAGCTCCTCCCATTACACACAAGCCCTTCTCTCCGGTTGTTTTTTCTCCAGCACATTTTCATGCACAAGCAAAAGAGGGAACTAACTCCTCCTCCTCACAGAGCACTTTTTAATTTAAAAACAGAAACTGACGGGCAAAGGTGAAACGGGCTAACTCAGCCAGCCTTTGTGAGTAAGAACAGCTTATCCCAATAACAAACCCAACTGCCAACTGGTGAATGTGGTGAGGATGCTCTAAAGGCATTATGCAACACAGTTACCTTCTGGAAAAATCTCCAGTAGCCAAAGGCACGCACCAAAGTGTTTTGAATGGGGGCTGGCAAGAGGGTTTAATAACCACCACAGCAATGAAAGAATTAAGAAATTTATGACCAATGCTAACGGTGTTGAAAGAGTATTTTGGAAATCCCAACAAACTCAGCTCACTTTATATAAAATCTCCTTCCTTGCTTCCCCTCAACCCAGAAACGCAAAGAAACAAAAGTGGAACGAGTAGTTTTTGTCAAGCTAGTGTTTCTGACCCAGCCACTGCAAAATAAGTTCAAAGGCCCTTGAAATCTGCGCTATTTTAATGTGCCCTAAGAAGCGCTCTCTGCCTTCTAATTTGTTCAGTTCTTTGAAACACCTAATTTCCTCTGCACTGTCACTGCACAGCACTCTGAAGCCTCGTGGAGCCCTGCCACTTGATTCAACACCAATAGTCACATTTCAATAGGCAATTCCACTTGAAAGGCTGTAAATGAAGGGGAAAAAAAAAAAAAAAGATGTCTTCAAACCAGAGAATGCAGTACAACACCATTTATTTATATCCAAGTTCTTTTTTCTGTGGCTGGCTACTGTAGGCAGAAGCCAGAGAAGGGGAGCTTTAAAGCCTAGATAATTAATTCTAAGTGGTTTTAAAATGGCTAGAGGTTTACGGTAGACAAGATGCTACACTGAAATCAGAGGCAAAATGTTGTGCTCTTTGCTCCGCTCTGGAATGCTCTGTTTACTCTGGCATCACATAAAATATATAATTGATTTCTCAAGAAAGAGAAAACAAGAAAAACACAGCCCCAGAAGCCTCATTATTCTATAGAGCAAAAGGAAA
>VWZY01011632.1:575544-592783 GCA_013399075.1 Chloroceryle aenea | reverse complement strand
AGCCCTCAAACAATGTACTCTCCAACTACACAGCCGAGAAAGCCAATACAAATGAAATCCATGCTGCAGCTTCTACAGACCTAGGACCACTTTACATTATCCTGTCAGATATTAAAAATAAAAGAATAAAAAAGAAAAAAAAAGACTACAATAAAAGTGAGCCATCTTGTTTCCTTGGAGTGTGAAAAGGCTTTAAGAGTGAAAAAAATACAGAGCAGCTAATGGTAATCTGTTACACAGCAAACCTCATCCGAGCATTTTGTTTCCCGGGAGCCCCAAGCGTACGAGACCGACCAAAACGCGACACCAGAGCCACGTGAAATGCTGCGCGTAGTCTGCAAACCAGTTACCATGACTGCACATGCAAATTGGTCAGATAAAAGCCAGTCAGAGGAATAATTGGCTATTTGGAGGTACAAAATGACTAATCTATCACAGCCACCACATAAGTGTTTTTTTTTTCCCCCCCTCCGCTTCATAATTGTGCCACTTAATTCTCCAAGTCCAACTGAGCATTGCGGATGCCGGGTGGTACAGTAAGTACTGTAACAACATGGGAAGCAGAACCTAGGCTCCATTCAGAGCTCCACCACTGCTGTGCAAGTCCAGAGTCAAGGGACAACTTTTACAGGTGACTACAAAAACACCAGCCATTCCCAGCATCTGAAACACCTCTTTCTAGGGAGCTGGTATCCTCTGAAGAAGCCCTGAAAGCCAGCAGTGCTGAAAACCCCAGCATGGATTGAATCTCTGCTCTATGTGTGTGTCACCCATGCCACTTGTGAGCCCAACTGTTCATCAGGAACCTTCACAAATGACTTTATTCATCATCTTACTGGTATTCAAAAGGTACTTCCTAAAAATCATAACTTCACAGAATTCTTGTGTCTTCCTGCCTAGCGAAAATTTAGCACAAGTATAAAACTCCATCACCAGTTAAGTCTTTTATTAACTACAGCTTCATTCCAAGTCCTCAGAACTAAAGCAGGAGCAAAGAATGAGCCACTTTTCCCCTCATCCAGGAGGCAAGGAGAATCAGTAACAAATGGTCTCCCTTACTGGCAAACACACAAAGACCAGCCGGCTTCAACTTAACACCCCTTTTACTTACTACGACACCAGCTACTTTCCAACTGGAAGTATTGACCATTTTCTTTTAATGCCTTCTTCGTGGGATATGAAATTAAATCAGCTAGGACAGAATTGTAGAATACAGGAGGCAAAGCACAACAGGCCGGTATAAAACCTCACACCCAAATGCTTAAGACTTCAATCATGCTGTGACAGCAAGCTTTCTATTAAACACTTTGATAAAGCAGGAAAGTTAAAGCCTTGAATATTCTCCCTTTTAGGCACAGAGCAAATGGATCAGTTGCTAGTAATTATTCGCTTTCCCTGTGCTTCTGACATTCTCATATGTGAAATGGTCTTAATACCTTCATTAATCTACCCAGTTAGTGTTAAGTCCTCCACAGAAGTCAATATACAACTGTCATCTCACTTTGTATCTTCTGAGACTTACACCAAAATATCATCCTCTGTTCCTGTTCTCAGCCCAAAAGGCAGATGCTTGACCTTAAGGAGCATCTAAGTGAACCAGCCAGCACCTGTACAGAACTGCACCTGCTCACACCAAAGCAACACCTACAGGCAGGATGTAAGAGACCATTTATACACATGAAACTATAGGGGAAACAAAGGCAAAAAACCCACTCGTGTCCAAAACTACCTAATTATGAGATTACCAAGAGAAGCTTGCAGGTTTCTTATAGTTCAATTTCAAGCTCATTGGAGCTGGGAGTCCAAGATGTAACCTCCTGCTCCTTCTCCTGCAACTGTGGTTAAGAAAGCCCCCGGCTCCAGACAGCTTTCCCCCATGCATTCCTGGCAGGCGCTTTCCATCTTTTCTCTCCTTGCGTTTTCTGGTGAATCCATCTGCGCTGCTGGAGATGGGATTTGGCATGCACACTCCCCTATGAAAACCCTCTGCCCAGATGTGCTAATCTCCTATGGCAACCCACTTCACCACACATGACCTCCAAAGGCATGATTTGACAAGGTCAATGACTACTGTGCCACAGAGGTTACTTATGCTCGCTGAAGTCTCTGACGTGCACACAAGAGGGTCCCTCCCCCTCTTTTAATGCAATTAAATGCTTTTTA
The DNA here is from genome assembly GCA_013399075.1 of Chloroceryle aenea. Classification (NCBI taxonomy): domain Eukaryota; kingdom Metazoa; phylum Chordata; class Aves; order Coraciiformes; family Cerylidae; genus Chloroceryle; species Chloroceryle aenea. Next base: position 590,620 of record VWZY01011632.1, on the reverse strand, counting down.
TTTAGAAATTTGCACAATTTACACGCAATTTTCTCACCCTTCCCATACAACCAGCCTCCACTAAAACCATTTTCTTCAGCAGAGCCAGCGCTTATCTGGGCTCAAACACTGGCCTTATCCTCTCAACACTTTCTTCAGTCCCTCCTTGGGATTCCAACAGGGAAAATGACACTGATGAGAGGAACTGCTTCCTTCCCCACTCTTTGGATTTAATATCCGATACAGGCTTCTCCTTATACAATACAGACAGAGGATACACTATAGAAAGACAGGACAAAAAAAATACTATCAGAAGGCTAAAAAGAAGGAACTCTTGTGTGAACTGAGCAAGAAATGTCATTTACAGACTGAACTACTTCTATCCTTCTGCCATCAAGAGCGTTAGATACCTCACCCACTTCAAGCACCCGACCAAGCACAAACAAAAGCTTGTCTCTTCTTTCTCCCTGTCACATTGAAACTAATCAGTGAAAACAAGGTAGAAATGGGGGTTTCAGAGCAATTAAATTGCAAGTGAAGTTTTATCTCTCCAAGTCACTCCTTCTGTCTTCAGCCATTCCTTGTTACCCCATGCATGACCACAGCAGCCCAACTTCAGAAGCCTAACCAAGACTAGAATCATTCCAGCACCACCATCATTTTATACCATCCGTTTCAGTGGACCCCCAATTTAGAAGATTACCTAAAACACAGAAAGAATTTATCTCTGTAATCCTGCTACAAAGGCTTGGGCCACATTTACAGGGCTTCTTTAATCAATACACATCTGCTCTGGATCCCCCTCTCCCCTGAGTCCTGCCTGCCCAGTGCCAGAAGGGCATTTGCGTGGCTGTGCAGAGCCAGATCAGGGAACCAGGGAATTAGTTTTCCTGGCAGCATAAATACTAGAGCTGGCACAAGGGAGGTAATCGGGACAAGCAGCCAGGGCAGAAAAGGACCATCCCCTTCAGCAAAAACATGTACATGTGTCAGATTAAAGTGGTCAGATCCCCAGCTCCCTCTCCCCATTTCTGCAAGCGTGGGAACTACCCAGCAGCATGGAAGATCGAGTCATTTAACTTTGCAAAAGGTTGTCTGTCTAAATACTGAGCTATTTTCACAGCTTGTTTCTTTTCTCACCAGCTTCCCCCTGCCAAAATAATATAAAATAATAAATTAAAATTTTGAATAAAGAGATGTGGACCCTGTCAGTCACCACCTTCCTGCACCTGGGGACGGAGCAAAGGACACAGTGCTGGGCTGCGAGGGGCTGAGGACTGCAGTTCTGGGCTCCTAAATGGAAGGGTGCTAACGTTTTCTCTGGCAAGGTAAACAAACCCGGCAGTACAAAGATTGAATGACTCCATGGAACAAAAGGGAAAATAAGGTCAAACTCAGGGGAAAAAAAAAAAAAAGAGAGAGAAAATGAAACAAGAAGCAGCCAAGATGAGAGATATGACAGATACAAACACAGAGACCAAAAGCCCCAAGAGGCTGCTCGCTAGTTCTGAAGCTGAGCACATGGAAAAAGAGAAGAATTTACTTCTTCCTCAACTGGAATGTTTGCATAATTGTCACTTTCAATTTTACATAATTCCCTCTTCTACACATTTGTTTCGTGTCCAGGCCACCATGCATGAAATAAATCCCTGTATCAGAGCGTAGCCTGCCTGCGCGACAGACGGTGCTAAGGGGATTGGGTTTCCCGTTTATTCCTCTATTACATTCCAAGAAGGTGTGAACAATGCTTTATCAGACTTAAAATAATATCGACCAAACAGATACCCACCCCAGGAGGTGTTTGTCCAGGCAGATTTTTCTGAAAACCATATTGAGTTGGTACATATATAAAGTGCACAAGCACTAATTAAATACCATTTTTCCCCTTCCCTCCACAGGGCACACTGAACAGAGGACAAGCACCCCATCGATAAATCATTCTGAAGTTTTAGGGTTGTTTCTTATTAAAATTACAGGCATTTACTTTGGGTGTAGGTTTCATTTTCTCCACGTTTATTGCTGATATGCAGGTGCCCTCTTACAAAAGCTAAAATGATAAGCCCAGATACTGAAATATCAGGACTAACTAGGTCTTTTAGACACACATTTTTAGATGCTGTTTACAAAAATGTACCTTAAGAAGAGTCAAGGCAAAGGATGAACTTTCAACATTAAAAGGAGTAGCATTAACTAGGCACCCAACTTCTCATTCTTTATGTAAAAATAGAGACAAACCCTTTCAAAGACCATAATGTAAAGAAACCACACTATTTCTTGGTTCAGGCTGAACAAAACAGAAAACAGTAAGATTGAATGCTGTTAAACACAGATGATATTTAAAGTTCATTCAGCTTTAGAACTTATCTTATTATTATAAGACTAGAAAGTCTAAAAAAAAATGTCTGTATGTCACTGTAAAGGGTTTACCTTATCATTCAGCTGCAACCCAAGTTCTGATCTTCTTGAAAAGTACCTGCAGCCTCCAGAAAAAGACATTTGAATGTTTCTTGTTTGGTAACTGCCGGGGAAGAGGAGGCAACGGGATGTTCATTCACTGTTCTGGTAAATCTCCAGCCTATTGCTGTTCCTTCCACCAGCATCAGGAACACGTTGCAAGGTACCAGCATTTACTCTTTTCAGAAGGGCTTGATTGCCATGAAGACACAAAGCCAGCTGATTCTGCACACACCCCCATGCTTTTTCATTTCCAGCTCTGCTTCCAGGCTGGTTGAGCTGCACTGCCACATGCTGCCTCTCACCCCGGAGCATCTCTCTGCCATGGAGGAGGGGACACCCCACACCCACCCAGCCACCCACAGCACTTTCTGCTCTCTGACATCAGAAAGGCAAGCCATACATCGGGAGTAACCCCTTCCCAACCACAAAATACATACAAAGATGCTGCAGTAAAATCGGTAGAATAAGCTACACTTTGTATTTCCCTCCCCCAGGTCTGTACTCTTATTGGCATGCTTTCTGTGTCTGGCTTTACGCTGTAGGCACAGACTCATTATTCCTACAGTATTCAGCAGAGACCGAGTGAAGAATCACATTTTGCTTATGTTCTGAACATCACAAAGGTAATATGAGGAAAAACACCAGAGGCTTCATCTTCTAAACATTTATAAACAGGGAATGGGAATTTTAACACACACATGCACAGAAGGAGAGAGATGTAAAAGAACAAAAAGAATTCATCTATCGCTTGAGACAAAAATCTATTCTCTCCTCAGTACTTGCTCCTTTCTGCCCAGGTAAGCTCACTGAAACAGTGAAAATTCACCTACTGCTAATAGCAGAAAATCAGATTTACATAAAAATCAAATCAAGAAATACTTTAAAGCTTTATTTACTTGCAGCAAACACACCATCAGAAGCTGCCCATTTACTACTCCTAATGCTGAAGCAAGCCCTACATTACAACATCCCACCACACCTCAGAGACCGTCACCACCACCTGAGGACAGGCACACCAGGGAGCAGATGCCCACCCAGCCTGAGGTGACACAGCCAGACCTCTCTGGCTCCCAGCCCCAAAACAGCACAGCCCACCAGCAGCCTCCTGATAGTTTTTGCTGCCTGTTTCCATTCAACCCACATCTGGCATTTCCTGAAAACTGGACTCCTCTGGTTAAGTGAGACCAGCATGTGAGCTTACTCATTTTATTGCATTAACTCCACATCACCTGCTTGTTTCCCAACACCCCCCATGCACAAACAGGTTGTCTTTTGGTCCCGCCTGTACAGTGCCCAAAACTCTTGTCTCCAAACAACCACAGTAAGCAGGGGCACAAAAAATTGCCAATTGCGATGTAAGTGTTAAAAAGAAAGGGCCCATCATACCAGCAGCACACATGAACCATTAAAGTGAACCAAATCACTTCATTGTGAACACCAGTACACTTTACTTAACACAGATAAGACACCAGCACTTTACCTTTTTTTGAGGTCAACTTAATATCCATACAGGTTGTACAGACCTTACAAGCAAAGCTACAGGGAAGTATCATAAAATACGCCTCCTTTTGGGCCATGTATCTTTACATCAAAACTACACTGAAGACATGCAACCAGCCATGGTGTGTGAGCACAGACCACAGACATACCAGCAACCAGGCATTTAGTGACACAGCCAGCTGACCTTCAGCAGAAACTCAGCAACCCGATGATGATGACATTCCTGGCCCTGGACTGTCTGCAGCATTTATTTTGGCAGTGGTAAAGAAAACCCACTGAGATATTTTGACCCAAAATCACCGATCGGGAGACCAAGATCTCACTCCTGTCCAACAAGGAGACTAGAACACCCTTCCCTTGGAAAGCCACACGTGCCTGCTTCATCCAAGCAACACAACAGATTTCAGCAATCAAGAGAAATAATTTTAAAGATTTTTAAGTCCAGGAGCACGGCTTGCCTCGAGGCTGCAGCGTAAGAGCAATACGTGCCTAGAGACTGGAACTTCACAAGCCCAGCAACAAAAACCCTGAGCTCCTCCCAGGTGGAGGAAAACCAGGCAACAGGATCAGAGACTTCATAACCCATTAACTTCTCAGGATTTTCTCAGGACAACACAGCTGAAGCTAAGAAACCAAAGATGCTCTATCTGGAAGCAGCTTGTGTAAACATTTTTTTTTAAAAGACTAACTTCAGAAATAATTATTGGGAAGTTATCAAATAAACAAGCTACATACAATTGCTGATCTGAGGTATCACTTTGGAGTTCACACAGGCCCCCACCACAGCAGTTCATAACCTCTGGTTTGGAAATGGCATGTCCTACAACTACCAAAACACGAGCTCATTTTCTAACTGAGGCAGTGGGATTTGATGTTAAGACAAGGCTCTAGATAATCTCCTACCCAACAGCTGCTAAAAAGTTCATCTTTTCTTGCAAAAAGCCTAAAATCTGTACAGATGAGCTTTTAACAATCATGGGAACCTTTTTCGGATCAAACCTTCCAAGCACTTTTGCCTAGATGCAGATAAAATTTTAATTTCTAAGTCATATACCCTATGTGACTTAGTATCATCCAGCGATGTGGAAGAAAAGTCATGAGCTGTACAAAATCAAGTTAGAGACCACGTGCAGCCCAGAGGCTCTCATTTCTGTTTCATTAACCCTCACCCTGATACACACAGTATCAGAAGTGCCAGAGCCTGCATTGAAGTCATCTCAAAATGGTTTTCCCTACACAAATTACATCGACCCCAGAGATGCAGCCATCTCCATAGCAATGGAAAGGATCTGAGGAAGTAGCTCAACTTCAAACTCCTCTCTCATACCTGCAGAGACAGTCTGCAAATAAAACCTGAACCCACTCCCCTCACCACCAAGTGGGGGCTGCCCAGAGAGCATTAGGAGAGATGCATAGGGCTATTTGATGGAATCAACATTACCATGTGAACATTATCATGAACAGAGAGACATCTTTGACGGATGAGCTGATAGCAGGTGAGTTATAGAATCCCTCTGGTTGGAAAGTCATTGTCATTTTCAGCTAAAAATCACATCGAACTCCTATCACAACTTGGTACTATTTCAACCTACTACTTCAACCTAGAACATCAGAGTAAAGGGTATGCTTTTCTCCTGGCGAGATCCCGCAAAATCCTCAGTAACTCAACACTAGTAGCAGTATGGAGGATTTGTGGGTTGGTTTTGATTTGGTTTGGGTCTTTTAATATATTGAGTCCTTCAGTCTGTGAAAATAAGGAAGGAGGTTTTTACCTGTCTTGCAACAAAACCTCTTTTGAGAGGGTCTGTTCTCCATTAGAAGAGTTTCTTAAGAAATGCATGAACGAGTGCCTCTACGAGAAGCCAGATTAGAAATCCAGAGCATCAGTAAGGGCTGATGAAGCCTGGGAGAATTCAAGCTCTAAGTCAAGGCCTGTATTTTAGCTCTAAGAGAAAATACACAACTAAAGTTTGGCCAAAATCTCATACTAAGATTTACACGTGGAGGGGTACCCAGAGTGTTGCACACTCAGTGTGGCACTGCACTGGTCACTGCATCCTATGCAAAAGACACCTACACACCACACATGAACCTGAGGTTCCCCCCTGAGGTGGGGCAGGGGGGAAACATTTCACTAGTGCTTCATGAAGGAAGATTTCCACTTGAACTGCAAGCTACCAAAGTGACAGCCAAGGCCAGGAGACGGTGATGCACGTACTTACTCCCCACTATAGCATCCAGCAAGCTGCCACGAGCAGTGTCGCAGCGTGCTGTGCATCCAGCCACGGAGAAGCACATCCCGCCTCATAACAAGGCAAAACAGGGAGCACTGCCGTGGCTCCTGAGCACGATGGCACAAGCAGCTCTTTCACCCGAGGCCGTCCCATCACCGCCTGCACAAACAGCCCGCATTTCAACTTACACGTACCAGAGTTGAAAAAGAGAAGGTTCCCTCGAGTCAGAGGGGTGACGCTATTTTCCCCGAGTGGCAAGTCCAGCCTCCCATCGGGTACCCAAGCAAGGGCACCGGTGGCCGAGGTGACACAGGAAGCAATGACTTGCCCAGAGCTCAGACAGGAAACTTGTGGCAGTCTCGGAAAGAAAACCCCGTTATCTGAACTTCCGGACCCCTCTGCTAACCGCCAGACCACAAAACACTTTTATTGTAGGATAACATTACAACAAATAGCTATTTTCTGTTAGCAGAAAACCCACTTTGTAGTCTTACTTTTAAAAATCCATTTTTACACCGAGTCTGTAGAATCGCAAGCCAGCTCTGTGACACAGCATAAGCAATTTTTCCCTCCTTTGCATGCCCCAGTTTTATTAAGTAATCCCCATAAAAGCAATTACTGAGCTTTGGACTGAAAAATAACTAGAAAAAGAAAAAAAGATACAGCAAATTCTGTGTATCTTCATTTGCATACGGATTCCCTCCCTCCCCTTTTCTAAGGTTTTTGCCATGAGGTCTTTTATGTCTCTTTCAATAATCATATAATTATATGATTCCTAAAGTACACGCTGGCAACACTTCAGGGGATTTTAGTCATTACAGGTGACAAGACTTTTCTCTCATGTCTAATGCTCACTAGGATTTCCTTCCACTTCATTCACAGATAAGATGAAGAACTGAGTGACACCCAAAACCCCTTTCCCAGGCAGGTTTTGGGGGAAATCATCCCCCTTCCTCCTCCATAACGGATACAGGGAAGCAGGCAGAACTGAACTGCAATGAACTTCAACCAGAAGGAAGCATTTTTTCAATTAAGCGTCCCATCATTTTTCCCAGGCACCACGTCCAACTATTTTAATGGCTTTCACATTTTTTCTTCAATTTTACAATCTGAAAGAAATGCCATGGTTCCATCAAGGACCAAGAATGCCATAATTCCATTTCTTCCAATGGTTGCAAGTTATTAACAAGCTGTCAAAACACCATAATTATTTTATATCAAGTTTGACTGATTCCATAAACATCTCTACACCACATACAATCTTGAGTCTTGCTCCCCCCCCGAGTGCAAGTATGTGCTCAAGCTAAGTGGGATAAAGAGGCTGCACATCCTCTTCAACAGCAGTGCAAGAGACATTTATGAGCCACCAAAAAAATCAACAGCAATAACACATTTATTAGCTGAGGCACTTGATGTCATTGTAAGGTTTGAGACATTTTTTTTTCACCCAAAATTCTTAGGAGTTTTAGCTCCTGTCAGGAAAGAAAGTGCAGCCTCACTAAGCTACAGGAGGGGTTACAGCAAGGAGCTTGGTGTTGGTCAGCACACCACAGCCCTCGGAGTAGCCAGAAGCCCTGAATTATCATTCGTTTCCCAACTTGGACCACACACTTCCTAACCTAAGCATGTCCTCACTAAGTACAGGCTAGACCAAGGGCACACTAGCATCAGAGTCAATCAATCTATATTTAAAATTGGGGAGAAAAAAAAAAAGAAGAAAAAAAATCCAACAATTACAGGCATTTTTACAAAGCTAGAAAGAACATCTGTTGGAGAGGAAGATAACATGATGATATCCAACCGCAAACACTATAAACCACAGTTAGACTGCAGGCACTAGATATATTTTCTTCTGAAAGCCCCTCTACCACAACCTGCTCAGAGAGAGCAAGGCAAGCTTTGGACAGAGGAGCCCGAGCACAGCTCTCCTGCCCTGCCAACAGTGCCCAGCAGTCCTCAAAATAGAACATTTGACTTCAAATTGCCATGTTTGTGTGGCATAACTATAGATAGCCAGTACAAGATTAAAAAAGCTTTGCTCTGAGCACAAAAGGAGAGACAGGAATGGTGCCATAAGCCCATGTTTTGCAGCCAGTAGTGCAGGGAAATCATTTTGATCCCTTCAATCCCCTTATCCATGTCAACCACTGACCTTGCAGATGCAAGTTTTGTTCAAGTTTAGTCCCTTTTTGGCTTGAAGCAAGACAGAACTACAAAGAAAATGCTCTCCATTCATCTAAGATCATGCAAGTGCTATGTAGGTAGCCCTGCGCTCCTTTTCACCAGGTATTTCTGAACTTCAGATCCAGTCACTCACTACAAAATAATTAAGCCACAAAAATTGACACATACCTATTTGCCTGTCATTAGGGCTCAACACATCTGCTGGCCTGGCTGGGCCCAAGGTGGAAAAGCCCCGCAGCCGGTGCAGTTGGTACCTGCCCAGCTTTCACAACTGCTTGCACCAGAGGAACTGGACCAACAACTACAGGCAGGTTTTGCCTAGGTGGCTCAGAAGCTGTTTAACCCTCTCCTCCATTTTTAAACATTCTGGATTAATGACATAAAGTCTAATTCTTTGGAAAAGAGACTGTTTTTCGAGGAGATGAAACAGGGCTGGTAGTGTTCTGACTCTTCTCTATGCAAGGAGCACGGCTGGAGCGGTCACAGCCCCATTGTGCTGAACACAGAGAGCCAGAAGATATTTAAACAGCAAGAGCCACTTCACCTACATAAAAATCTTTTATACCTTTACCGTGATAAACTGGAGGCATTAAAGTGCAGTGAATTGGAAACTGCTCTCACTTACAGTTGGATGTTCACACGTAACTGATACTAAGGTGCACGTCCTACATACTGCATTTCAAAACTTTATATAAAAAAAATAATAATACTGCATCAAGCAGGACACAGGGTTTCAGTTCTACCCACTTGCTTGCCCTGCAAACTACACTGTTCCCTACAACCTCCATCCCCAGGACAAAGACCAGAAGCAAGAGAGGCTGAAGCAATAGGCTCATTTCAGCAGCACTTTCCCCAGCCAAGCTGCGCACAGGTTCAGCATCTACACACGTGCAAAACCCACCAGGTCTAGGGAAGTGTGACGGGAGGGGAGCAGCCTGCAGTGGCCGTGCCCAGAGAAAGCAGAACAGGATACAGAGAGGGGAAAAAAAAAGCAAACCACCACCCCAAAACCTTTCTATGAGTGTAACCGTCCCCAGCCTGGGAATTGTATCTCTGTACCTAGATGAATTTTTAAAGGAGTACAGTTGTGCACTACATCAGCCCTTCTGCAGAGCAAGCAGGAATCTATCAAAGTGAAACACGCCAGGCTGATCTCATCCTACCCTGCTCCCTTATTCACTGGTATTTTCCCAGAAAGTAACACTGTGATAGTCAGTCTCTTTCTGGGAAATAATTGAGATAAACAACAAAAAGAGCATCTTGTCAGCATACTGAGAGGTCAGTAACCTTCTCAGAGAATTCAAAGGCATTAATGCATGCAAACATTAATTTGGATCCAACATAATCTATTATTTGGGTGAAGAACACTAGTTTTATTAGATTGCTTTTACAAAAAAAAAACCAAAAAACTTATCTTTACAATACAAAGTACTCTATATTTCTTAAATATGATATATTCAAAATCTTAAAAGTAATTATCATTTATCTTCTGAATTTCTCTGTGGTGGTTGGTCCACTTGACCTTTCAGCAAGCTTCATCTCTTGTCCCACCCCAGGTTTCAGACCACTGAAGAAAGGCTGAGCAAATTATGCTGCAGGAAACTATCTTGGAAAAATTGGTAATATATTAAGAGGTCTTTCAAAAAACCCAGACAGACAGGGCCAAGTGCAGTTTGAATTAAAAATGACACCTCAAGTAGGGGTGAGGGTGAGATCCTGAGCTTGGCTGACATTTCCACAGCCAAGTCTCAGGCAAGCAAGATGTTCCTTTGTCCAATGCCACTGCAGCCACATTACAAGTGCCACGCTCTCGGCTGCAGGCACTGCCCCAGTCAGGGGCTGTATTCGCCATGCACCCTGTTGTGTGTCTCACTCTCCTGTGCCCAAAATGCCTGTTGATCCCAACACGCTTTACCGATGAAGTCAAGAACTCCAACTCCAACAAGAGAGACGGATCCTTCCTCACCACCGCCGCATGACCATGGTTTGCGGGCAACCTACCTCCACTCAGGTCCTGGCCCGACTGAAGAGATAGTTCAGGCTTTCCTGAGCTCACTCCTCTGGTTTAGCTCTGCATTAACCATCTCTTATTCCTTAAGAACAATAAAAATACCCTAAGTACCCTCTTTGGACAAGATGCATAAAAATCAACAGCTAGGAGAACAAATCAATGGAGACTAACAAGCCTTCGGGAAAAAGCAAAAGACACTTAGAGCCTTTAGAGCACCATCCAGAAAATCATTACCTTTCCTGAGGTTAAAAGCACTGTTTTAAAGGAATAACTGGCCACCAGAAACACTAACTTGATAAGCTATCACTTACCAATTAAATAGAAGGGAAAAAATACTTAAATATCTAGAAACTTGTTTTAAAATAGAAGACTGGCTATGGAAAAAGCTAAGCTGCAAAGTACATATACAGAGATGTGATGATAAATGAGAAGTTATGTAGCTCGGTCAGTGGAGCTAGCACAAAACCTTTGGAACAGGAAGCTGCAGTTAAATACCCTGGTTTTCTTATCAATGAGAGATCAGAGCAACAGTAACAGCACAGTGTACAACACACATGTGAAAACAGCCTTATCAAGATAACAGCTGAAGAACTTATGGATTCTGTCCAGAAGTCTACTATCACCATGAGGCTTTCTAAACTCTGCTCAAGCGCAAACAGCGGAGAGGGGACTGCGATTTAGTACTGGATAGGAACAAAAGGAAGAGTGGGCAAAGTGTTCATCTCCTCAGGGTCTGCAACCACCTGCAGCTGGGCCCTAACTCTGCTTCTATGGGCAGCATCAGCAATTCAACACAACATGCATGGAGTCAAGGTCTGCCTCTTCTCAGTCTGGGCATCCACTTCTGTAGAACACCTTGCTTCACACACATTTGTGAGCAGATTCTCTAAAATATTCTATAAATAGGTTAAACATTCCTAAAAACCCCATACCCACATGCACCAGAAAAGATAAAATTTCCATGCAGCGTTCCAAAGCTTTGCTGGAATCTGTAAAAATGATAAACAACAGCCAAAAAGAAAAACACAACCCCTTGTCTTTCCAACTACTTTGGGAGAACAATTGCTCTCAAAGATTGCATTCATTAACATTCTGATGAAGTTCCCCTTTAGCGCTGTTTTTCATACTTGAAAGGAACAGCTATGATCAGAGAGAGCCCTCAACTACCAACTCACTCATTTAGATTCTCTCGCTCTGATTCACCAATCACCTTCAAGAATAATTAGCAGCTTCGTCTGAACGTACCGAATACACACACATGCTCACACACATACCATTACCATTCATTTTGGAAGGCAGCAAGAAATCCCCTGTTTCTCAGCCCACTAGTTTGTCTAGCCCCCAGCACAGGAACCATCTCCTGGGTAGCACCAGCACCTGATGGCATTCCAGCAGCTGCCAGTCTTGGAATTGGGTCAGGACAACTAAGTTGTTAACTCCCGTGTTTGTGTTCAGTGGCTGGGTATTAAAAAACCAAAACACATTAACAAAAAAAAGAAAAAAAAAAAGGAAAACAAACACAAAACCAAACACACACACACACACACAAAATAAACAAATAAATAAAACACAAACCTCACACAACAAAACATCACTACACACAAATCAGCTGCATCTAACCTGAGCTGGAGTCAGGATTTGTACCAGAAGATTTAGGGGAAGGAAGGGACAGGAGAAGTTTTAACTACTCATGCACAGAAAGAGGCTGCTGCTGGTTTGTCTGCATGCCATTTTTTTAGTTTCTTTCTTTTTTCCTTAGTTTTTAGTGTGTACATAATTAACTCTGTCTTTATGTGAACGACAGCAGGATAGGGGATCCTTCAGTCACGTCACAAGTATCACTGAAACAAGACACAGTATTTTCAGATGCCAACTGCCAAAGGAAACATTGCCACATCAGTTAAATCAAAGTCCAGAATGTTTAAAATTGACACCAAAGAGCTAAAGGAGACTTCAGAAAGCCATCCCTCAGTATTAACCTTAACTGCTCATACCCCCAGGTCAACATAAAGGAAGACTATATATGTATTTATTTTGTAAAGCACACTTTATTTACTGGAACACCAGCGGTGAGAATTTTCTTCTGTAAGGAAGGGGACTTCACAGTATTTTGAGATGAAGAGAAAAACAAACAAAAACCCACCTTACCTCTCCCAAATGCTTCCACCATGAAGTTCTGCCTAACCATTGAGAAATTTAATTTCCAAGGGGAAGCCCAAAGCTTAGCTAGCCTATTAAACTTAATCACAGATCACTAAGGGAGTGACAAACCAACCTAGAAAAAGAACACAAGAAGGGATCACAACGAACTACAACATAAGCAACAAAGGCTCCTTTAGGATTAGAAATTCAGTAAACCAGACTTTCTCAGTTCAGTACTGTCCCTGGGCTGTGTACCCACTCTTATTCTTTCTCACCCTGCATGAGCATAGGAGATTTCAATTCTTACTTTCAAAATATCATCACAGCAGATTTTAAGTACTCTAAAAAACCAAATACACGCTGAAATAGAAATCTCCTCCAAAGCAGAAGAAAACCACCTGTTGCAGCCAAGTTCACTGCAGAACACAACTCTACACCACGTGAAGTGACCTTGCCATTTCAGGCATTCACAGGGGCATATATAGTGCTTAAAAGTAGTTTTACTTTAATAAGCACCCCTTCTCTTGCATCTGCATCAAATCCACCAGACATCACCCACAGTCAAAACCAGTGCTACGTGGAAAAACCCACACAATGCAGAGTATTTTCTTTTTAGTGTTTCTGGGATTTACAAAATGCATACAATGTTTAGGGCTCTTTGAGAGCCTCGAATAGAACACACCTAGTTCAGCACCACAATCAAACAGGTGAATTCTGCACACACCACCCCCTTTGAGGTGCAGACTACCATCCAGGATGCTGAGCTGCACACCTTCTCTTGCGTACTGGGAAATACCACAGAAATCAATTCATTGCAGGTGGTACCAAAGTATTTTGCAAGAGTTTGAAAGGGGACGGTCTCATAAAGATAAATATCTATATTTCTAAAGAAAAAAACAGAAGTGCTTCCACAGAGAGATGTACTTGGGGGTTTAAGGTCACCTTCTACCCTGGTGCGCCCTACTATCAAGGTTATGGTTTGGTTGATTTGATAACAAGGCTTATCCCTTTTGAAAAGCCCAGAGTTCTCCCCGTCAGCCCTGGAGGGACTGCACTATCATTTGAATTCTATTTCCTGATAACGTGCTCATCATGGTAGAAAATTTCTGCAGGAAGATGAAATTTACTTTCTTCACTGACAGCTCAGTAGAGACTCAGGGTTTTAATTGGACCTATCTGCTGATGCATATTTGACTAAGAGCATGCCAAGAAAAAAGGAAAAAAACACAAGAAGATACAGACAGGTCTATGGCTTGTTTTAGAGGCACAAAGTGGATTGCTCATTCATTATCAGCTCTGCATAGACAAAGTAGTTGGCTTTCCTGCTAAGACAACACCTCACAATGCTGTGAAAGGCTAAAGAACAGCCATTACCAAGATAACACAGATCATCTTCCCACTCCAGTACCCACACACGCAGTGCTGCTCAGGGACTGCTGGGCTAAATGCCCCTCCTCAGCAAGAGCCCTGGCTCCCCAGGCAAAGGTTTCACTGCTCTTACACCAGAGTGGATGGCCAAGGCCACAGCTGACACCTCCATGGGAGCACAAGGGCCATCTCGGGGGACTTTGAGAAGTTGTTTCTGTGAGCAAAAAACTCCTACTAGCCACGATGCCACCAGAGCCCAGAGGCCTGCATGTCAGGAGGAACGAGCTGAGGGGATGCAAAACCCACAAACAAACAAAATGGGATCTCAAAGTCTGAGCCAAAATGTCAGAGATCCCTGGGCAAACCCGAGACTATTCTTCAGCCCACGCGGAGCCCTTCGTCACTGTAACGCGGGTTCACGGATAAGCAAGTGACAGGAAATCTGAGGTAGCGAGAGCACCCAAAACTTCACCCCTATTCTTACCACAGTGTGTGGGCAAAGTGGGCAAAGGCACCAGGATTGCTCATATTTACTGGGAATTCAAGTTATTATGCCCATCAAGCCACTTGTTAGGTGCTTTCTCTCGACAACTCACTTCCTCCCCTCGTACATAAACAAAACAAAAATCAAAAGCCAAAGTCTTAGTTTGTCAATGCCCCTCTGAAAATATTAAATTTCCTGCTCTGCTTAACTTAGCTCTGACAAGGCAGGCAGTATTTGCTCAGCAAATATTGTTTGTAATAAGTTAGACAAGCAATATTTTTTGCCAACCTATTAACACCAGAAAAATATGTACAGTCAACAAGCGATGAAGAATTTGTTCAATTACTTCAAAAATGGGAATTACAACCGAGGGATTATTATCCATTTAAACATCTCTTTTCCACAAAATGTCAAACACTAGCCATTTGCTAACAATCTCCGGAGACAGACAAAGTAACATTTTGGCAATCCAAACGCAAACTCTTCGGGGGNNNNGCGAGTGTCGGGGGGGGTGGGGGGGGGCGGGTATAGAAGGAAGGAGGAGGGAGGGGGAAGCTCCACCATTCACAACAATACCGGACCATCCCAACACGCCAGGAATATTTTGCAGCCCTCCGCCAACCAATTAAAACCCCAAACAAACATTTGACTTGCCCTAAGTGATAGTTAACACCAGCCGGAGCCGGAGGGAGAAGGGGGACCGGCAAGGGGAGGCTG
>VWZY01011632.1:538781-574030 GCA_013399075.1 Chloroceryle aenea | reverse complement strand
GACAACCCGAGGGACACAGGAGTTGCCGAGGGACAGGGGGAAGAGCTGAGGGATGAGCCAGGGAACAATCTGGGAGTCAAAGGATGAGTTAGAGGATAAGCTGGTGGTGATGAGGGTGCATGGGCAGAGGAGATGAGCAGCCAGAGCCTGTTTTGTGCCTGTTGTGCGCCTGTTGTGCTGTGGAACAGCACAAATGGGCTAAGGATGAAGGCCAGGGTCATGGTGATGGAGGCAGGAACCCCTTCCCATTCATCCCGCCCTAATCTCCATCCATCCATCTTTCTGAGGTTTCACTGGGGCTTTGCAACACAAGAGGTGTCTGCAATTCCCTTGTTTCCCTGCTGTTTCAGGCCCTCTCCTCTCTCCATTATTGCCTCCACCAAGGCTTGATCCTTGGGCCCTTCCCTGGAAAGGGGACCAGTTTGGTGGCCGACTGACCAGCTGTGCCATGTGCAGCCCCAGGGACAGCGCTGGGGGAGGGGTGCCTGGATCAGGGCCCCAGTGCAGAGCACGGGCTGTCCAGCGTATCTCAGTGGTAGCAGGACTTAATCCTCCTGTTATCGTGTTTTATTGCACTCAGTCAGATATTACCACACGTTACCATCAGTCCTGGGTGCTCCCTTCCTGTGTGTGCCTGGCTTGGCTCCATTTGACTGCTTCATTCCCTGCATCTTCAGCTGCTTTCCCCTTCCCTTGGGGGAGCCTCCAGTTCTGGATGTGAGAGAAGTTAGAAGAATGTTGTACAATAAAACCCCAAGAAGTCTGCTGAACTGATAAGCAGAGAAAAAAATCCGTGAAGGAGATTCAGTGTTAGCAGGAGCCATGGAAGTAAGAGAAGCAAAAAAAGTCTGCCACCTGCTCCCACTTGGGTTGCAGTTCAGTCATCGCCCAGGATGGTGAGTGGCTTCCTCAGGGCAGTGCCCCCAGCAGCAGCAGCCAGCTGGTAGCTGGGTGTCTAATGCACCCATCAAATGCTTTGTCGTGGGGATGGCACTGCCTGTCTTTCCTCGGTGTTCTGACATCCCTGATCTAATTGTAACAATGGAGCAGTTGACAAAAATCAGCCTCCTTCCATCTGGACCTAAACAGGCTCTTTTGGAACAGTTTCTGATATCTGGTGACAGCTTTACCCTACCTTACTTAAACAAGAGCTAAAATAAATACCATCCTTTTAAAATGTAGCATAGGAACATCATTTAAATTTAAGCAATTTAAAAGCAAAGGTAGAAATCCCACGTGTAGTACAAAGCCTCTTAATGCAAACAGTCAGCCATGCATCGCATGCCTCGATCACACTTGTATCGGTGTCATTTGTGTCCTAATAAAATCCTATAATCTTTTTGCATGCCAATTAAACAAGGCAGAGAGCTAAGTCTAGCCACTTCTTTGGGTAATTGCTGGCTAGCGGGGAGTCAGGCAGTTATCTGCTGGGGGCTTTGCTGGGCTGTGGATTCCAAAGGGGGTATTTTCCATTTTTTTAAGGGATGGTGCTATAATTTTTTAGATGTATGATATTTTAAAGCTATAACCAAAATCCAGGGGATGGTTGTAATGAAAGATTTGGAGTTTAGATACATCTAGTTAAATGATGGATTGAGCTTAACAACTGTATGTGCTTTACCGATATTTTAAGAGTCACTTCCTAAAAAAGAGCATTTACACTGAGCTCAGAAAGTTGTTTTTACATTTGCGAGCCTGTCCTTTAATTTATAAGGTAATTTCTTTGTTGCTTATAAGCACATCATAAGGGTAAGTCATTAAAAAAGATAAACTGGGGAATTTTGAACAATTTCTCTTGGTAGTGCTCATTCAGTCCCCTAGTGCTTTAGGTCTTCTATCATTAATATGCATTTCTGGTTCTCTTTTTTTTTTCCCTCACTTCCAAATGTGCTGACCAACAAGGACAGTGGAAATTGCCTGTAAAGTTCCTTTCTTTATTTCCTGTCAGCAGGGTCATCAAGATTCTCATCCCGCTTGCGTGTTTACATACAGGAGTTTAATGTTGCTGTGAATGAAAACCAAAGGTGTCTTCTGGGGAAAGCTGTGAATACCATTCTTTTTATCAATTAAATCCACAAATTCAGCAGCACTGTGATTATCCCGAGTTATCCCCAACTTTCTCTCTATGTATATGTTGTCAAAAGATGCAGCAGAATAGTCCTCCAAAGGAATTAACAAAATCAACCAGTCCTCAGGTGAAAGGATGCCTCTATTTGAAACACTGCCTCTGAATCAATTGTGCCTTTCCTTCCACCAAGGCAATTTCACATTTTCAATAGAAGGCAGACCTACGGTGATTTTATTCCACACCCCCCCCCCCCAGCATCAAATGGCTTTCTGCACAATGATATTCATCATGTTATAACTCTAGGTGAATGATAATAGATCAGAGGGAATGAAAACAGATGGATGTTAAAACAGACAATTCCCTGCCACGAACCTGGGAGCCCTCCACTGCTGCCTAGTCCGTTCATTCAGTTCATAATTGTATTAGACATTCCAACAATAGAGAGGCCTTCTTCATTAATCCTGAATTTACTGAAAAGAAGCTTTGCAGACTATAGCTCTTTCGGTGCTTAGACAACACTAGGCAAAATTTACTGGTAAAACTCGGCTAGATAGGAACTAGCACAGAAAATTCCAAATAAAGAAAGAGGTGGGCCAGTGAGACAGGGGAGGAGGACAACCTGGCAGCAGCACTGCAGGTGGATAGGAAACACGTACCTTCCCAACAGAGCTGCAGCTTAGACCATGCTAAGGAGATTTCTAGAAAAGGTTGCCTCTCGCAGGGGTGCGGGCATAGCTGAACTTACCAATATTGCACCTGTATTTGATCTGATTTTCACTCTACGGCCAGCCACACAAGGCAACAAATGCCAATCCCTGCCATGTGATGGGGCACAACCTTTTTGTAACCCTGGTCTGCATCAGGTGACTGGGGCTAAGCAATACAGATCAAGTCTCTTACCAGCTGTCCTGTGAGTCAGACCTTGATTACAATACTGACATTAACATTTTAATCACATGCATGCTGCTGCAGATTTTAATGACCAACTTGCTATGCCTTTGCTTTTTGAGGATCAGAAATTAGACCCTTGTTCGTAGCTTGAGTGCGTACAGCATCAGAACAGCCGCTACCGTAGCTGTAAACATGGCACTGCTCTCGCCACGAGCCTGCCCCCAGACATTAACCTTGCTGGCACTGGAACACCTCGCTGGAACGGGGACTTTGTTCTCAATTACTCTATTTCTGTGTCTGGGGCAGGGCTGGAAGTTATGAAAAGAGGAGAAAGGCAGTACTTTTGTATTCTCTGTAGCCTGAGGCTGTGTGAAAATCTACCCAATCCTTGTCTAACTATCATTTTTGGATTCCCAGGGACTTTAATCAGTGCAGAGTAATCCAGAGATGATTTCCTCATCCTGCAGAGCTAGAAGCAGGGCTGCTGTTATATTTTACCTGATGTGTGCTGTCAGAGCAAGTCGAAGAAACTTCAGTGCAAATGAGAATCTGGCCCCAAATCTGTGCAGTTCCTCTCACCCCAAACATACTCCCCAATCTATTGCAAACACTGCAAGCTCAGTCTGTGAGGCCTTGCTCTGTTAAGAACTATCATGTCCAAGGTGGAAGGACAACCAAAAAGGTCAGGATAAATAAACCGAATACAAAATTGCTGAAGGCAATAAAAAGCAACCACAGGCTTTCCTTGCAGTTCTGACACGCACCAGAACATACTTCAAGATGCTAAATAAGCTGAGTTTTGTGTCACTGGGTTTAGCAGTTCTCTGTTTTTTTCTCCCTCTGATACCCCAATACTTTGCTGAAATGATGAGGCCTTAACTGCGTGGTATCCCTTCCACAAACATGGGCTGCCTTTATCATTTGCTTCATCATGGTCATTTGCACTGAAAATACATAATCACTGTCAGAGTACAAAGAATCATTACGAATAATTAGTTACTTCCAATATGGCAAGTCAGTCTCATAAATCTTGAATATTTGGCTTTGGTTTTGGAAGAGAATTCCTTAATGGCTACACTTGTGAGACTCTGTTAATTGATATAAAATTGTATTCAAAATTAAATTTGTTTTAACAGATCTAAATCACCCCAATAAATCAGCTTCAGCCTATCTGCTTCAAGGGTTCAAGTACACTTTTTTTTTTGCCTTTGGGAAAAAATGTGTGCTTGCAATCAGTGACCCTCCCCTCGTTTACTAACTACCTCCATATGCTGACATCAGGGTGATCTGCTGGCCTGAGAAGGCATAAAGGAAGGGCAGGGGGTACAGCCAGCCTCTTGGGCTGGCTCTGGGCCACTCAGCCTTCCTGCCAGGCAGGTGGGAGGGGGGGCACAGCACCCTTGGGCTTCAGCCACTCTCCTCAGCTCTGAGCCTCAGCTGTGGGGCAGACAGGGTAAGAAAGGGATGGCAAGAAAGGGATGGCTTGTATCTGTTCCAAGCAGGTAAAAGGGGGGAGGGAATTTTAATAAGAAAAAGGCCTTCAAATGTCTCTGTAATAAATATTGATGGTTTATTACTTTATGGCTAAGAGCAGTGTGAATGGTAGTTCTTATGATGCACTTTTTTTCCTCGGAGTAACCCTTTGCATCTGATATAGCGGGGAAGGGAAGGTGATAGTAACAGTATCTTAATTTTACTTGACCGTATATACTCTGTTTAGCTCCTGAAATTGTTTCAGGACAGGATGTTGTTGTCTTTATCTGTACTTTAAAAAGGAGAAATGGAGATACAGTGACAAAAACCCAGTAATCCTTTCACGTAACTTCTTCAGTAGGTTGTCTTCCTCACCTCTGTGCTGGTGAGCACAAAGGCTTCCTGAGATCCCGTGCACTAAAAAACTGTTGGAAGAATTCCCCATTTGCATCCTGTCTGCTGTTACCGTCTGTTATCTTAAATCTCTATTTTTTTTTTTTCCTCTCCTCCAGAGATTCTTTCTTGCCTACTTCATCTCAGTAAAACTTTCCCCACCCTTCTCCTACCTAAGTTGTTGCCTGTATTGTTGCCTGTCTGATCTCCCTCAGGTTCTAGCTGTCGAACTTGTTCCATGTGGGCAGGCTCCGACTCCTGCCTGCAGCCCTGGGAAGTTTGATGCTCTCTGCCCAGGGATTTGCCTGCACATGGGTCAGGTTTCAGGAGGCTCTAAGCCTTCCAGGGTATGCGCTGCTTCTTGCTTCATATGTGTAAAGTCTGAAAACTGCCGTGGCTGTTGTCAGGCCCTGCAGCGTAATGATCGGTAGCTAATATTATGTCTTGCTTGACTAGGTATGCCTAAATCCTGTTGAGCTCAGTGATCTATTTAATGATTCTTTTATTTGCTTTTAGAATGTTGCTAGTGTATAGCCCTCTGCTTCAGTGTTCAGTGTGTTGTGTGACACATGGTGTTTAGGGGCGAGTAAAAAAGAGAATCTTCTCAGTCAGCTTTGTTAGGTGCAACCGTTGCAACTGTCAGAAATTTTCCTTGCATAGACGTTGTTTCTGCTTCCAAGTGTGTTGTGGGTTGTGCTCACTTTACTCTTAAATTTGTTAAGGTAATACTTTTTAATTTAATTTCTTACTGTATGGTATCAATCAGCTAATAGTAGAAAGAAAAAAACTCAAAAAATTCCACAACCAAACAAAAAGCCCACCGCCCACCCATCTTGGGAAACCTGAAAATTAAGACTGTAAGGTGTATTTTTCTATTCTAAGCCTTGAAAGTGTGGGGCAAGCTGGTAAAAACTAACTCGAAGAAGATATATTTGGCAGTCTACAACTTCCAGATCTCTCCTAATAAAGGCTGTCAGGGTGTGCAAATGTAACTTAACACATGGTCAGCTACTTGTGATAAACAGGTGCTAAAACATTTCTGCAGTATTTCCTCCATTAATATTTTGTCTCTTTAAAGAGACAGTCAGGAAGATGTGTCATGTTAATTACAGTATCTGCGAGCCAGGAGTTTACTAGTATCTCTGTAACTTGCTAATAAGGGCTTCTTTGCACTGGCGTTCTTAGCTCTGTACCAGCAGCAGGCTGAACACAAATGTAGACTGGCAAAATTACAATGATACATAATTTATACGGGGTCATGTTACCTTTCATGGAAAGTAGGTGAGCCCTGTTAAAGAGGGCTTCATCCTCACCATTCTTGATGGCTATAATGGGGAATTTGTTCCCAGAATGGACAAGGCTTAACAAATAATTGCCCAGTTGTATGTCCTGATGTTTTTGGATGGTCAGACCAACTTTGTACAAGCTAACTCAGAAGTGGATTCAAAGATATTTAGGAGAATATAATAGTTAAAATATTGGGTTGACTGCCTGGAATCATTTTGCAAGAAGAAAGGTAGAACTGGAAGCTAAATAAAAGGAAAGATCAAAATAGATCACTTGCTGTTAGAGTTGAGTATGGAGTAAGGACTGAATTATTCTTAACTCCGAGGACTATTTTTTTGCATGCATTTCATTCCATTGCTAATCTTTTGTTGTTCTTCATCTCATTCACTGATTTAATTTCACTTCTGCAAAGGAAGCAGGGAGCCTCAGTTTGAGGGGACTGTGAAGGCCTTTGGAAGGGGATGTATTGAATTTCAGAAAGCATTTTACAAGAAGGTGGCCTGCCACAATCTTGTGCTATAGGACTTCCATTGGAAGCATATATTTCTCCCCCATAAGTCTTTTGAACAGTTTTATACCACACATGTTTCAAGAGAATTAAATCAATAACAATCTGTACCTTTCTAACCCGAAATGCAAGCTCGGCACGGCAGGAGATCAAGCTATGCAATTAACTGTTGTCCTTTCAAAGGAATTCTGACAGATATTTATAGTTTACTGTATTCCATTTTCCTGCCATTGGAATGTAACAGTGCAACTGAATGCAGTTGACTGGAACTATGAAATAATTATAGCAATAACTATTTCCTTCTCTACAGGGGAAATCGTGTAAAGTGCTGAATGTGGGATCTGCTGATGTTCTTACCCCTCAGAATTCAGTCCATACCTTTGGTTCATCATACATCCCTAGGTAAGTTGCCCAAAAGAGGATTTTTTTGTTTGTTTTAGTAAAATAAGTCATATAATTGTATGGGAGTTTGGAACAGTCTGTTAAGAAGAAACTATGCAATAGTACTAGAAGTGAATAGCATTTGGCTGCTAGGCACTTCGCAAATTGCAATATAAAGGCACTTATTTTATACCCTGAGCTGTCACTGTAACTTACTTGCTCATGCTTCTGACTTAGTAGCATGACAGGACATTGTTACTAGGCTAATTAATTTCAAGTAATCTTTTCTAACAGTATGCTTGGGAATGACATTCATCTGCTGCAAACTTAGGAGACATGGATGCATCAGGAAAATAGTAATGCTGAATCCCTTGCTGGCTCAGTACAAGCCTCTTCTCAGAGAATATTTGCTGTGTTGGGCACTCTAGATGCCTCTCCTACCAATAGAAATACCCTCAGCTACTTTGTAAACTAACAGGGGTATGCTGTAGGTGCCAACCACCCATTAAGTTTTAACACTTCTATAACTTTTCATCAAGGTGGTTGAAGGTCTGCAGCTGGCTTAGCAGGACCTAGCAAGCTGCAAACTAGGGTCAGATATAGCTGTTGCTTGACTAGGTGCTTTGGGGAGCAGTGTGGTAGGGGGTTGTGGTGTGTTTTTAAGAAAAAAAAGTTAAGTGAGGTCAGAGTAGGCTAAGCAGAAATGGAAATGTCCCTTCAAATCAAAGGAAGTATTGGAATTATTTTCTTAATAATGCTCACCAGGGATGGAGAGCAAGAAGTGTGCAGGTGCTTTCCAACTTTACCCCATTTGGAGTGGGCATTAAGTTAAACCCCTCCTCCAACCAGAAAAGACTGAGAACAGGGAAGAAAGCGATTCTCACTTTATTCTCCCAGGTGGCCCAGACTCCTGTGGCTGTTGAGTAATACTGTCTTGTGTGGCCACCTCAGGAGGTGATGGTACTGAGTCATTCCTAGTAGCAGTGCTGTTTTGGAGTCCCCCAAACTTGTGTTGAGACTGAGTGGATAGGTGGTGGTACCATAACAAAAGGAAAAATCAAACAACCAGCTTCTCCTAAATTTACACTTCCTGAGAGTGTTGTCAGAAATGTCAAGTCACCTCGAAGGAAAGCAGTTAAGGAACTG
Source organism: Chloroceryle aenea (assembly GCA_013399075.1). NCBI lineage: Eukaryota > Metazoa > Chordata > Aves > Coraciiformes > Cerylidae > Chloroceryle > Chloroceryle aenea. The sequence continues at coordinate 565,883 of VWZY01011632.1, read as the reverse complement.
AAGGATGTCTTCTAAATGAACCAGGTTTAGAAATACTCCATCATTAGGGTTTTTTTCCATATGAGCCTCTTTATCCAGAATGCAGCTCTCTGACTGCTAGACCTGGTGATGTACTAAAGCACCAGCCTGAAACCCAAGCTGCGTGGCTCAGCTTCTGGAAGTTCACTTCTGTGTATGACGAGAAGATGATTTGGGCTTTCTGCACAGTGAGCTGGTGTGTGCTTGAGGATCAATACTGTAGCTGAGAACTCTCCTCCTGAGAGGTCTGCAACAAACAGTGCATTATTTATGTGCTCTTCTCACGTTTCCCTGTGTGTTATGTAAATACTAATCAAGGTGAAATTGGATGCAGCCATGTCTAATTTTTACTTCAGTTCAGCTCATAACTGACGGTTGGGATGCCAAGAGCCAGGGCTCTCTTGTTCCCAAGCCTCGAGCTCTCCGTTGCTTACAGCAGGAATGGGGAAATACCAAGTCCTACCCAGCCTTTGCCCTTTGACCACAGCTGATGTTACTCATTCAGATAAGCAGCATGGTTTATTCCATTTATTCAACATTTTGTTAGCTTTGCACCCTCTCCCCATGTCCTTGAGTTTTTCTCTTAGTGTCTGTGACTCCTCCACTGTTTTTGTTCCAGTTCACCTGGGAGCAGAGGGTTGTTTCTTCATAGCTTTTAATTTGTTTTGCAGTTCCAGAAATATAGTTTTGGTTGTCTGTATTTACTTATAGCATCATTATATTTTTTTACCTGATTGTAGATCTGAAAAAAAACCCAAAAATGCCTTACTCCAGCTTTGCTAACCAAAGTTTCTTGTTCATACGTGGTAAAAGCTCAGTGTGCACTGCAAGGATTCCCTAATGTGCATGGGTGTGCCTGCCAAGCAGGGCAGCTATTAGTTCTGTGTATGATGATGGTTTCTGTGATGAGCGTGACTGTCTCTGTTGGGAAATGAACTGTGAACACCTACTCATTTTTCATAGGCCAAATTGCAGTGATCTTTCAGCTCTCTGAATTGCCTACACCTCGAAAAGAAAGTCCCTAGGACCCTTTAGAGTGATGCTAATGAAATAGCTGGGCTGAGAGGCTATCCTGTAAGCATGAACCACCACTGTGGATACAGCCATTTCCTTTCTGCCTGGCAGACTTCTGATGCACTTGATGTACTGCTTCTTCACACCCCTCACCCCCCTGTTGTTTTTTTTTTTCTATTTAATACTTGGTATTGGGGTGGGTTTTGGGTGCTGGTTACTCAAGCTTTCTCAGCTGTGATAAAAATAGAGGAAGAGGATTTGAAGTCACTGAAACTTTGCTTAGAGTTCTGTGTCACTCTGTAAAGCTCCAAAGGCAGCACTTAAGAGAAAAGAAATTAAAGGTGGCTTTAGTACTTTTCTTGGGGGAAGGAGAAAAGCATTGCCGGTAGCGTTGCTGTTAGAAAAATAACAGATTCAGACCTTGGAAACAAAGGCTCCTGACTCTCAAAGAATTTAGTCCTAACATTGGACTTCAAATGCTTCCACACTTGTATCTTTGGATGATCACTGCATTTTGTTCATGCTTTCTAAGAGCTCCCTGGTGGTACGTATCGGCTCAAAGACTTGTGCCTGAGATTTTTTTTTCCTTTCCTCCCTCTGTAATTCTGGGGTTGTTTCTGACTTGGTCTAGCAGGAAAAAAAAAAAGATGCTTAGTGGAGCTTTTGACTCTCAAAATAGCAGGACAAGGCCAGTAATAAACTTGTAATGGAGGAGTGCTCAGCAGATGGAGAGGACAGGGCCCTTGATGAAATGGGAGCTGTGGGACCTGTCTCATCAAGCAACTGTCACAGCTGTCTTCCTCCTCTAGGACAGCCATAGAGAATTCCTGCCAGTGCATTAACTTCTCCCAGTGAATCAGGTGTGTGTCTCTATAATAAAGTAGCGAGCTTCTCTCTGATTTTTCTAATGTTACATCACAGCATGTGTGTATACACAGCTGTCTTCTGTTGTCTTCAGAAAAAAATAAAGCCCTTTTTCTTCAATAAAGAGCTCTATGTTCTGAGAGATGGACACTGTGCTCAAAACAATGAAAGGTTTTCCTTAAAGCCAAGCTTTCCAGTGAAGTAGGACAGAAAGAATACTATTAGACAGTCAATTTGAGCTTCAGAGCTATGCAGGTACTTAGAAGTGTAATCCATCAGGTACTGGGATCCACAGCTCTGGCTGAAATCTCGCAGCCGTCAGCATGCCGTTACTCCCAGCCACATCAAGTGTGGTGAGTAGTTAATAGGGGTTTTGAAAGGAGGAGTTAAATTGGCTTCCCAAAATTCACCTTAAGAATACAGGGTCTGTCTACAGCTTGGATGGTAAGGTCCAATTTCAGGCCACTTGGATAAATCACTAACACCTGTTTTTTTAGTTCTTTTTTCCAGAGCTGCTATTTTAACTTGCATTTAGTGAACCGTTAAACACCACTGTGCTCTTCTACAGCAAACAAAGCGTGTTGGCAGATGATAAAGATCAGAAGAAATACTAGTTACTTTTTTTCTTGGTAGATGTGGCTTTCAGTTTAGAGTGAAGGAATCATTTGAAAGCATGTAAGGAGAACGCTATAGGATGAGTGTAAATCTCACGTCAACTCTGATTAACTTAGCTTATAGATATAGTTCAAAGTGAACTGCCCCGTGGTCAGCAAAATGAACTTAACCATTCAGTCATCCCGATCAGTAAAAGAGAGTATGTGTTTGTGAGAGTGCAAAGGATGTTCATAACGTGCTTCCTCAAAGCAGAAAAAATACTGTCGGTGTCTGCTGGGTGGCAAATTCTTTGCTGACATAAAGTTGCTCATCTTTTTCCAAAGATGCTGTTTGTGAAAAACAAATGGAGCGGGAGTACTGATGAAAAGGGTGATCCTCCAATAAGCAGAGGAATATGGAAAACACATTGCTGGTGAAGGTATGTGTGGGGATTTAGCTGTGCTGGTGCTGGCTGGGTTTACTGCTGTGTTGTGCACGGTGCTCATGGGCCTAGACTTGGGTTCCAAGCTGCTTGCGCCCAAAAGTGCGAGTGTCCACCTGTGTCAGTCACTCTGGTGTCTTTTCAGCCACTTGGGTTGCTGGCTCAGTAGGGAGCTGCTAGAGGGGACAGTGGGGCTGAGTGCTGGAACTCAGCTGGAAGTACTTGTCTTGCGCTTTGCGAGAGCAGCTGGATAGAAGGTCTGAGTTACTGTAAATTGCCGGGCTAAAGCAAAAAGGTGTTTGCATAAATTATTGGAGAGCCCACTTGAGCTTGTTGAGCGGTGCTCCCACCAGCATTAAGAGGTCACTTAACCCTTTGTACGGCCCTGCTGCAGAGCCCAATCATGCATTGCAGAATTAAATGAGTTCCACCGTTTTTCTTCTGAGCATTGCCCAGAACTGATGCAAAGTGACATCTGACAGCACAGGCAAAGCAGTGACAATGCTCTGAGACACTAATAATAGCTGTAGAGCTAGAGCAGTTTTCCTCTATCCTTATTTTTTATTAGATTCTCCCCCCTTGGTGAGGAAATGTCATCCCTGGCACCGTTTATCCTTGGAAACCACCTTTGAGCCATTTAATCACAAGGCTGGCTGCACAGTGGAGTCAATGTGCTAGGAATGCTCCCACCATAATCTCTTTAAAGCACAGCTGATACACCATTGAGAACTTTGGGGAGAAAACAGACAAAACCACAAACAAAATAATAACAAATTCCCTTTCCTCATGGGTGATTCTTTCCAGAAGTGAGGAGCAGTGAGGGGTGCTGATGGGGGAAGCTGAACTGTCTCTGGAGCAGCATGGCAGCAAACACCCCTGAAAAGGCAGCCTACAAATGCTGTGCAGACTCCTCTTCCCCCCTCCATTTCCTTTGTTACTAAGGAGATTTACATTGAAACAAGCTCTGCAGGAATCTTCAGGTTCCTAGTAAGGGGTTCTTAATATTTCTGCTCCTTTATAATTAGTAAAAGTGAGAAGACATTAGAAATGGTTCCAGTGAGGGACTCTTGGGGCCAAATTACAGTAAAATGGGAAAAATTATGAGCAGCCCTCTAAACCTCAATTGTGTGGTTGTGGTCAATATGATGGGAACGCAGAGGTAATCCCAGGGTCAGCAGCAATGATGTGATTTACTTCAGCAGGACAGAAGTAGATCAGTCACTGTTTGTTTCTGGTTTTGTTTTTGGTTTGTGTTTTTTTTTCTTGTTTTTGCTTTGAATTCTCTTGCTCTAGTTGTTTGTTCCTTGCACTACTGCCTGTTTCTGTAGGATGTTGTCCTATTGTCATGAGGGCGGCTGCAAGGCTACAAAGAACAAATGAGGCTCTGGGATACCTGGATTTATTCAGATAGTCAGGTACTTTTAACCGTTGCTCCACAGCTAGGTAAAAGACAGTGATTTCTGAGTGCTAGGTTTACGGAAATAAATAGGTGCCTAAGGAGGAACTTGAGGAAGAATTTAGGCACCTAAATCCAAAAGGATAATCCTCACTGCTCCTGCCTACCTCAGTAAGCGGCTGAGTATCACCACCAAGAGGGTTCCTTAGGTACTTAAAGCTCTTCTCTGTATGTCTAGAATTATCCAAGTCTTGTTGATGCTGAACTGCTCAAATCTGATCTCTCTCCTAAGCCCTGTCAAGATTAACAAACCAGGCTTTCTCCTGACTGCCTCCTGAGAGGCCCTGCTGCTAGCACAGACAGAGCATGCCTACAGCATGCCTCTGCACCGACAAAATACAGAGACAGCTGCTATTTACATTCCAAAGCAGAGGAAGAGTCAGGGATATCCCGCTGCTATAAAATAGCACAGAATATTAAATGATGAGAGGAGCTGTTGCACGAGCAATGGGCTATTGACCAATCTCTTGTGTGCTCCCCCACTGCAGCAATTTCAGCAGCTTTTTCATATTCCCTCTGATATTGCCTTTGCAGTATCCTCAGCTCTCCCATCTTCCTCACATCCCTGCTGTCACTTCCCTCTACCTCAGACACCTTTATGCCTATCTCTGCCATGTTCCTGGCTTCTTCCCATGCGCCCTAGGTCTAGCCATCTCATACCTTCTGCTTTCTTCTCTGTCCTCTATTTGGCTTGCTGCTGGGAGGGAAGCAGCTCATGGTGTGGGTTGTTGGGAGCAGTATGTGAGCTGAGCTGCTGTGTACTGTGTGTTGGTTGAAGTTCTGCAAGACAGTGGGAATCATAGAATGTTAAGGGTTGGAAGCAACCTGTAGCGATCATCAAGTCCAACCCCCCTGGGTACTGAGTGATTTTCCAGTACGGTCCACCTGAGTCCCCATGGCCATGTAAGAATTTGAGTTTCTTTACAGTTGAGTAATCCAAAGTAGTTTTGATGCAAGGCATAAATGGCCAAAATTTAGAGATTATGGTGGACAACTTGGAACATGCTTTGGGAGTGGAACCGTTGGAGATTATTCAGTGTGAATGTGAATGGGAAGTACAAGGGAAAGGAAAAATTTGTAGGTTCCTATAGAAGAGCAGCTGAAATCTTAGAATAATAGTTCCCTCTCATTTCAACTTCAATCTTTTCTGTATGATGCATTCAACAAGCTAACAACATCAGGTCACATTTCACCTTGGTGGCACTTCTGGTGGTACTGTTATACTGCTCTGTGGTTCCTGATTCTTTTTTTCCCAACTATTACGCATCAATATTTTTTTTCCTGTGTTGAAAAAGGGCAGGTTCTTCTGCCCTTAGAAATATGTCCCTTCTGGCTGTTGCAGTGGAAACCAGCCTTGCCATTTACATCTCTTATTACCCAGAGCATTGCTATGATACAGACTTTTTTTTTGTTTCCAATATATTATCATCTTGTAGAATTAGCCCTCAGGAAATCAGCATCTGGTACCAGTTATTGTTGTCTATCTAAGGGGGCTGAATCTCCTGCCTTACATCAGTGAAGGTCTAGAATTCCTTTACCCTGGAGTGCATGGACACCATCAGGAAAGGCAGAAGCTTTTCCTGAGATGAGGGATATTGGCAAGCTTCCCAACACCTGTTGATAGCACAAAAGTGTACGTTACAGGCTGTGCTGTACAATCCCATGGTAAAGAAACACTATGAGGCTATTAAACACCCATTTTAAATTGCACCTTTGATCAAATTCCTAACCAAAGGCAGCACTGCTGTGTAGTTCTGTGTGCGTGCTTTGCAAATTACATCCCCAGATGTAGGAGATCTCTGGAGACTAGAGAGGAAGGAATGTCATGCACACAATAGAGCTGGAAAAACCTTCTGTCTTAATGGTGTCCCATCAATTCTTATCTGATAATCTCTCCTTTTGAAGGTATGGGGAAAGCCAAAAATAAGAACAAAGCATAGACATAGATTTGCCCTGACCTGTCTTCTAGACTGTGTCTCTCTGGAGCTCTACTTGTCTTGCTGTGACCTCTCTCTCATCTTGCTATCAAACTCACTTGCTGGTGTGAGAAGCTCCCCCTCCCTTCCTCCCTTTCCCTTTTTCCAACCTCTCCTGTTTGTAACCGCTTCCTTGTGCTTGTCTGCCTTATCCACTTTGTCTTATTTTCAACAGAGATTAGAAATATCTTTTCTTCTGAGTCTCAAAGTTCTGAATTCCTCTATCTTCCTGCCACTGCTTATCTTGCTGCTGTATTTTTAAACTCTTAATACGCTCTAGGATACTTGAACAAAGTAAGAGTAGTGTAGCAGCCTTCCAAAATTCTCAGCAAAATCTCTTTATCAAAAAAAGTGCAAGACATAAATATATGTATCTATTTTTTTAGTTGAGTAGTGACAACATATGATAGTGGAATGATTGTGAAGTGTGATAACTGCATTAAACCCCTGTCTAAAATATCCATGGCTGCTTTCATGGTAAAATCCATTCTATTCTGATCTATCATGTGTTGTATCACTTCTAGTTCAAGGTCTCTGTGGGACTGGGAAGCTTGCAGTAGCTAATTAAAAGTAGTGTGGAGGGTGAAGGATTAATATTAGCCCAGTCTCTCTAACTGCACAGATGAGATATTAAGCAGAAAGAGGAAGCATGACTTGTAGCTGGTAGCAGACTGGGGAAATGAACTCTGACTTCCCCTGTCCCAGCTGGCAGTGAAGGCAGTGGGCCATCCTTCCTCTAGCCTCTGGTTTGCTCCAAATACTCTTGGAGGTGTGAGAACAACTTTGCATTACCAAGGGAATAGATTCTTATCTAGGTGCTCCAAAGCACTGTCAGTGAATCTCTTGAACTTAATGGAAATCTCTGAGCTTAATGGAAAGAAGTACCAGCTCTTACTGTTGCTGAACTGCAGAGGTTGCCTTGCAGGCTTCTTGAAAGCTTTAGCCTAAAATCTTGGGCTGGTGGCTTTGCAGACACAGGTACATTCTGATCGGTCCTTTTCATGATCTGCCTTAAACAAGGGCCCAACGGACAATATCAGGATAGTAACCGATCTTTTCCTTTCCTACTGCTGCCCACCTGGGAATTTTAGCTGCCATGTTCTGAACAAGGAGCTGGTTCTCTGTGGTTATTTGTCTTTCTCTTTGATTTGCTTAATTATACCTGCCCTCAAGACAGCTTTAAGATACATATCTAGCTTTTCAAATGATGCCCTTGCAGTCTTTGAAGTTCATTATCACCTTGCAGTGCCCATAACTGTTTTCAGGAACCCTGCTGATTTCCAGGGATTGGAGTATTAACAGTGGATTATACCTGTATTATACAATATTATATTGTTATACAGTATTATACATGGCCTCCACTGGAACTTCTCTACAAGACCCTCTTACTATCTCCCCTTTAAGTCTTATGCTTTTTGTCAGTTCAACTCTCTCTCTCTGTTTGTCCTGGTTTGAGTGAAAACAGAGCTAATTCTGTTCAGTGATTTTACTTTTCAGTTCAGTTCTTCTAACTAACGGCACTGTCTGAAGTCAGCAGCCTGTTTTCACAGGCAGTGTCTGCTGCTGGCAGGGACAGCACCCCATGGTCGNGGGGCTGCCCTGACCCTAAACTGTGACACTGTTTTATGAGAAAGAGGCATGATTACCTTATTCATGGAAGCAAACATTTTAAAATGCTAAATTTCTCAATTAGAGAATTGCACCAAGCTTGTGGCCTCTGTGGTGACTGGGGACCTCAAAAGCACTTCCCTTTCAGGGGGGAGGAGGATGCCCAGAGTCTGTTCCAAAACTGGCAGTTCCTATTTGAGCAAAAGGCAAACTTCCACCTGATGTTAACCTTGTAGAGCCAGTGAGACAATTCAACAGATTTCATTTAATACTGCATGTATTTACTAGGAAATTAATTACATCATTTTTTTCTGACCTGGTTTTATGCTGGGGACAGTAAGTTAACTCTTGTTTTGCTATAGGAGGGGAAACAAAAAAGGCACGTGATATTTGGCTCTTCTGAAATGTTTGTATTCTTATGCTGAGTAGCTGCATCTAATTTGCATTACAATGAAGCACAAATAAGAGATACCACCATCTGAGGTGTAAACTGAGCAAAATGTAGGGAGATCTCAGTATAACCAAATCTAAGTGATTTGAGGCGAGATTGGACTGAACTTGGAAATTAAAAGGTGCTGTTGGTTGGTTCTTAAACCCTGTCATCTGCAGAAGTCCTAACTTTAAGGTGCCCAAGTTGATCTTAATTTTCAATATAAGTAACAATGTCTGTGGTGTAGATGCCAGGCTTGTCAGGCAAAGAGGACAGGGGAAAATATGAAGCCCTGTAGAACAGGATTAGGCAGGATTAAAGTCTGAAATGATCATACTGCACTGGGTAGTAGATACTGCCACAACCAACTCGATAAAACTCAGTGGGACACTTGACATTGCACATTTTCAAGCAGCAAGTCATAAATCTATATTCATGTGAAATCTTCTGCACTCAGTCTGATGGGAAGAGAAACATGACACAGCTTCAGGTGCTGGCAGAGGGGAATAAAGCACAGGTTGCTGCCTTGCAGGGGCAGCTTTCTGCTAGGAAAAATGGAAAGCGACTTGAATGATGTATGTAATTATGCTTGTTTGCAGGGCTATGTGATTTCTACAAACCCACTGAGAATCTTTAAAACCTTATATTAAAACCAGCTATAGATATACTTTTAACAATGGCTGTCTATATATAATTATATATACATATAGAGCAGTTGGTATAGTAGTTGCCAGCTCAACAGTCCAAAGCACATAAACATTTGCTTACCTTTTATAAATTAAACCACATTTAAGTGCTTTGCTGGACAGGGAAGTACTTAAGTGTTTTTCTTAAATGCTGGGCTGAGTCAGGTCAGGATGGATTCGAGCTCTTCTCATCTCACCGTTGGTATGAAATCACTTGGCTTAGAGTTAACCTGTGCTTTGAAGACCAGTGTCAAAACGGTGATAGAGAGAAGATGTATTCTTGCATCAACCCTGTGTTTCATTAACTCTCTGTACGTGGTGCACGTGCTGCTGGTGCTCTGGCAGCGTGGGAGGACCAGGACATGGAGCTGTGCAGCGGGGCTGGCTGCAGTCTGGAGCTCTTTATTTAACCCAGTGTTCTTCAGGCTTTGGATCAAATAGATCTTTGAACTGTTGCAGACTTCAACTCTGCCAGCCCCTAACCATGAGGTAACTGTTTGCTAGGTCCAATATGAGTCATAGATGGGGAGGATATTTCTGGTTTCCAATTAAAAAAAAAAAAGGTGAAGCTCATAATCATGAGCAAGAGGTCTCTGTGCTGTAATGGGAACCAGCTGGTGTGGTAGGCCATTTCAGACTAAAATCTGTCTTTGTTCAAAATGTGGCCCCACCATTATCACGGTTGGAAACAATCCTTGGTGCTGACATGGTAATGACAGCTTCATGTTTTAGACACGTCTAATGGCACTAAGTCCTGAACTTAGCCTGCATTTATCAAGATAAGTAAGCTAGTCAGGCAAGAGCATGGTGGGCTGACTGTATTCTGTTAGATAAAAACGTGTGTATTTCCTCTCTTGGAAGAATAATGAACAGAATATGACTGTCAAAATATTTCTCTCTGGAGAGACTCCAGAATAACTGACACTTATATGAGCTCAGTGCCATCAGCAATGTGAGCTTCCTCACAAACCTGGCGGAAGTGGAGCCGTGGCCAAGAGACGTGAGGATTTCTTCTTAAAACAAACCAGAGCCTGGGAGAATCATTTTCTCACAACTTCCCATAGTTCTCATTTGCGATTGGACCTCTCCTGGCAATAGCTGCACTATTGTGGTCACTAAATGAGATGACATGGTATGTCCTTTAGGTCTTTCGAGGCTGATGGGCAAGGTCCTGGTGATTTCGGTGAGGTTGGTTGTCATGTAGCTTTGTCTTACACTTGCTTTAGCTGACATTTTCACTAGAGTTCTACAAACCAGTATAGAATCAAGTCCTGCAATTTCAGCTTTACAACTCTTGGATTTTCCTCTTAATCTGACTGGAAAATAGCTCTGCTAATGACTTTTCTGCAAAATAAAGTGCATGCATAGATTCACGCAGAGCTTAATGGGCTTGTCTGGCATACCCCCTCTTCAGCTATTTGCCTTTGAGAGTGCTGGGAAGTGCATCTCGCTAGCAAAGAGTCTGCTGTTGGTTTAGGGAGGATCCATTCCAAAGGCATAGCTGGGAATTTGACAGGTGTTATTGAGTGCTAGTGCACTCCTGTCTGACCAGAACAGGAGCGTGGCTGGAGTTAGCTAGTGGTGCTTTGAGCTCAGAGCTAATGGCCCGTGCCACACAAGGTACACTTCTCCGATGGCCAGGTGTGCTGTAATGGTGGAGTAAGCTCCAGCAATGCTGCAGCACAGGTAAGAGCTGGAAGGTGCACCTAAAGGCCTCTCCCTGTAGAACAGGTCAGGTCCTGCTTCTGATCAAATGTGTCCTGCAAAGGTGTCATAACACTCTCCAGTCTGGGCAGCTGGGAAGTATGACAGCAAGTTTTGCAAGACTGGATTAAGTTGAGTTTATTCCTTTTTTTATTCCTTCAAATTTGTCCTTGTTAAGCTGTGATGAACTTTTTACTGTTGGTAAGTGGCTGATGCTCATGCTGATGAAATGACTCTCTTATTTTTACTGACCTCTGTTCCATGCTATCCACTGCAGGTATCAGGGGTTTTCTCTATGGGCAGCCAAGAGAATTTCTTGTAGCTGGGGACAGTGTGTGTGAGGAGATTTATCAACTTTTCAGCTGCCAAGATCCCACCTTTCCGGAGTGTTTCAGGATCATCCGGGGGATGCTAGTGGTGACCAGGACAGTAGCATCTCTGACACAGGACCCACTGGGCACCCAACTGCAACATGAACAAAAGGATGCCTCCTGCAGATCTTCAGTGGAGACAAGTAGAAAAGGTCTTTTAGTCTTCATGGTACTACAGGAGTAATACTGGAATCTGAACTTATCCCTGTGTTCTTTGAAACTAGAGCAAGGTGCTGACATAGGAGTTGCTCTTTGTCAGAAGTCCCCCACTTGTGGAAAGCACGGAGAAGAGACAGCAGGGTACAGGGGTCAGGACAGTCTGGAGAGCAGGGATGACAGCTGGGTAAGGTATTCAGGTGTTTGAGGAGGAGGCAAAAATGCAAACTTCCACTGAAAGCACGTGGCCTCTGTGTGCCGTGGGGCTACTCTCTGGTGGTTGCAATGCCAAGTTGGGTGGCAAAGCTGCCTGGGGCTGGGGCTCCTGCCAGTGCTGGGCTGCTCCCAGGGCTGCTCACCTACTGCACACGTGGAATAAAAGCAGGCGGCAGGAGAAATTTATTTCTTTGTATCTGAGAAGCAAGGAATGGTATCACAGACAAGACAACAGGCAGTTAAGAGTGGGTGGGAACAAACCACCTACATTTTCCTTTTCTTTTAACAATTGATACTTAAAATGAAGTCCAACTCCTCCCTCCCAACAAATGTTTTTGCATGAGATGGTTTTACCAAGAAAGGGTAGTAAACATTAGCAATAAAATAGTATTTATAGAGCTGTGTATTTGTGAAAGTGACTCTGGTTTTCCAGGTAAATAGTTGCTAGATTATTCAAAATACTGTATGTCTGTCAAAATCCCTGTGTCATGTGGAAGATTTCCTACACAGTTTCACAGAGAGCCTCTTTTTAACTGCTGGTGGTAATCCTGTGATGCATGTTAGGTTTTTAATAGCTTGCAAAGGTCCCTGATTGATTTTTCACACATTTATTTCCACAGCAATGAGGTTTTACATACTGAGATGTGGGAAGGGAAGGAAAAAAAAAAAATCACAGGATGTTGAATGTGTTTCAAAACCTGTGTCTAAATGTCTGTCCTTAAAAGGCTCTCAACCTGGGGGTGGTTAAACTAATTACATTAGCAGTACTTGAGGAGAGCTGGAAAGTTTGCACTTTCTCAAGTAAGTGATTGATGCTTTTCCTCAAAGATGAAGTAATTTGCACTAACCCCCTGAAAATCCCCTGTTAAGCTGTGTGCTGACTCCTGCAATATGGGTATTTCGTAGAATCATAGAATGGTAGGGGTTGGAAGGGACCTCTGGAGATTGAGTCCAACCCCCGTGCCAGCACAGGATCACTCAGGGCAGCCCACACAGGAACAGATCCAGGTGCGGCTTGAAATCTCTTAGAGAAGGAGACTCCACAACCTCTCTGAGCAGCCTGTTTCAGGCTCTGTCACAGTGAAGATGTTTTTTCTCATGTTGAGGTGTAATTTGCTGTGTTTCAGCTTGTGACCATCACCTCTTGTCCTATCACAAAGCACAACTGAAAAGAGACTGGTCCCTTCTACTTGACACCCACCCTTCAGATATTTGTAAAAATTCATANCTGGCCCCTTCTACTTGCCACCCACCCTTCAGATATTTGTAAAAATTCATAAGATCCCCTCTCAGGCTTCTCTTTTCCAGGCTAAACAGCTCCAGGGCTCTCAGCCTTTCCTCATAAGAGAGATGTACCAGTCCCTTCATATTTATAGCTCTCTGATGGACTCTCTCTAGTATTTCCCTGTCCCTCTTGAACTGAGGAGACAAGAATTGAACATAATACTCCAGATGTGGTCTCACTAGGGCAGAGTAGAGGAGGAGAACCTCCCTCAACCTGCTGGATGCACTTTATGCACCCCAGGATATCATTGACCTTCCCAACCACAAGGGCATACTGCCATTCCATGGGTAACTTATTGTCCACCAACACACCAAGGTCCCTCTCCATGGAGCTTCTTTCCAGTGGCTCTACCCCTAAGCTGTACTGGTGTGTGGTGGTGTTCCTACCCCAGTGCAGGACTCTACACCTATCCTTGTTAACCTTAATTTCAGAAGGTTCTGGTGTCCATGGGGGGGCTGCAGTGGTCAGGGCCCTACTCAGCGCCGTGCTGATGGCACACTCAAAGCAGTGTGGCCTGCTAGCAGAGCTTGGCAGTGACGTGTGTTTTTCATTAGCTCCAACACAGTTTGCTGTGGCCCTCCCTCTCTTGTCGTCTTATGTTATTTCTGTGCACTCGAAGAGTACTCAGAGATGCGGGAATAATTGGATACGTGGGAGAAAGGATACAAAAAAGAGAGTTTCAGTCGCAGTGCTCCGGCTGTGCAAGCTCAGCCAGCTCCAGTGGTGCTGGTCTTCACTGCCCACTGAGACTGGAAACCCTGCAGGCTGCCTTTGTGTCCCCTGCCTGGCTGCTGGGCTCCATGTGCTGTATCATGAAACAGAATAGAGAAGAACACCTGATGTGACATGAGTGACAATTATGACCCAGAACCTGCCCTAGGAATTGTCCTTACAAGTTAAACTTCAAATATCCGCAAAGCCTTGATGAAGTTTAATGGGCTGTAGGCAGTTTTGTCATTTACATAGCAAACACCATTATTGGGGATATTTCCTTTCTTATCTCACAGCAGCTTGTCTAAAGACTGGAGTCCAGCCTAGCTCTTTCAGGGCTTTGGGTAAACAAACAAGCATGCATCCTATTTAAAAAAAAAAAGACTGGCAATTAAAAAAAGACATCTTGCATTGTACAAACAGGAAGGATTGTAAAACACACTTTGCAGGGAGTCGGTGGAAATGCGTTCAGTCTAGTTTATAATCACAGCACAATGAAATACCCTGAACATAAATAGCAAGAAATCAATTTTCTTTAGAAAAAGTAAAATAAAGAACATTAAATGATCATTTGACTAGATAACTGCAGTTTACTTGGTGGTATAACTGTCAGCTTGCCTGTGCACAATAATGGAATTAAAGCAGAGGGGGTATGGTTTAGATGTCTCCTTTTTTACAGTGACAATAACTCCCTTGTTTTCTCTAGTGAGTAGATGTTTATATTCTAATTTTGTCTCTGCAGGCTACACAGAGCCTTAAACTTGCAAAAGGGATTTGTGAGCAGCTTGCTTGTCAAGAACAAATACTACTCAAAAGAAATGTGTGACTTATTGACCTTGAGTTCACTGAACCTTCATCTTGATGCTTCCGCACCACTAAGGAATCGGCTTCTCCAAAAATTAAAGTTCCCAGATTAGAATAGAAGCTTCGACAAAGGACCTGTATGGCTTTACAAATACACATCGATTAGAGGACTTTAAAAGAGCTTTGTTAGAACAGTGGGATTATGAAAAGCAAATGTTTGAGAGGTAAGAAACCAGTTGAGGTCAAAGTTGATGAAAACCAGACTGTCGATAATAGAGAATTTCTTATTTGCATCTTGGTTAAAATCTTCACTCTTTGTCCTTACCTGTTACGTTATTCATTTGGAGATACAGTGGCAGTATCTGGCTGCCCTGGCTTTCTTGTCGACATGATGATACGCTGTGAAGAGATGATAACTTTCAAAAGGCTCCAGTTTTGGTGTGTGTCCTGTATTAGTTTTGTGATATCTGAATCAAATTGGTTTGTTGCATTTTCGTAGTTGTTAAAAGTTTTTAAGGAAGTTTGCAAGAATATTTCAAATTTGTACTTTTTTAATATCTGTTTTTAATTACTACATAGCTATGACATCTCTGTTTTTTTTTTTCCCTGAAGAAACATCTCTCTTAAAATCAGCCCTGAGATTTCCATGAGGTCTTAGGGCAAATTGAACCTTTAGTAGTTTTAACTTAGCTCTCAATCTTTTTGAAGCTTCAGAACTGCACCTCTTTCCAAGCCACAAATATGAGATTTAATGCTAAGATGAAACTTAAGACAGGTTAGTAGTTCCTATGCAGAACTGTGCGAAGGAAATGCGTTGTTCCACTACAGAAGATATATGCATCTGTGCACATACGTGACTGGGATGTGGAGGTAAGTGTTAAATAAAAGTGTCCACAAAATCAGAGAATTTTGTTTAAAAGTTTATATACATAATAAAATTGTGTATGGTTTTCTTATGCTCAGAAACCTCTTCTGTGTGGATGGTAGTTACTTTTTTTCAAACCAATTTACTACATTGTTTCCAAGGTTAGAACTCCTGTATATTTTACCTGTGTAATTACAAAGATATTTGTATGATGAGAAAACTTGGAAAACTGAGAACTTGTTTTGCTTACCCCATAATCTGCAGAGTTTGCTTTGATGCTAGTCTGGCATAGCTCCTCCTGGGTGCCAGTCAAAACAAAGACTTTGCCCTGTACACAAGCAGTTCTTGTTTGGATGGTTTGGGTATTTTGAAATGTGGGGAAATAATCTGTCTTGGATATTACTCATTTTGTAGCTGAATCAGGGTAAGGTTGAAAGCGTGAGGAATCTTTAAACTTGAAGTAACAGAGGATTTTATCCCCTTAACACTAGTGTTTCTGTCCCACTGTGCTTTATCATGGACAGTTTAGAAACAAAAATAGGAGGAAAAAAAGAAAAATTTGAAAACTTTCAAATTGTCTTTTGCTGAAAGAGGATTCTTCAAATGCTTAGCAATGAAAATTGATGGAAAAAAAGCTTCTTTAATGTTTCGAAGCTTCTAGAGAACATTTTAGGTGCATACTTATGTTAATAGTTCTTTTTCTGACTTCCTTACCTCATTTACTTGAATTAATAGGCTACTTTTTTGGCCAGCTATCAGGTATTTTTTTGTAATGGTACTGTTGAATTGTATCACTTAAACTACAGCTGCACGTATGTGGACTCACTGAATTTTTTAAATTTTTTTCCCCCAGCTTCAATTTGTCTTTTGAAGCTTAGATGGATGGACAAAGTAAAGTATTCTATAAAAATATATATCACACAAACTGCCAGTCAGTGCTGTGACATGCCATAGTGTCTACATGCCTTTTGTTCATGTCTCAGGTTCACTGAGGTACCTGACTGTTGCCCATCTTTATAGTCCTTCTGGAGAAGCAGTAGTTTGAGCCTGAGAGTATGCTGATGTTTTAAGAGAAGCTCAAGGTTTCTGATTTGTGTTATCGATTAGAGGGGAGGGGAGGGGAAAAAAACATGTGGAGCTGCAAACTTGGAGACCAGCTGTTTGCTGCTTGTCTGTGTAACCAACCTACTGCAGTCCTGGGGCAGTACACTGGCTCCCGTGGTGACAGGAGTGGGTTATAGAAGGGGAAGCAGATCAGAGTCTTTATGCAACAGGCTTTCTCGGTTTCTGCATTATTGCAGCCTTCCTCAGCCAGAAGTTCAAGACTTTGTATCATACCTTGAAAGCCAGTTACTTCATTTGTCATTTCTCGTCTGTAAAATGGGAACAACTTTTCATTTCCTGAATTGGTTTGAGATCTGTGAATAAAAAGGCTTCATAGTTATAATGATTAGCTATCCTTTCAGTGAGCCTATTTTGGACATTACTGAGGCAAAATCACCTAGTCTTTTACTCTTGAGTTCAACAATTGCTGAGATTTTTTTAGTCTGAGATGGAATTTTACAGCTACTAGTAATCTGAACTAAGATTATCTACTGTCTCGAGTAGAAGACAAGAAGAACAGTGAGTGGCCTCAGACAAGACACTCAGTGAAGTTTCCAGCAGTGTTCCTGAGGTGCCTTAGGAAAGTTAATGGTATCTCTGCAGCACCACTGCCAATCAAACCAGTATTTGAGGTGCATTAATGAGGGGGCTACACCCACTACAGAAGTGGTGAATGGGGAAGAGCAGCAGCATGGCACAGTGCTTTCCTGGTGGCCATCCAACCACTGTAGTGCCCAGAGATGGGCAGGTTGCTTTGTAATGCAGGTTGTTGTAGCTGCAGTGTATCAAAAGCAATGTAAATGCAAGCTTGCTTACTAATGCAAGTGGAGGGCAAATCCCAAGAGCTGTTAAAAATACCACCACAGAAGAAGCTGTTCTGTTGACCATTTTCCTTTGGGACCACTGTCAGCCCCAGGTTTTGGTGGTGGTTGTTTTTTTATAGAGCTGTAGATTGGATTTCAAGGGGACAACAGCCCCGTTTTAAAGATGGAACCAAGTCCGGCCAAATGACAGTGGGCACAAATTGAAACCAGCTGCAGCTCGGGCTGCCTGTGGTACCCAGGTGCTGCAAAGTCAGGCTGGCTGGTAAGTCTGCAACTAGGCAGGGGTGAAAAAAGGTCAAGAAGAATCTCGCTGTTCCCAGTGTCTGTCAGTAAGTAATCATGCAGATAAAAATCGCACCACTCCCTCAGCTCAACAAAAAATTTCTTTCTCTATCTCTATACCCATATAACATTACAATACAAGCCTCAGGGCATCTCTTGTCCTTATCTAAACAAAAGTCTTCTCTGAAAACCTTAGTCATGCAAGTTATGGCATGAAATCACCCTTTCAGCAGAAAAATGGTAATTTTTCATCTGGAGTCAAAGGAGGACTGGCTTGGTGTACAAAGCTATTATGTTTCTCAGATCCAATCGCCCTTAGTAATTCGGGAGCAACTCACAGATCAGCCTATAAGGGGCTTTTTCAAGTGCAGGTATGTATCCCACTGAAGCTGTACTTGGATTTTTCTTTGGGTTCTGCTAGTATATAAACTCAATGTAGTGTTATTCACCTTCTAAGAAAAATGACAGACAAATTAAACAGGAATGATTTGCAAATAAATGCAAGCCCACAACACTGGATCATTGTACTGTGAATTGACAGGAGGAGGTGAGAAGAGTCACCCTGGAGCGTAGGGCAGGAGCGTAGGGCAACCTGCTGGTGTTGCCATTTTTGTGAAAGCACCTCCAGTTGTCGTGGTAGGTAACTTAAAAAACCCTTCCTTGTGATTATTAGTTGTTGTCTTTTTGTTTTCCAGATATGGTGGAGAGGAATGGACACATCTTCCCCACACGGCATGCTCATGACTTTTCTAGTCCTTGATCCCGTTGTCTGTGAGCCAACACAGTTTCTGCAAACCAAGAGGGGGAGGGAGCTGTATGCTCTTTGGGCAGTGTCTGCACAGTTCTAGGTGGGCTGTGGAGGGTACAGATAGGTAAGCAGGTGCAGCTATCTCCTGGGAAACAAATCTCTGGGCCAGAATCCTTTTCCAGAAAGAGAAACCCCTGTGGGTTCCTCAGTTTGTGCAGCATTATGCACGGTTCACATTGAACAGGATGTTAAAACAGTTCTTAAAAATAATTACATATAATGATCTTTTTCTCTCTCTTCATGCTTTAAAAATAATTTGTCCTTATTAGTTCAGGCACAAAGGAGAACTGAGCTGAGTCTTCTTTTAAATAATCCTGCTCTCAGCCGGCTGCTTCACACACCCCAGTCTGTGTGCGAGTGTCAGTGTAAAGCTTGGTTTCCCCTCCCTGCCATAATTTAGACAAAGCCTGGAGCAGCCCCCTCCCCGTGCAGGTGGTGGGATGCTGGCAGAGGTGGCCAGGCTCTATCCCAGGGGTGGCCACACTCTGAGGCAGCCAGCTGTGGGACGGGGACTGTGCCCAGGGCTTGCACCCGGCGAGGTGGAAACTCTTCTGGCTGTCTGGAAAAGAGATGAAAAATGATGTGTGACCTAAGGGCTGGCTCTTGTCTCTAATGGCTTTTTTTTATTTTTTTTCCCCTCTTCCTGGTACTTCTGCAGTGTGCTTATACCCTGTGGAAGAGGTCCTGTAGTATCAGCTCCCTCCCTGCCTGAGACAGAAGATAACTGGTAAGCTTTGATTTCTTTCCTTACAGTATCTCAGTGCAAAACTTGAAGATCTTTAAAATACTGCTGATATTGAGAACTGCACTCTCTGCTTGCAGTGGTCTTTCTTCACATTAATTCTACCTTGCTTCTTTTCCTCTTGGAGAGCTGAAAAGCAAGCTTTTATAGTTTTCATCTTCTTTAAGGTTTTAAACAGTATTTTATTGTTTCTACTTTACTTTTAAAGATTTACATTCTCTCTCGCTGCAGACCTGGTCCCCCACCTCCTCCTACAATCCCCAAATGCATGGGGGTTTTGAAAGTGCTGTTCACACTTCTTACTTCACTGTTTATGATTCTGGGCAGTGATGCATTCAGATTATCACAGCATGGGTAAAATAATACACACTTCTTCACTTACATCCTATTACTGCACCCTAGAGAGCCCCATCACTTAGATTACTCAGGGGAAAGTCAATGACATGTGGTCTTTTGATTTTAAAATACAAACTGCTGCACAGAGATTTTAAAAATACCCTAATTTATTTTGAAATGGCCTATAATGTGCTGGTACTTTTTTGATTGTTTTATGAGACTGTGATTTTTTCCATCTAGCTTCTATTCCCAAAACCTACCAAATGATCATCATTTACTTTGGACATCTGTTAAATGCTGGGCTGTCTGGGGAATGAAGGAAGGGAGCTGCAGTCCTGATGGGAATATTGAAGGAAAGCAGTGAACAGAGTGTGATTTCCCAACAATCAGGTAATTTGAGACACGCAGCCTTACTGCAATTCCTCTAACTTGCATGGGGTTTGCACATAAATGTGCGCATATCTGAACATGTTATGATAAACTGCTGTCATTAAATTTATCTTGTTTAAGACCACTTCAAGCTGTTCCCTCTCAGATCTATTGCTTTGTTGTTTTTTTTTTAAACGAAAACAATTCTGGAGCCAGGAGCATTGACAGGATGCTGGGACCTGTTTGATTCCCCTACCCACAAATGCTGAGATATTTCTGTTTTCAGATGTCACTATTAGTGTATTCTCATTTCTCCTCCCCTCCACCCCAGTTGCAGCCAGTACTAAAAAAGTTTTCTGGTTCCTTCCTAGCAGCTGAAGCAAATGCTGCTGCATTTTAGCTTCCTCCTGCAGGACAGATTTACTCACTGTGGTTACACTGTGGTTGCCACATGTTAGTTACATTAAAGGCACTGCTCCCTAATCTAATGAAACAGAAATCCATGAGATGTATAAAAACATTTTACTGTTTTCCTATTTTCAACAGCATTTCCTGTTCTTCTCTTTCCCCCCTCACTAATTTCATAACTATGGGTTCAGTCTATTGGAAGGGAGCATTCAAACAGAGTGCGTTGGGCTAGGTTGGTAAAATATATCCGCCCTGTTTGGATTTGGGCAGTTGTGATAACCAGGAGCATGGAGGTGATATTCCTGTTTGCCAAAGAATGATAGGTATTTATCTATGAACCATGAGTCAGTATCTAGGGTTCTTAATTGTTTGATAGCATTGCAAAAAGCACACTGAGTCAATAAAAGTTTTACCTCAGTAAAGATGATTGAAATCCACACGAAAAGGTGCTCTAAGGTTGATGATGTTTAATGCCATTAAATACACAGGCAAAGATAGTGAGATCTGTCGTATTTGTATCTGAAGAACAAACTATAACCTGAATAGGGGTTTAGAAAAAAGTATTCAAGACAATTGCTAAGTGCATTGAAACATCACTCTTCAAAGTGTCTGAGAAGCAGCAGACATGAGCCACTTCAGCCACAAAACAAGCAGCGCCGTATCTCTGACTTGAAAAGGTCTGTGTTCTGGCTTTTGCATTTATAAGTTTTGTTGTTGTTGTAATAGGAAGTTTAAGGGCATACACAGGGCAGGAACATTTTTTTTTTTCTTTGCTTATTGTTTGAGTGGCTGGATCACTTGTGTAGGAGTGCTCAGATGACTGCAAGAGCTGGGAACTAGAGTTGAGAGTGCTGGCTCCCTCCAACTGTTCCAGTTCTCCATTGAGTCAGATCATTTGGTATCTGGACTCCAGTATAAAGCTTAGTCAGAGATGACAGCAACAGAACTCTTTCGTGAGTCATCTACTTAATCCTGCTCCAGACAGAGGGCTCTTCCTTTTGCTTTATTAGTCAGTCTGTTAGCTCCATTGTCTTGCTGGTAGATGCGTTGGTGGTTGGGCTTGTTTTTTATTGTTTTGCTTGTTGATTTTTTTTTTCTAATGTAAATTGTTTTCTTTTTTTTTTCCTGTGCTTTCAGTTCTTGTGACAATGGCATTTTCAGCCATTGCAAGGATTTTCTACCTCTGCAGGTTAGTCCTGGCTTGTGCCATACTCAAGCAGATTACTTCCAGTCCTCCAGAGAAAAATGCCAAGGAGGTTTCCCATGAAGAAGCTGATCTAATCCATTTGAGCTGGTAAAAGGTTTCTGTGAGCTTTGAAATGTGCTAGACTGTGCCTTGCAAGTAATACATGTCGCTTTTATAGCAAGGCAACAATAATTCAAAGTGAGGATGATATCTAGAGGTCTGTAGGTTTGTGACCCAAGAGAAGCTCTTCTAGTAGCTGCTAGAAATTTCTATAATGAAATCCCAAACCCTGTGAAGTATTCCAGGCTTTGCTGCCAACCTGAAACCTGAGTTAAGGTTATGGAGGTCTATGAAACTTTCAAGAGAACCATGGCCAGTTTTTGGTTTCAGCTGAGTGCAGTAGTGCCATAGGTTCATTTAAATGCTGAATATGTGGAAACGAGTTCCTCTCCTCCCGTGTGAATGTTAATTTAGTATGCTTTGTTTAGCTGCGATGGCAACAGAGTTTTTGGAAACGTTCTGTGTGCATTAGTCATCAATATCTGAGTGATGTTTCTATTGTGCTCATCTGCCAATGGTCCTAAAAAGCATCAGCAATTCATCTATTCCAGCTGGGACAAGAAAGAGTGACAAACTGCAGCACTGCATTGAAAAAGCAACTAAAAATGGAATCATAGGGCATATTTATTGTATTTTCATGACTACAGCAGTTAGGGACTGATTTTCTAGCCTACTGCAGCATTTGGGATTACCGCTGTGGGCTGTCCTGTTTCATCCCACGGGATGACTCAGTCGGAAGTCTTCTGAAGTCTGTGTGGAGGATCAGCCTCTGAGAACTGTACTGATGGAGGGAAGGAGCTATATTCCCACCACTACCTGGTGTAGTGCTAGTTTTACTTGGAGCTGGTGCTAGGATATAAATCCTCAGTAAAGTTGAGGAGTTAGCATGTGTAGCACTGAATAGGTAGAGGCTGAGACCAACAGGATGACATGAGGAAGAAGGATGAACTCACAGCTAAGGTCCTGAGCTAAAACCTCAAGAGTCTGTGTTTGACTTCTACTGTGTGAGATCCTTGCCTGATCTTATGGTCAAGGTGATACTAGAGGTTTTATTTCTCCATCTGTCTGTCCTTTGTTTCTCTACATAAATTGAGTGAGGAGAGGGGTCTTCAGTCAATGACATGAGAGGGGTCTCACAAAGCTAGCTTTGTTGGATAAGACTAGTTTTTGTAGAGCCTGTATCTAATAAGCTCTTCCAGAGGCTGAACCAGAGTTGCCAAATGGCAGTTCCTGCTCTGAGTTGCCTTGGTTAAAGTTAGTCTTTGCAAATCCTCCTCCTTCTATCACTCACACAGAATGCCCTGTTGTCCTGTTATAGGTCTAAGGGGCTGCCCTGACCCTAAACCATGACACCTGTCCACCAGGGTTTTGAATGCTGTGGCATTTTTGCCATCTGTTTACAAGACAGTCACCTTGGAGAGAGGCAACTCTCCTCCCTGCTGCAGCCTGTGCCCTGCCTGCATATCCTACACTGGTGCCTGTGTTGCTGTTACTCTTGAGCACCTGTTTGTAGATGAGTTCATTTATCTATAATTTATGAAGAGGAAAACAAGGAGTAAGAAAAACTTGCAGAGCAATGATGCCCTGCATCTTCTCCTGGGTAAAATTGCCCAAACTGGCTGTTCCATCTGCTTATGAGGAGGAGGGATGGAGACTAGGAGGTTTTAAGGTCAGCACCATCTATTAGAGCAAGAATAGAAGGTCTGACCTTTTTCAAATGGTAAGCTTTGTCAGTGCTCCCATTGGGATTTTTCCCCAGGTGACTGTGTAAATGTCACTTGTGGTAAACCAGGGGATTTGAAGCACTATGAACTTCCATTCTCCTTCATGAGGCAGCACTGAGAGCTTCTAATGAGGTTATATGTTTTCCTGAAGTTGAAAACCTCAGAAAAGGGAATAGAAATGTATTTTTCATATCATGTCTGTTCTGTAAAAGTCCTAGTTCTTGAAGATGTCTGTTTCATTGGCAATGCAAAAAAACCCCAACCTAAATCCTGTATAGCTACAATTAACACTGCAGCAATAACTCAGTGGCATATATTCCTCGTGTTTATTGATTAGCGAACAAGCCCCCTGGGGTTTACATTGCTTCCAACACATTTGGTTCCAGCTGAATACCTGCAGTGTGCATTGATCTAAGCCTGTGAGTTCTCCTAAATATCAGCCATCCTGTCCTATTGCATCACAGCTGTATATGAGCTGTTGTAGCTGTGCAAAACCAAGTGACTGAAAATGAAAAATCACCATGTGAAAAATGAAAGGGCACCTGTTCCAGTCTCTGACATCCATGAGTCCCCTCTGTCACATTGAGGTTACACCTGCATAATTCACTTGGCTTCAATAGAGTGACTTCTGATTTATATTTGCATGTGTGAGAAGAAACTCAAGTCCCTCAGGGGCTATGGCAGCTTAGTGCTTCAAAGAATCAGGTCCCTGCTACAGAAGAGGACCAGATACCAGAGTTCAAAGTAAATGGATGCTTATTTCTGTACAGCTTTTGTTTTCTTTGTGAGCATGAACTACAGATCATTGCACAGGCATTTCCAGTATAGGTGTGGCTGCAGTAATTACTGCTTATTCTTTTGAAATAACTTGCACTTACAAAACAGAGCAGGATATGAAAGCAGAGGAACATGCTGTCTAAATGGACCCAATGTGACCAGCTGAGGTTCAAAGGTTAGAGACAGTGGGATGGGTTGCTTGGCAAGACAAGGGCTTCACCTTATGCTGTGCTTGGTGGGTTACTGGAAGGTGTAGGTGCCTGCTCGCAGCACCCTGCTGAGGCTTGCACACTGTCTGGGGAAGTGCTTTACACTGATGCTGAAGGTACAGTGAATGTGATGAAGAGAGGCAAAGGGAGGATGGATATGGAAGAGAAGGAAGTCTACAGGGAGAGTGGTGTTAGTGCTGTAGGAGTAATGAGCTGGATTTGTTTCACTTCATCACCCTCTAATCTATTTTAAAGTTGATATTAAAGTATGAAATACTATGTGGCAAGAAGGATGGAGATACAGACAAACTTTCAAACCAGTACTGAGGTGCAGGCTAATTCTGCATTTTTATTCATAAGTGTATAGTAGAAAAAGCAGAGACTGCATGTGAAAGAGTGAGAAGAGGCTGAGGAGCAAACCAGGGAGCATTAATACATAAGTATAGGGAATTTCTTCTTTCAGATGCATGCTGTGTTGGTCCTAACCAAGCATAAAGATTCCCTGCAAACAGTGCTGCCTTTCCTTTCCTCTGCCACAGCCTCACACAAAACTTGCCAGGAAGGGTCATGTAGTGAGGACTCCAGCTGTGCTCCTCCAGACATGAAGTGGACCAGTCCTACTAACTGCAGAGCTGTTACATCAGGGCTCTGGTACCTGAGCTCCCTTTGCTGTAGCCCAAAAGGGATGAGATATTGACCTATAAAGTTCTCTCCCAACTTTACTTTTCCATAATTTAAAGTGTTCCTCTCCTTTTGCTTCTGGGGACATGGTCTCTCACCATGACTGCTTTCAGCAAAGACCTGAAGAAATGTCTGTCTTTTTCTGAAGTGCAGCTTTTCTTTATCTTGTGCTAAGTTTTGATGAACGCTGCAACAGCAATAGTGAAGACAACTGTGTCAGGACTGCAGATGATGATCTGAGGATGTTGCTCTTGTTAAAAGATGGGGCTGCGACTTTGGAGGCAGGAAGTTTGGATGCAGAAAGCGAGGAGGGTTTCACCCTGAGCTGGCTCAGCCCTGCTCACCCAGAGCAATCACAGCTGTTGCTTTAGATGGGGAATAAGAAGCAGTCTCCAAGGTTCATTAGTCCCTCGCCTATTAAGGGCTTTAAAAACTAGGGTCAAGACCTTGAAACAGATCTGTAGACTGGGAGGGAGTGGAGTATGTGCTGTCTGTGCAGGGAGGGGGGTGGTTTTGGGTCAGCTCCAAGTGGATCAGTGCCTGAGGTACAAAACACCTGGAATTAATTAAAAGCACTGGTGGCCGTTTCAGCAGAGGCAGAAGCAGGCTGAGAGACTGGGAACATGCTGCCCTTATCCCCCAGTTACACTGGTGGAGGCACGTGTGGGAGGTTTCTGCTGACGCTTCCCACACTGTATGTGCCTTGTGAACTTTCATTTCCAGGGCTGTCAAGAGCAAGTCTTTCCTTGCATTTGCAGACGTGGTTTATTTTCTTGTAAGGGAATCACATGCATTTATTTTCACTCTGACCATGCTGTCCTGAAAAGAAGGCACTGCCTAGAATGATGACAGCTTCTTACCTTCAAATGCTGCTTTTCTGCTCTTATGCATCTTTCCCTTTCCATGGGGCACGTACATGGCACATTGTGTGGGATACAGGACTCTATTCTTCAAACCCACGGAGATGAAGCCCACCAGAAAACCATCTCAAATTTGCCCAGGATCTCCAGGTGATTCCCAAATGTCATTAGAAAGATCTATTGTTTTGTAGCAGATGATCAGTGTCCTTTTTTTTTCCTTTTTATTCTTTGGCTTATGGATATGAAAGAATATCAAGTGGAAAGAATAGTTTCTCACAGATGATGACTTTTGGTGGTCCCTTTAGGAAGTCTCCATGCTCCTTGTGAATGAGACTATTGATATTTTAGCATATGGAGGAAAGTTAGGATACTCTGAGTATTTATAAATGTAATCAAGGAGAATTATCCAGATGCCTTGTACTTCATTTGAGAAGTATAACTAAATGCAAATAATAAAATCAATTATTTGAGCACTGATTTTTTGTTGGCCTCAGGATCTTGGAGGAGAGGGTCATGACAGGAAACCAGCTGGGACTTTAGCCGACGTCTGAGTAATGTAAGGTGGAGAAAGGACGTTTTATTCAATGTACAAGAGAAATTGCTTGCAACTTCATTAGAATAGTATATTTAACAATGAAGACTGATCTGTGCTGAGATGAAACTCCTGTTGTGTTGTGTGCCTTGTTGAGAGTGATGTGGCAAAGCAGAGTTTATCAAGCTAGTGGCAGAAGCAGGAAGCCTCTTGGTTCCAGCTGTCATTAAACTGTTGATGAGCATGGACAGTTTATTCTGCCCTGGATTTTTAGCTCTTTGGCCTACTCTGTCCTCCCAGCACCTCCTCTGGCTTTTTGTCAGGCCATATTGTTCCTGCAGGAGAACTTTGGTTCACCTTTTCTCTGTGGAGCTGGGACTTTCATCTCTGCCCTCCACCTTTGACAGCTGTTGCAGAACACCCCTGGTATCCCTGAACATTCTGACCAGGACAGAGGTCTCTTGCCTCCAGTGCAGCCAGTTTTGCCAGTGTTGATGCTCCTGTTTCAAATTAGTGCAGGTTTTTCCATGTGCAGTATGATGATCTCTGGATGAAATCTGGGACTGCAGCTCATACATATACAGATATAGCTGCTGGACCAGTAATTCTTCTGTCTCCTTCTTAGTCTATAAGACATAACTCTAAATTGAATCTCAGAAAAACAAGGTTCCAGGTCCAAGAAGTAGCCTAATGATCTGGAATTGGATTTTCTCTTGTTTTGTGTTGATCCACCCACATGTGGTGGTTTTCTCCTCGATGCAGAGGAGGTAGGGACTATGTTCTCCAAGGGGAAGATCCAGTTTGGGGTAATGCAAATGAAAACACCATGTGTGTCCTTTTTCATTCAAATTGCATACAAAAAATTGGTGATACGAGACATGAGAAAAGGCAGAACAGAGCCTAGAGTCTTTAATCTTTAAAATCTATTTTACATGATTAAAAGGATCCTGCCTGGAGAAAAGCAAGTCTGGCTATTTATATCTCTATTCTTCTCCCCCCT
>VWZY01011632.1:497367-538726 GCA_013399075.1 Chloroceryle aenea | reverse complement strand
CAGAAAATACTGCACAGTCTTTCACATCTGAAAGACCACGGCTGGCTGCCATTAATTTTAATGCTAAATCCTCATCAGCATTTCAAAACATTATGAAAATGTCTAAGAAACTGTCTTCTAGTAGCTGGAAAATATCGCAGGAAGCAACCTAAATAATACTGTAAGTGCCCTGGTAAGTACAAGAGCACATGCTGGAAAGGAAAAGGGAAAAAATGAAAGGCTTTAGACCACCAAACAAACGTCAGTTCTACAAAGCAGGCATAAATGGATTGCAGGATTTCATGGATGCTGAGAGTCTGAATTACTGAGCTACACCTCACTTACAGAAAATGTGTTTCTTTTTTAGAGAACACATCAAATATTGAATACAACTGTTTGCTGTGCAGTCTGTCCCGCAGACAAGTACATAAATAACCTTGCATGCAGGATTCTGTTTAGGCTGACAAATGCAATTAAATGAATGGAATGTGGCCAGGACCCCAATATTAGTGCTCTATTACACTGCACTGATGAAGATGATGGATACCAATTAAACTGAAATCAGTGGTCGTAGGCTCAACAAATGACTCTGACCAAAGTGCTCCTCCTTCAGCAAAGCACTAAACCTCTCCTAAACTTTAAAACATGTTAAAACTGAGCTTAAGCTGCTTAAAACTGAGCATGTGCTTAAGTAGTTTCCTGCTTAGGGAAGGGTTGCACCATGTCTTTTGGGTTTACTTTTTGAATTGGGAATGTCCGTGCTTACCTAGCTCTCTGCGGATAGGTTTCATCGAGGCAGCGATGCATATGCCCAATTTCACTGGGGTTTCAGGACATGCTGTTGCTGTCTCACACTCGTTAGTATTTATAGTGCTCCAGCAGGCTTGGGGAACTATATAAGGATTTCAAAAGCTCATGCTATTTCTGCTTTCATTGATGATGCTTCCACTGAAGCTCTACCCTGCAATGAGTTGGCAGCAGAGGGCTGATGAGTGGACCTTCTCCTTTTGTAGTAGGGATGTTGCCAGTTGGGGATGATTATCCATATCATCGGTTTGCAGTAGTGATTTACCCCACCCCCACATGCCCCCCGTGAATATTTGTAAGCATCGCCAAGTCTTTCTGCTTTTGTAAGAAGTGATTTTTTTTAATCATTCTATTTTTAAGAGATCTGAAAACCTATAGCCTTGTTTTAATAACAATTAAAAAGACATGTAATTTTACAAGGGGCAAAGTAAACCTTACACTTCTTTGCAGTTCCTAAAGGACCTGGGACAAGAACTCTCTCCAAGCAGATAAAATCAAAATCTCCGCTTTGTTGGGAAATCCTAGGGTCTGGGGGAAAATGTAGAGTCAAAAATGAAGGCAGAGATGGGAAACTTCCATCAGCCCATGTGCTGCTTTTCCTTTGATTAAACATCAAGTTTAAGTATCATCAACAACGTGAATTCTAAAGAATACAAGAGAAAGCACTTCAGGTTAGAAAGCTTGTCTCTTATTCAGGTATTTAAAAAAAAAAGCCACTAGACTATTCCTGACATAAATCACTGAGAGGGTTAGACAGAGGCTGGAGGTGCACACTACATTTTTCATTGCCAGCTCCTTGTAGCCAAGGTACATTGTCAAGACTAACCTTGGAAAAGCACTTCTCCCTCTTCTCCCTGCATAGCTCTCCATGGTGGCATCATTAATGTTGATGGCTATAATTGACCACAAAGAGTAGACCTTTAGTCCCTGCCTGATCTTTCCGAGTGTTTATACACTGCAAGCCTGACCACACAGCAGACTAATGAGCGTTACACTTGACAAATACTGTCATGCCTAAACAGGAGATAGTGATTCTGCGAAGACAAGCAGCAAGCCTGGGGGCATGTCACGCTCAAATAGGAAAGTTAAGAATTAATATTAATTCTCTTCTGCTCACTAGGGCCCTAAGTCTTTCCCCTGTCTCTCCTATGCAGCAGCCCTTTAAAATACAATGCATCAAAATAGTACAATAATAAGTTTGACAGTAATAACAGATGGTGCAAACTGCTTTTTTAACTAGGGTCAGGACTGTTCCAGTAGCTGGATGAGGTACTGATTTGAGATGAAAAAGCCTAGGTCCTAATTCCTTCTAGATTTAAATATCCAGAGTCTTGATATGTGTTGGATAGCACTCAGAATTTTATGTGCTAGAGCAAAACATGGTGAGCACTTTAAAAGAAATGTGAACCTGTCACTTTTATTTGCATTGAGCCTGTCATGTAAAACTCTGCAGGGCTGCTGTATACAGTCTGCATGCAGAGCTCTGGGGAGACTCCTTTCTGCCCCACACAAAGCCTGCTCTTAAATCCCAGGTAAATGTAGCACCTGAGTTGCCTTCCCCTCTTTGTGTTTTTTTTTCCTTGATTATAAACAGCATCAAAAGTTGTAATGACTTCTTGAGGTGCTCATTCTAGATGCTATTTTTTTATTTTATATAATTTAAAATTGAGAGCAACTCTTGTGAAATTAATGGGTTTACAGATTATAATTGTCTAAATATTTGATCTGTTTATTTGATGTGTAGGCCTCACTTTTTTTAAAAATTTTTGTTATAACTTGGTATGATTTACTCAACTGCTGTCTCTTTTGAAATTTTTTTTCTGACAGAATCCTTCATAACAGGTAGAGTCGGGTTTTGGGCTAAGTCCAATAACTTTGTACTGCATCAGAAGAACATGATGCTAAACAGAGGGGGCAGCCATGTTCCCAGCCTGTCGCTGAGAGCTGGATCTGCCCTGCTGGTGCTCGCTTTTTGCTTTGCAAACTCGCTGGTGTTCAGAAAGCTTCTGACTAATGCTGTTAAACAGCTGAGTCAGCTGGACTTTCCCGGGTGCTCTCCTGGTCTGCTCTCCTGTCCCTGGCCCCAGGCTGTTGTGCGTGCACATCTGAGACCAGCACTGCTTGCCTGTGGTATTTTGAGTATCTGGGTCTGTGCACCGCACAGCTCTCGATTCTGTTTTCTAACATCTCTCCTCCAGGTCCCAAATGCACCATCGCTCCCGCATGCTCTTGGCAAACTCCCGCGTGCGTGCCAGCTACAGGTGGAGGTCAGATGTTTGCTCCGGGCTTTGGGCACCAGCTGCCTGGCAGCGTTGCCTTTGAGGGCTGCCTTTGGGCAAGGACCAGAGCAGTGTTTCCATCTGGGGAGGGCAGCTCTGTGCTGACTCGCTGTCTGTTGGAGGCTTGTGCTTTATCAATGTGATCCTGTGAGACAAAGCATTGGTGATCATTCTTTTCACCAAGGTAGCAGAACGTGGCCAGTCCCACTGAAATGCAGGGGAGCCAGTGTGCCACCTGACTGCTACTAGGTCCTTTGGAAGATTGTCCTGTGGCAGGAGATGATTTACTGGGATACATATCCAGGGCCAAGTCAAACTGGGACAACTAACTGATGCAAGGGAATCTCAGTTTAGGTCAGGCCTAAATGCAGCCCAGAGTACTTTGCCTGCCTTGAGTGCAAGCGGTGCCTCAGCTACTGCTGTAGAATTGATTGCAAGCAGCATTTGAAGGGGCAGTTTCAAGACACAGCAGGTGTGCAGGCATCCCCCACATGTTCAGTCAATCTCTCTGGAACAGATGTGACCCCTTAGATTGGGATCTGCTAATTGTGTAGAGAAACTTTTTGGCTAAATGGCGGGGGGTGGGGGGGAAGTTTTTTATCTGAAAGAGCAAGGACTCTTTCTATGGAGTGATGGAAAGCAGGTGCAGGGAATGCCTTTTGACGGGCTTGCTTCCTTCCCTGTGGGAAGGACATGCTCAGTGCACCCATCACAGCCCCCACAGCCTCAGGACATGTGGCCAGGCCCTCAAACCACACTCAGGGGCAAGCAGTATGCAGTAATTGAGCTGTGCATCCTCTCAGGACTGTCTTGATCCATGATGTTTGCTGTCAGCAAGATCCCAGTGGGAACTGCTGTAGACATGTCAATGTTCTGCTTCCTCTGCAGAGAGGCTCTAAGCTGCCAGGGCAGGTTTTTGTCTCAATATCACCTAGCTGCTTTCACCCATGTGCTATTAAATTTTAATATATCACAGGGGAAAACTCATCTAGGAGAGCATATTAGGAATACCCAAATAAGGTATGCGTTATCCTCAGCAAAATATTATTGTTATTAAATGTTCCCACCAGATACTTGGACAGCTTGCATTACAACTGCAAAGCTAACATTTCATTATAGGAAGGTATATATTCATAATAGATTGCAATTTACCAAAATACACAGAGGGCCCCAGATTTGTCAGTGTGCATTTGCTCTGCAAGAAATTCATCTCACTGAAAACCAGATGTCAAAATTAACAGTGGAGCTTTTGCAACACAGGGAAGAAGCTGACATTTCTGAACTGGCAGTCGAACTGTGTTAACAGCGTCAGGGAGCCATTGTGTTATTAAGTACAATGTTTAGCAGTAGAACAGCATTAAGAGTTTATTTAAATTCTATGTGCTGGAAAATCACTCTACTGTGTTGGTGGCAACAGTTGCAATCAGGTGAGATCCTGGATCGCTGCCGCCTCCTCCCAGTATTTCCTCTAGCTGTGTTTTTGTATAGCAAAATTTTGAGAGGCTGTAAGAATTACTTCAGTTCTGAGGAACTTGCTGGTGATCGTTGTCAGGGTCAAGTTTTGGGGAGGGATGAGGGAGACAGGCTTTTGAAAGCTCTTGTAAATGCCTGAGTTCTGAAACGTAAATTATTGATTCATACCCTCCTGTTTTCTAATGTGCTTTGTCTTCCTCGTAATTTAACCTAGTTTTCAGGGTATTTTTATCTGTAGCTTTCTAGAACTTGTATTACCCATGTATTTTATCTCATCTCTTTCTCTTGTTCTCTAGATGTTATGTAGTAGTGAGTCAGGGCACTGATTAGCTTGACTAATTTGTTGGCATAGCTTTCTGTCAGGGGAAAAAGGGTGCACATTTTGAAAAGTGAAGATAATTAACTATTGGAACAACACAAGCACTGTTGGATTCTCCAGTATTAAGCAGTGGTGATTCTCCAGTATTAGCAATAGTAATGTCAGGAGGTATGTTTTCATTAGAGATGCTCCTCCACCAGCATTAATTTTTGGAAGCCCTATGGCCTCCACTGTATGGAAGCTGGATGATTTTGATGGGCCATCAGTCTTGGGAGTTCCCAAGCCTAGAGCTTAGGGACTGTGTTTAGCTCTGTTCCTGCTTGCAGGAAAAGACAGGAGGAAGGATTTGAGGGGGAAGCAACATTCCCTTTTGGAGACAGAAGGAAGCGTTGACTTTCCTGTGGACAAGGGAGATACTCAATTTCAGGCAGGGTCATATTTCCTTCTTATAATCCAGATAGACAGAGATTGCTGTTGACCTCAGTGGCATTATGTGACCTTATCTACCACATGGATATTTTCCTGAGGTTTTCTATTAGAGAGGCAGGCCTGTGGCTCAGAGGGGGAGCATGAGGATGATGCTGAGGCTTGAGCTCACCCACACTGAGCAGTGGTGGCTGGTAGGGCAGGTACAGGTGCTCTGCGTGGCTGGCTGGGAGAAATAAGGGGAGGAAAATATCTTCCAAAAACCCATATAGAGATACTCAGCCTGCTTCAGTAAATCACTTGAGCGTGATCTCGAGCATCTATTGTGATGTTTTGCTGAACGGGGGCCCAGCAGAGGAAGAAGTCCTTAGGCAAATCACAGTGTATAAATACCTCTGCTGTGAGTATAGCTAAGGCCACGGTGCTA
Organism: Chloroceryle aenea; assembly: GCA_013399075.1. NCBI lineage: Eukaryota > Metazoa > Chordata > Aves > Coraciiformes > Cerylidae > Chloroceryle > Chloroceryle aenea. The sequence continues at coordinate 533,016 of VWZY01011632.1, read as the reverse complement.
TCACACAACACAGTCAGCAATAAATAGGCTCCTGAATTAGAGATTCTCTGCTGTATTTCAGATGTGACTGAGCTACATGTACAAAATGTCCTTTGAAATAGCAGCTGTGTCTGTGTTATCTTCCTCTGAGAGATAAGCAATTATGAGAATGTTATAATGATTTCTTAAAAAAAAAAAAAAGGGTCTAAACAGCAATCGTTTTTTAGTGCAGGAGTTATTTAAACATCAGTACCTTAAATTGATTAAAAAGAGCTGTACTGATAATGCAATTTCGTAGCGTGTGATTTGCACTGAATGGTGCAATGAATCATGATGAAAGGCTGGGGAGGAGATTTCTGATGGGACCTTCCACTGTGTCGGTGTCTCCAAGATGGTGTGTTCGTTTCACAAAGTAGTCTGCACTTACAAAACTTCTTGTTGCTGGGGAATTGATGCTGGTGTGGTTTAAGTGACATGGTTTTGTTTATTAATGGTGGACATGGAAGTATCTTGCTTTGATGAAAGACTCTCTTNTGAAAGACTCTCTTAGGACAGTTGTGTTTCGAAGGGATACTCTGCATTCCTCTGCACACTGAGGTCTTCTGTACTTCTACTTTGAAGGGTTTTGAATATCATACTTCTATAAAGTTTGTGTTCATGTATCTAATGGGCAGTGTCAGGATGCACATTGCTGTAAGCAGATGGAGCAGTTACTAAGCTGAGCTGGACTCTTTCACTCTGTTCTTTTAATTCCTTTTTGCACTGTGTGTAAAAACAAACAAAATTCCCCAACCCAAAGCAACAACAAAAACCAAACAAATGCCCACCAAAACAACAACAAATGAACAAACCAAAACAAACACCCCCCAGCAGGGCACGCTAAATACAGTGTGCCTCTGAGCTGTACTCTGAGCATCATTATTTTCACTTCTGCTTGAGGTGGCACTTAGGTCTGGAATCCTTCTGTACCCTGGCTCCTGTAATTAGTCTGCTACCTCCTCAATGGGGTCTCAACCGTCTAAATCCTTGTCTTCAAGCAAGTACTGACAGCCCCCTCGTGTTAAGTTTTGTAAACACTAATTTGTGACATCTCCTGTGGCTTAAATCAAAGCACTCAAGTAAAAGTAATAATACCACTGTTAAAGTGAATGTTACAGAAGAAAATGCCTGTCACCTGACACTAAATGGATATGACACTGAGCGTGTTTCAGGAGATGTTTCTAATGAGGAGGCGCTGGGGGAAGTAACGCTGCTTTCACAGCCCTGCAGCTATTGGCTGCGTGGCCTGTTCGGTAGAGACAAAAAGGGAGGATATTGCTTATTTCAAGTCTGTTTTACGTTTTGCTCTGCTGCACAGAAAGGAGAATGACCTCGCTCCTGCATTTGCAGCTGTGCCGACTGCTTAGGCGTCTGATCGAAGAGGCCAAAGCCCTGTTTGTGCTAGGTGCTGTGCAGTCAGGGGATGCAGAATTTTGTCCCTGTCCTGTAAAATCTGCACTCTAGAAAACAGTGTAGACTATTGCCTGAAATTATGTCTAGATTATGCAGCTCTTTCCTATTTGCTATCTTTTTTTTTTTTTCCCCCAGACTTTTTGTCTTCCTTTTGTATTCACATCAGTTAAATTGAATGCATCATTCCCCTTTTCTTTTGTAATGCCCTGAATTCTGTTATTGTATTATATGAACTTTTCATGTCTGGCAATACTGGAAGTAATAGAAGCTCTTGAAACCAAAACAGCAGTGTCACACTTGTTAATTTTCAAATAAATTTCTGTAAACATTCATAGTCTAACCATAACACAGACTTTCAAGAAGGTAGCTGAGCTGGTTTTACCCATCTGCTGTGTTTAAGCACGTTGAACAGTAAAACAAGCTTCTTTCAGCACATAAGCACAAGCAAACTGGGAAAGCAGACAGGATTATCATGAGGAGAAACACCATGTTTTGTAAATTCCAGTCCTGTGGGAGGAGTAGGGAGCAGGGGAAAATGCCTGAAGGTGCTGCCCATGTATGAGTTTGAGACTGGGAGTAGATGGGTTCCCCTCTGGGTGATGGGTGGTCACTGGGTAGCACCAGCATGGTACTCTGCACTATCTGATAGTGTGGAGCTCGGGACTGGAGGGGTGAAGGGGAGAATGGAGAAGGTTTAGGAGAAGAGGTGATGCCCAGGGAGCATTCTGAGCAACTCAGCTGGAGGTAAATGAAGTCAGGAATACAAGAAGCAGTTTTGCACCTGCATTGTGAGAGAAGGTTGTCTTTTGGTTTGTGTGAATTGTGAGTGCACCTGGGCTTCCTTAGGGCATCAATGGGCAGTAAATGATTGTATAGAGGTAAATGGCAAGTGAAGGGCCTGGACCCTGGGAGGCCATTTCTTCTACTTCCCCCAGGTCACAGAACGTGTTCTTCAAGGACCCATCTGCCTGCTGCCCTGCTCACCACAATGCCCTGTGCTGGAAGGAAGCGACTGCTTGATGAGGCTGGTGGAGAGGTGCCAGCGCTCACCAGCTGCAGCCCTGGCCCGCACTGCGCTTCAGTTGAGCGGACGTCACGGTGAGTTGCTGCTGAGCGCGTGGGGATGGGCAGAGCTGGCCCTGGAGGCACACGGGCACCTCCGCCCATGGGAATCAGGGCAGCTCCCTCAGGTCAGCACAACTGCACCAAGTCCTGTTAGTGAGTGGGTCTGACCTTGCAGAGCTGCTCACGAGTCCAAGGGCTGAGGTCTGGTTTGGAGCTGGGGTGCAGAAGACAGTGGTGCTGTGCGCTGGCCAGCTCTTCCCATTTCTAGTGTTCAGTAGTCTCTTGTTCAGAAGGCTGTAAACCTGGGCAGGTGCTGTAATGTTAGGAACGTTTCCCATGTCTTTATTTTCTTTTTAATTTATTTTAATTGAAAATACACTTTTTTATTTCTCCGATCCTTGCATGATTAGGAGACACCCCATCTAGAAAGTCTGAATGCTTCTACCATGGAAATATTTAGTACCAGTTCTGGCACATTTATGTTGGCTCCCTGATTAGACAATGTGCCAAGCTGTCCTTCGTGGCCTTAATTATCGCAACTTCAGGCCAGCATTGCCTGCTTACAGCATAATCCCACGGCCTAGAGTGAACCCTGAAAATGCTTAATTAAATGACATTCCACAACAGATTAAGGAGTCAGAAGACCAAGATAAAGGAAAAGGGAGACTGTGACCATAGGAATGACAGGTGTTCTTCCCTTTCAGGATAACGCTCCTGACATGGACCATTTAATTTTGAATGTGTGTAAAACCAACATTAAGTGGTAACAGTTTAGGAGCTGTGCTTGGCTTCCTGTGTTTTCAGTGCAAAGTGATTCAGAGACATCTCGGCTCAGACTGGTGTATGAATGGGCTCTGTGGACTCTCGCTGATTTACATCAGCTCAGGATCTGCTTTGCGCTTGGTATAATTTGATGGTCTCTGTAATCATATGTGAATTATGGCCTGATCTTGAAGTCTACTCATGTGAGCAGGTGCTGCCTGCCAGGTCATGGCTCACAGTTCACGTGGCACCGTGCCAGCTTCCCCCAGCCTGGAGGCTGTCTGGTCTGGAGAGGGCTGTGGGGTGGACACCCTTGAGCAGCTTTTACAGCAGTGACCAGAGACTTTGTGCGAATTGTTTTGGGCACCTAGATGAGACCCTCTGCCAAAGTCAGCAGATGCCTTTGCTGCTTTACAGATCTGAAATCCAGGGTGAGCATCAGGGGCAGGCACCAGAAATCAGTTGCCTTTTTAAGAATTTTTTTTTTAAAAGAAAACAAGAATCTTTTCTCTGTGTAAAAGCTAACATGCAGTTACTTGGAACAGACACGATCAACTTCTGTTAGGAAGTTCCTCTGGGAGCCAAACCCTACATCTAACCACAGAAGATCAGCATACAAATGCTGTAGATTATGTTACTATGCACAGATTAGAACTCAAATCTTCAGCAAATCTGTTCAGAACAAGAAAGTGATAGCAAGAGGGGCATGTGCAGCATGCTGAGCACATTTCATTCAAGGGCCCATTGGTAAAGGCGGTTATGGCTAATATTGTTTTATCATATTGCTCCTCCATTATTTGCTCCAACAGTTCTCTTGTTTCATCCAAATAAACTGTCTGTGCAGAAGCTGACCTGGAGCAATTTCTTCTTTGCAAAGAGAAGTGGATTGTGGCTGGGTGTCATGATGTTTCCAGGGGTTTGGGCTGTATAGTTGGTGTCCTTCTCCAGTCCTATAATGTAATTTCAGCTATTTTCTACAGGAAGAGGGAGTGAATTAAATGTCCCTGCTAACATGGGGAGAGTCATCAGGGAAAACAATGCAAAGAGCCTGAGTGAGGGTGGTCTCTGGCCAGTGCCTGCGGTGGGTGGAAGGTGATGTGCCAGGCAGAGGGTCTTCCTAGGGTTTCATTGCACAGAGAGCTGGAGGTGGCTGTAGCTGGGCAGCACAGGGGGAACACAGATGCCTCCTACCTCTGGAGACCTGAGCTTTATCTCTTATCCTCCAAGTGAAAAGAGTTTAGTGGTCCCAGCCTAATCCCTGGTGTGTGTTTTGCCCATGTTACAAAACGTATCACACGCTTTGACACAACTGGAAGCTTTGGGTGCAGAGAGGCAAGGATTTTGTTATATTTGATAGCAGAAGTAAGGCGGATTATTCTTAAACTGCATCAGCTAAGCTGTGCGAGGAAGTGTAGCACATAATTTCCCTATCTCTGAAATGGAGAAGATTTTTTTTGCTGAGCAGGGCTATTCAGGTGGTGAGTTTAAGCACGAGGACTGTCTCTCACTACTGCTCAGAGGCTGAATATATTTGCTGTGTGTGCTTAATCCCTTGCCCCTTGACTAGACATGATGGGGTGCAGAGCAGTAACCTGGAGTGTGTACCAACATCAAACCAGCCCTAAGCCTGTTCTCTTCTCCTCTGAAACCCTTTTACAGAGAGCCATTATCTGCCTGAATACTACATGGCTTTACCCAACACGGCATATTTACCAACATTAACATTTATCATCTTCTATTGCAGCTTTCCTTTTTGCAAATGAAAAGTAAGAGAGTTTAAAAGATGCAAGTGAAATCTTGCAGCAAAAACCTCTTTTTAGATATTTCACAGAGGAATAACCCAGGGCAATACATGTGGCATAAGGAGTTTTATTCACCTGCAGGTATTTTATAGTTGGAGTCAATAAGTCTGCACTGATTCCTGTTCAGAACTTTGTGTATGTGAGAACTCATCATCTCAGATTTTTATTCATTATGTGTTTACTATTGGTCCTGAAATAGAAAATTCATCTTGTTCCAGTCTGAAGACCCAGTTCTGCAGAATTTAGAGCATCCTTGGTTTCTCTCATGACATCTCTAAGTCATCCAGCAACATGTAGCTCTTGGATGCTTTGCTCTTCAGCTGGGTAGAAGCTCAGCCATGGTCAAAGCCTGGAGGTTGTAGCCCAGCTTAGCCTTCAGGGGCTTGCACGTGTGTGTACAAACTGGCACCGCCCCACCCCGGCTGTAGCAGAGCTTTGTGCAAGTGAAGCCCCAAACTGAGCACAGCGTGCTGTGCACACCCCATCTGAAGGCCTCCTTTATGGCTGGAGCAATATAAAGGTCATTATATCCCATCTTCAGCCTTGAAAGTGCTTCTTTGAAGTCTCTAGGCCTTCATGTGTCCTCCAGACTTTCATTTAGTGTAGTATTTTGTTTTGGTATTTTTTTGTGGGTTTTGTTGTTTTTTTTTAAGATTTCAGGTAAGATTTCAACAAGCTGTGGATGTATCAAAGTATAAAATACTTGCTTGAGTCTTAATCAATCCAAACTGTTCTCCTAAGAAGGAAAAGTAAAGGCTGTTAAAGCAGGCCAGACACTTACAAGGCAGCAGATGTTTCTCTTTATTGTCAGAGCAGCAATCTTTATTAAATACCAAAGAAAGCCCAGTAAATCCGGGAAGGCGGTTGAGTCTATGCTGAGGATACGTCTTCCTCAGGCCAAATAGTCTTTGTAAGTCATTTGTTTCTCCTGCTGATCCTTTGATGGCATTTCCATGACATAAAGGCAAAAAGGAAAATTAATATACAACTGTGGAAATAATTGGATAGTTAAAGTTTGAAAAGAGAACGTGGGAAGTGAGGGAAAGAGCTGAGGTGATGCCTTTTGCGTCTGTGCTGTCCTCACCTTGGTGCCAGGCCTCATTAATGCAGGGCCATTCCAGGGGACCTCTGGAGGTGCCCCATACTCAGCAGTGGGCTGGTCCATCTGGTCACAACACAGTTAAGGGCTAGGCTATCTTCTTCCGAGAAAATGCCTGACAAAAAGCAAATGACATGTTGTTATTGCCTGGGAACTGCAGAGCGAGGCCTGCATAGGCGGAGAGTGCTCTTTCGGGGTTGTCTGGAGAGCACCATGTGTAATGAGTCTGGTAGTTTTCATTAGCATTGCTAATGGCATCTTCCACTTCTAGGAAATAACAGCAAGGTTTCATGAATTAATAAACGGAAGATTGTGATTGACTAAACAAAGGGTGTGCCAGTCCACGCAGCTGGTCTGGTTTAACTAGGTAATGTCCATAGATACGGTGTTAATTTAATTCTCAGTTGAAATACTCCAGAGGAAATGTCAGATCAATAATGTAGAAAAGGGCAAAGATTTGCTAAGCCTGGCTGACTTGTGTATGTTAACTACTGTGAGATAGATATGGATAAATGCTGAACATTAAGGTGAGTAATCACAACTGTCTTGGGTGTCTGAAAAAATTTTCTGCATAAACACTGTACAAAACAAACAGGTTACAGGCAAGAAGGTGGGTGTTAAGGCAACAGGTTGTTATTTCACACACAACTCTGCAGTTAACATCCATGGATTTGCTTTTTTTTTTCTGGAAGAAGATAGAGCCTCATTGCAGACATTGCTTCATCCTCCCTAGTGTGGTGCTGAGAGTCCCAGTGCGCACCCCTAATCTGGAGACCTGCACTGACCCATCTTCAAGCCTATCCACATGTGTAGCAGCATTAGCTCTTAGTGGTTTTAAAGCTTGGATTGTATCTGGATTTTTACTGTTTTGCCAGCAGATTGTGTGGGTGCATCTTCTACAGGTTTCAGATGACCTGTGGGAGATGCTAAGAGAAAATTTACACCCATGCTCCTGAGCCAGCAGGAGCTTTCTCTGCATTAGGGCTTTCTGCTCAGCTTTGCAGGCTGCTCTGCCCCCATTGTACCTGCTGGCACTCTGACAGCATTGCCAGAGCAGGGCAGGACCACTCAGCTTTCTGAATTCACCCTTGAATGTCCAAATCTGGATTGTCATTCGGACTTGAGCCCATCATGGCCTGGAGATGAACTGCATCCTCTGCATAGGATGGCCCTAAAACACTGATGGAATCAGTGGGTCCCACATTACTTGGGAGACTTCCACGGGCCTGAATCTCAGCTATTTGACAACTGCACAGTAAGTTTTCCATGGGATCTTTTCTAAACTGCTCAGAAACCTTGAAGGTTTGTTTATTTAAAATAACACTATCTGTTTCAGTACGGAGAGCGAGGACTCTCCCTGAGCTGGTGTATATGTGGAGTCTATGGGAACACTGTGATTTCAGAATTGCCAAAACAAACAACAGGTGCCTGTGCTATTTTGCAAGTAGGAGCTCCTCAGACTTTGGCAGAGGAGACAACTCTTTACAACACTGATCTTCTTACCCCAAAGGCCCCTGGAAACCTGGGTGGTATATTTATGGTAAAGAATGCCGAGCTGGAAAATATTTTTACATCACCTTTGATGAAAAATTCTTTAAAGTGCCTTCCCTACCACTTGTTCATCTGCTTAATTTCTGCTTTCAACAAAAGTATGGATTGGTATCAGGTTTAAGTACAACGGGAGAAGGCACACAGTGACTCAGAGAACCCGTAATAGCCTTTTTCCTAGGGGCTTGGCTTACCTACTCTGGAGAATTGAGCATGGGTGTAGCTACACTGATGTCTCCGTGCCAGGACAAACCTGTGGTTCAGAAATGTAGCAAAATTGGAAAAAATGCTTTTGCCAATGCAATGAGCCCTCACCCAGGAACTGCACCAGTTGCCCTGATGTCGAGGAAGAGGTGGTCATAGTAGTGGCCAGTAGTAGGTGGGCTGTACTGGGGTGAGATTGTAAGGAAGAGTCCTTTGAGTGGTGCTTCTTTACATATCCAAGGGATAAAGTGCCAGCTTCTGACTTTTTTTGGGAGCTAGTAAAACAGTGAAGTGAGTTTGCTCTGCTCCAAAGGACCCGCTCCTGCCTCAAGAGCCACCAACCCAATGTTTACCTGGATTCCTAGCAAGGTGATGAGGGACAGAATGTGTCCCCTGAGTAACAGGGCCCCCTGCCTTCTCAGGGCACTGTGGGAGGTGTGTGACACTGCTTCCCACAGTGCTCTGTCAGCATATGGGGGGTTTGGAATGAGCTGGGGGCAGCCCAGTGCCTCCACACCCGGTGTCAACAGGCTTCTTACTGGGCTGCTCCCAGATGCATTTTAAAAGGAGGAAAGAAAAGAGCTGACAGAGCTGGAACTGCTTTAAGGTGGAACTGAAACAATAGCTTGTGGCTGTCTGAATCAGTTCCCTTGTTCCATTAATTTGAGTCAGAGCTGAGTATTTCAGAGCCTCAGAAAGAAAAGGCTTATTTCAATTTTGGTTCTAATAATGGGCAAAGGTCACAGCAGCTGGGAGGAGAAAGGAAATGAAAGGCATGGGCTTGGCTATTTTCTCTAAACCAGCTTCACCCGTTCCTGGTTACAATCTCAGCAGAATAATAACTGATATTAAGCAAAGCCAAGAAATGAAATTAACACATGCAAAATTACATTACAGCCGGGTCAGGAGTCCTGCTGCCCAGCAGCGTTAGCAAGGCCTCCTGGTGCAAAGTAACAAGGGCAGTGAGGATAAGCTGATGGCTTGGAGTGGAGCACCTCACTCTGCCATGTACAGCCCAGAACCACAGTGACAGGGCTGCACACCAGGATCTGCCTGCACCACAGCCGAGACACCTGCAGCTCTGCCTGTGGGGCTGGAGAGATGTTCTGCTACACGTGTGCCCACAGCTAAGCCTTCTCTTAGCTAAGCCCACTATGATGCTTTAACATATTGTAAATCCAAACTTAAAACATGCCAGTAAGCTCCAGGTTTCATGTACAGAGCTGACACTGGAGCTTCTCCGGGGATTTGGCCAGCCTTCAAGACCAAAGCGTGGCACGATGTGAGAGCTGGGGGAGAGGAGCAGCCAGGACTCCCAGCCTCAGCACTGGGCTTCACTGCTCACCAAGACAAACACCACCACCTGCCCGCAGTTTTCTCACCTCCAAGACCTGGTTTTGTTCTGAGGTGTTGCAAATCTCCACTCATTCTCGAGGTTATATATAGCCTGTGTCCTATTCATCTACCCAGGACTGAACACCTTCGCTTCCAACGTGTTATCCCTAGGGACTGCCCCCACGGTTTCTGACAACAGTTTGTCTTTCAAGCACAGTAACCTGGGGATGGTGGCCAGGGAAACCAAGAGATTGCTGCCCTCGTCGAGCTTCCCTGAGTGCCTGCTGGAAGTACAGCACATCCCTCTGTGTCTCTGCAGGAAGTGCACAAAACAGGGGCTGACGCCTGAAACAAGGAGGAGCACAGAAGGATGAATTTTATGTATGCTGATAATAACAGCACATCTTCTAAGGAACAGTTAGATTTGAGGAGGTTAGAAGAAGAGCTGATAGGATACAATAGCCATGGAAACCTTTAATTTTTGCTTCTTGGCAATGATAGCTTTGCCTCATTGGGCATAATATAGCTCCACGTGTCAAAATAGTTGTTAGTGCTGGAAGGTTGCCTGCCACAGGGCTGAGCTTAGCACCTGGGGAGCTGTGAGGTGCAGACATGACCCCAGATTGCCAGGCAGAGCTGTGGTCATGTCACCACTTCACCTGTACCCATCTCTGATGCCACCAGTGACGCAGAACTTGTCTGGCAGGGTCATGTCTTGGTGCCGCCTGGGTGCATGTACAGGCAGCAACGACAGGCTGGTAACCCTGGGTGCCAGAGCAGCAAAGGCAGCGCTGTCTGCCATCAATCCATCTTTTCTGAGAGCTCCCACATTTGGTCCTGGAGACACAAAAAAATGCCCATCAGTGTCACAGGTTTTCTGCCCCCTGTGCAATATCTTTCATGCTTTCTTTGTAGAATAACAGCCTTTTAGGGGGCTTTTCCTCAAAAAAGACCCAGGTTTTCCATTTGCTCCACCCATATGAAACATCAAGGGAATAATCTAGAAGCACGGGTTCCTCCACCTCCCACTGCCTGGTCTGAGGTCCTCACACAGGACAGGGGCTCAGCCACCCGGGCTGATGTGCTGGGCTGGTTTTGCGCTGCTGGGCTGGGAGCGTGGTGGCTGCAGGAGCCTGGTGAGTCTGGGGAAATGCTGACAGGTGGAGACAGGCGGAGAAGCGAGTGCTGGCTGCGGGGAGCCCTGGCCCGGGTCTCCCGCCTGCTCCTCCATTTGCAGCTCAGCAGGATCCAGCAGCGGGGTCCAGCCTCGCTGCTCTCCCCACTGCTGGAGTCGGCTGCTGCGAGCCGCTGAAAATGTGCCAGCACGCTGCCTTTGACACCTGTGGCTCTGGTGTAGCAAAGCAGGTTTGCACAGAGCTGGGAGATTAATACGAGTATTCCCATGATATGGTTAACGACATCATTTACTTCGGAGGCTCTTGGGATGGTGCTGACACTCGCTTTAGCAGCTGAAGTGTTTAATATGTTCTCCAAGACACTCTCTAAACACAGATAGGGCTGAGCGACACAGATAGGGCTGAGCGACAGAAATATATTTGCAGACCATTTTAGGGTTAGCACGATCCAGAGCAGTGCAATCAAATGATGGTGAGCATTAGGAGTTGTTCTCTGAGAGGATCATGATTATTAAATGCTTCATAAATCTCCCTCTCTGTTTTTCATACCTTTTTTCTCAAAGTATTGCTCACATAATTTTCCCTATGAAAGTTATTACAAGTGACTCACCTTTAGCTTGAGTGAGCAAACATGACCAAGTGTTTATTCTGCTCACAGCTGGGTAATTTGAAGACCAGATTCTGACCTTAAGAAATTCCCTGAGCAAAGCTGGTGGATAAGACAGTACACCACTGGTCCCTGGAGCATTGTGACTCAGAGGCACATTTCTTATTAAAATGTTTCTGCTTTTAACTCGAGGTGGCCACATCTTGCTGACCAGCGTCCCCAGTGAATTACCAGTCCCACCCCACACAGCATGTGCTGGGCTGAGCTCCCTCTGCCTCCCTGGGCACCTGCAGCTGCCAAGGGGACATCAGCCCAGCGGCCTTTGCTGCCGTCCCACCCAAGCACTGGAGGAAAAAGAGGCCAGTTTTGGTAAGATTTTTTTCCTTGGATCAAGCTCTTTTCTTTTTTTCTTGGCACCTGAGATCAGCAAATTCATTTTGCAGTGACAGCTAAGGGAAGGCAGAGCGTGTGCTACTGGCCTGCCTGTAAAAGCCCCTTTGTTGCCTGCTGCTAATCAGAGCAGTTTTGCAGTCTCTTTGAATGCTTTTGTCTCGAGTTTTGTTTTCAGTTTGGGTCTCACCACCAATCTCACATGGTTTCCTGGCTGGCAGAATAATCTCTAAGCTTAGCAGACAGAAAGTTTATAGCATGTTAAATGAGCAGGTGAGGGAAACCGCACAGCCTGTGAGAGGAGAGCACCTGCAAAGGCAGCAGATGCCATGGGGTATGGATCAGGGAGCTGCAAAGAAATCGGCTGGGGAAGGACTNAAAAAGGCAAAAAAAAAAGCAGTGCAAAGGCTGGTGTCACAAACCTTCTTCCGGGCAATTTGCAGAAAGGAAGGGACTTTGGCAGGGAACCAAGAGCTCTGTTTCCTTGCGTTGGTGTTTATCTATTGCAGCAAAGAGAGATAAAGGGAGAACAGCAACTGGGGCAGCCACCGGGCTAGGGAAATCACAGCCCCTGAATCATGCATTGCCCTGGAGCTGTGAGAAGGGCAACAGAGCCTCTCAGAGACAAGAATCTATGCTAAGTTGAAATGTATGGGAACTGCATGGACAGAGGTTTAGTCTTTGCTCAAGAACCAGTGCCTTAAAAGATTCTGGGCCCTGGAAGTTAGGTTTAACTATTAGGTAATTATCTGGGATTTATTTCATTTGTAACAAATGAGGAGAGGAAGGATGGGAGGCTGTGGTCCGGGGAAGAGCGGCTGGTAATCTTCTAGTTAAGGTGGTAGAAGAAGTTGTCAGCCTGGTCTGTGGGAGGTAAATGGATGGGCTTTCTATGCTGCTGTGTGGTGATGTCCCAGCCAGGCGTGTGCCCACAAGAAGTGGAACACGTTGCCTGTCAGTTGTCACAGATCAGACTTGCTTGTCTTGTGGACAAGGCTTTGGAGATTGCCTTCTGTCATATTTCATGGGCTAACTCTCCAGGGAAAATGGCAGTAAGGCAACACAGGTGCCACTGTGGCTTTATAACCTGGGAAACTACCTTTTTGAGAGGGTCAGAGGGGGCACAAAACAGAGTAGTTGTAATTCTGTGAACCTTAAACGCTGTGACAAAGCTGCAGTAAAAAGACTGAAAATTTCTGTTTGGAAAATATGAATAGCCTTAGTCTTGCATTGCCTTCTTGTATAATGCATAATTTAAAAACGTGTTAGTATTATCTTTGCATGATATAGGAAGCAGACATGTAATACTGTCTCTTTGAAGGTTGCATTAGAGCTTCCTATCTTTGCTTAAGTAGCTACAAGGTCAAATCCCAGCTGATATCTCAGAGGAATTGTAGAACAGCTGAACGGAAGTTAAGTTGAGCCTCTGATTTGGGGTATCCTCTCCTCACTGTGCTGTAGATGTGTGTGATAGCAGCTAACCAAATTCATTTGTCTGTGCTCCAGTCCTTGCTTGTGAAATTAGAATAACAGCAGTTTGTTGTCTTGCAGATGCCATAGAGATCAGCCCCAGTAAATGTTATGAGAGAGTGGTGGAGTATAGGTAATGTTGAGGGGCAAAGAAACCAATAGGATTGAATTTAGGGTTGAAATACAGCAGTTTGGGGTTCAAAACTTGTAACACTTCTGGAAAAACTGATCTGGTGGTTTAGGCATTGCATCTTGTTGAGCAGAAATATTTCAGTGTAGAAACTAAGATGTAATTAGCCTCCATAATCCAGTTGAACTGGATTTGCCACCAGCTCCTGGAGCTGCTTCACTGTGTCGTGTGCTCCTGACATGCTGCTAGGAAGGAAGAGAGCCCTGAATCTCCCCTTTATCTCCCTGCTCCCAAAATCAGGCTGTGTCAGTTAGAGACTCTGCCTCAGCACTCAGTGTGAACTGTTGGCCTTGTTCACTCCCTGTTTCCATCTATCCATATCTGAGATGGGATTATTAATATGTTTTTATCTCCTGAGATGACTGAGGTTAATTGAGATTTGTGAGGTGCTCAGATACTGCAGTGATGAGCATGTTAGAAATTGGAGGCAGCAGAAGTGTTGGTATTTGTGGGAAGATTTTTAAAAACAAGTAAGGAAATCATCAGGAAATATCTCTTGAAAAATAAAAAGAATAATGCCTCTCTCTTCCTATAACCAGAAAATTTAAGAAGAGGGGGAGATGATTTTTGTACACTTTTTAGGAAAACTCTTTTGCTTTTATCTGGTGGCAAAACCAGATCAAACAGAACATGTTCTGATAAGAGTCTTGTATTTGCCAATTGGTTAAACAAACGCCTGCAAGCCTTACCTTCAATATTTGCCTTTAGAAGTTGCTGAGGACAGTGGCTGCCTGTGCAGACCTGGGGGAAGAGGCACAGCACCTGAATGAGAACAGAAAAATCCCTCGGGTATGGGTCTAAATGAAGTTCATTTTTTGTAATGATGTTAAAAAACAAAAACAAACAAACAAAAAAAAACCACAAAAAACAACCCCCAATAACTAAAACAAATATGAAATGGGTCATATTGGGTTGGAGGAAACACAACTATTTTCCCAGAGGCCTGTGGAGGACAGGGCACGTTTACAGTGCCAATGGGGGGTTTCATGAGGCTTTGTGGGAATGTTCCTCCCCAGCAGGTCAGTGTCTCGCCGTCATTCAGGGTGGTCCCCCAGTGTCCTAATGCTTTTCCTGATACTGAGGTACCTTCAATAAATCAGATAGTGATTTTTCTGCAGCTTGAGTCCTAATCCTGAGACAAGCCTTGGGGAGACCCCAAGCACTGGTGGGTCTGCCTGCCTATCTGTAGCTTAGGGGCAGCTACCTTGACCATGATTTTTTGTTTGTTTGTTTTCTTGGTCTGTTTTCAACAGAAGGAGAGATGAAGTCTTTGATTTGAATCTCAGAAATAGGTGTGCAAATGAAAGGTTTGCTCCTGATGAAATGCACTGAGAATAGCATGGAGAGAGAACAATACGTGCTTGAGCTACTGATGTCAGATTTGTTTGGTGTGTTCTTCTGGATGGCAAGGGTAAGGATGTGTTTGCACATGTTGGTATTTGTCTGCCTCTGGTTTGCTTTCTGTAAGAAAGAAGTGATGTGAAATGGAAAGGCAAAATGGAAACCTGGAAGCTCAAAGCTTGTGTAATTGAAGTGCGAGTCATTATGCCACAATCTAATGGAAACCAGCATCACAGTAGGTGCCAGCAGATAAAACTTCTTGTCCTGGCTCTGCTGTGGACTGACTGGGCAACCTTGGCTGACGTTTTGCTGCTCCAACCTTCTGTATCTGCTCCTTCAGTGTCTTTGTACCACAGTTTCTGATGTTATGCAGCAGACTGTGTGGGGAAGGGGGGTTTACCCTCTGATGTAGAGACACCTCTTGCAACCCCTCGTCCCACCCTGCATCCCCACCCTGGCTGCATGCCCAGCCTACCCTTCCCTGATATCCTTTCTACAGTGGTGATGCGCAGGGAGCAAGAACGAGTGGTAGAGTGCCCCTGGAAATTGAGTAACTGATGTTAGGAACCGCTCAACCACCGTGTGCACTGGCAAGTTGTTGAGCAGTGCAACCTTGTATGGCTGTGCTGGCGTGATAAGTGTGTGGTGGTTCTTGGTCATGAAATGGGGCAGAACTGGGAGTAACCCCTGCATCTTGGGTCCTCTGTGAGCACAGGGATGGCCAAGGAGCAATGCCTGCCCCTGGGTTTGGGGCACCTCACCCTGTGAGACATCACACTTGGTGTGGTTTTTGTCCTCTCGAGTTGGCTCTGTGAAGGGCCAGCACCATACTGCTGCAGGTCTCTCCAGGGTGACTGTCGGGAGAGCACCAAGCTTTGCAGCAAGGATTGGTGTTGGCAACAGCAGTTTCTGCAGGGCTGCCCAGTCACCCTCATCCCCATTTCCTCTTCTCCAGTAGCACAAAATGAATCCCTCAGAAGTTAACTAAATAAACAAATATGGAGCTATTTATTTTCCATTGTCATAGAAATACTGTGGGCTTAGGCAGGATTTTGTATTCACTGTTCACATCTGCAGCCCTGCTGTGCTCGGGGTAGGGGAAAGACTATCCCTTTTATTTACTTCAGCCTCGCCAGTAAATCAGATGGGAAGGATCCCTCCCTGAAGCCACCCCTCTCCAAACACTCTCCCCTTTCTCTCCAGTCCCAAGGGAGCAGCATCCGCACAGTAAACACTGGGCGTAAGAAAAACAAACACTTTTTTCCTCTCTGGGTGGGGGGGAAGAGAGAAGAAAAAGGTATTAGCAAATGTCGCTTTTCCCTCCGAGCTAAAATAACACAGCACTGAAAGCTGAGGATGCAGCTGTGGTTCAGAGGGGTTTTATTTTTATTTTTTTAATACACCACTGGGAGTTCAAACAACATGTCAGTGATACATTGCCTTTTGTAGAGAGCGGCTTCTTTGTCTCCACCCTCTTTTTTTTTTTTCTTTCATTTTTTTTTTTTATTTTTTATTTTCTTGAAGCATTTTAGTCATTCTGTCGAATGCATAGCTCATTTGGATAAAAGCCTCTGCTGTGACATACACAGCCTGGATCTGCAGAGTTGTTTGTTTCAAAGCAATAGACTGGGAGAATTTATTGAACTGGCATCTCCTCCCCCCCACCTCCCGTGTAAATTAATGAAATGGATGTTCTGTGGCACTTGTTAAAAAGCAATAAATATTCTCTTACATTTATTGCTTCAAAGGTAAGGAAAAGAGAAGACACAATTTAGTCCTGAGATAGGACGGCTGGAGAAAGTCTGCATCCCCTGGTGCTTCCTCTCAAAGGCAAGATGCTTCATTTCAGCAGCCAAAGCAGCTTGAGAAACCAAAGATGCCCCTGGACTACAGAGGCCTGAGCCTACTGGCTATTGCCCATCTGAAGCCCCCACCCGGGTGCATTCATACCCCCGGTCCTTTCACCTGGAAGTGTCACATCTTGTAAATCCAACCCCCATGCTCACAGAGTTGCCTCTTTATATCTATAGGCAACTCTGCATCTTGATGCTTGGTGATTAGAGTATGATGATGTTAGTCTGCACTTCATGGTGCCTGAGTAGTTCTGAGTGCTCTGCAAATCCTGATTAAACATGCCATAATTATTATAATGCCTTTTAATTTTATTTTTTTTAAAGAATCCCTGTATTGACAGGATGTGGTAAAGCCACTTTCTTAATCTTTCCTGTTGAATCAATGGCAGTGCTGCAAACAGAAGCAGGTGCCCTCGAGCTGGTCGCTGCCCTGCTCAGCTGCTGACTCATGGCTGTGCGGCTGCACAGTCCAGTGTGGTTTCTCTCCTTCTCTCCCAGGGCTTGGCCTCAGATGCCTGTGGTGGGGTGCTGATGTGCGAGAGCAGTGGTCTGGGCTTGACCCTATTCTCTGGGCTGGCAAATGATCACAGAGCAGGGGAGAGGTGAAGTCCATCACTGCAGCCCTCTTGGGTTCGGTCCTGTGGCTGCTGGCAGCTCATGCTAACAGAGGCTCCTCCTGGGTGCTGGGAAGCCCTCTGCATGGTACGTGCATGTAGAGAGTGAGATGGAGGCTGCTGGATCCCTGTGCAGTGTGAATTTAAAGGCAGATATGAGCTTTTATGTCTTTCAGGATGCTCAGCAGCTTGGGGAGTGAGCACAGGGCAAAGTAGGGACTGTGGGCAGGGGAGCTTGTGACTGTGGGCACAGCCTCTGTCTTTCCTGTGGCCTCTTCTGCACCATCATTCTGTAACACAGCAGAAAGGGGTGTTCCTCTCTCCTTCTGCCTTAACTTGACAGTGTCTTGTCTCTTAATCTTTCACTTGAGCTTCTTCCAGGCTACTTGACCAGAGGCAAGTACAATTTTGCAGGCTGTGCATAAGGGATGCCTTGGAGAGAGCTGATAATATGGGACCTTCACAGCAGGGGAAGGAAAGTGATGGGGGCACCAGATGCTGCAGTGTCCTTAGTGAACCTGAGCCCTTGGGTGAGTCTGCTGTAAGGGGACGACAGGAAGGTTTAAATATATTTAACTCCATTTGGATATGGAAAGCAGAAAGGATGGTGAGGATGTGGTTATTAGATGCTTAAGCTCTTCTTTTGAAACCACAAACCCCAAAATATTTAATTTTTATTTATTTTATTTTTGTTTGTTTCTTTTCTTTTGTTTCTTTTGATAGCATGAAGCAAAAATGACTTGTCTTGTGGCACTTTGAGAATCAAATAGAACTGAGGCCTGGCTGTAAATACTGCAAAAGCTGCTGAGGGGTTCAGATGCTGGACTTGCAGGGGTTGTTTTGGAGTGCTGCAGGTTTCTCATCGCTCTGGGGAAAGCAGAAACAGAGCAACCCCTGCAGAACCTACCAGGGTCTTCCAGATTAGCTTAGAGTGAGTCCATTAAGGTGGCAGGAGCCTTGCCACATATGTTAGATTACAGAGTGACAATAGATTAATACTGTACACAGAATATTTTGCAAATGACTTTTAAGTTTTTCTGTTGGGAAGTGTGCATGGCACTGCAAAAATGTGCTTACGTGCTCAAATGGAAAAGACTGGATAAATACCACCCTCTTGCCACCATCACTGCAGTTAGCATTAGCATTTGGGAATGAGGATGCTCTTCAGAGCAGCAGAAGCTTCTACAAATGTGAGCTTTGTGTTGGTGTGGGTGTGGGTTTTTTGTTTGGATCTGGTGATTTGGAAAGTAGCTGCTCACCAGAGGAAGCCTCTTAATCTGTGTTTCCCTGCATCAGAGCACCTACCAGATGGGATTTTCTTTCCTTCTCTGCATCAGGGAAGGCCTTAAATGGCTGTGCAGGCCACGTGCTGGCTTTCCCTGCCAATAAACCCCTGATGGTAATCGCAGTGTCCTTGATCCGAAATTTGTCATCATGCGTTACGGCTCACAAAGCCTTGGCTTGGTCTTTCAGCTGGAGTATTAAACCTGATGACAGATGCCAGCTCTCCCAGCTCCATTGTGGTCTCCGGAGTGAGCAGGATCGTGAGTATTTTGCCAGCTAAATAAGGGCTTCAGTGTAGAACTGGGGAAAAGCAATGGCTACTCTGCCCGAGTGTGCTTGCTTCCAGTGTGAGGCTGGTCCTCAGCACTTACAGTGGAGGTTGAAGCAGTTAATGTGGAGATATGATAATGTGCAGGGACAAAATCCTCTGCCTTGCAGCCTGGGATGCAAGTACCAAATGCTGCTTGGCTCCTAGGACTCAAGTGTCTGTTGTCCTTGAAGACCCTTGACAGGATATCTCCTCAAGTTTTGTCCTTCTTCGCGGATGCTCTGTACTGAGCGGAGAAGTGTAGAAGGTGGTGCCTTCTTAACTTTATTTTTTTACTTTGAGTAAAGACTTAGCCCTTGTACTTTTATGAAACAGTGTAGGCTAAATCTAGGTGCCTGAGGTTTTAAAGTAAAATAAGCCTTTTTTTTTTTTTTTTTAAAGTTTAACTCTGCTTCCAAAGCATTCCCGTGTTTAATTCAGCAACATCAGCAGGACTCGTGAATCTTTCTGTGAAAAAAAAAAAAATTATAACCTTATAACAGCAGAGAAATGGTTTCATAATCTTTTCCAGATATCCAGAAAGATATCACAAAGTGGAATTAGAGCCTGAAACTTAAACCCCAAACCACTTCTAAATGGCAGCTTTACAAGCAGCTTAGGTGAGATGATGCCTGAACATGGGTATTTTGTAGGTGGATGAGCAGCAACGAAGTGTGTCATTTCTTTTTTTTGGCTTTCAGATGGTTTTTAGTGTGTTGGCTTATCCTGATCTCCCAAAGTAATGAATAAGGATGGGAAGCAATGCCCATGGCTCCAGGAAGGAGTGGGGAGAAGGAGACAGGAGGAGAAATAAATAGATATAGAGACTAGAGGTGTGTGGCTCCCATGGTCAAAGGACTTGGTAGGAGGTTTCCTCTGCTGTCTGACAGCATTGTGCAGGCACTCTGGAGTCCATCCTGTTTCTGTTACCACCGTGAAGCCAGGCAGCCAGGGCTTGTATCTGATGGAGACTCCTGGGCTTGTGCTCAATTAAACATGAAAACCTCATCTACTTTGAAGTAAGAATCCCTTTCCCCTCCTTGTGAAGGAGATTTATAGCCTGGCTCGAAGACTTGCCTGGGATGCTATGATGTCATGATGTATGATGAAATTTGTGCTCAAGCCTCTTCTGCACATGTACAGACCCTTAGATATTAAACTAGCAAAAGGTGTCAAAACACAGCCGAGCTGCTGTGATATACAGCACTCACAGGCTCTTTCTTTTCTTACATTTCCTAACCTTGGTCACTTGGATGTTGCTGCAAAATGAACTGTGCAGCACAGCACTGGTGGATTTATAGCAGGCAAAGCTATCTGCAATGTGTGTATCTTTTGGAGTAAATACTACAGGGTGAGAAATAAAATGTATCTTTCTGATGTTTGTCTCCAGCATTTTGAATTTGTTTGGATTTTGGTTGGTTGGTTAAGTGTTGTTTTTGTGTGTTTTGTTTTGTTTGTTTGTTTGTTTGTTTTTCTTCTGATACAATGTTTGAGCTGCAGAAAAAAATTAACCCTGAGGTCTTTGGGTTTCTCCCCAGGTCTTTGGCTTGTGAAGTGAGGGAGACCTGTATGCTTTGCCAAGGAAGATGGACATTGGTCAGTGACACTTAACCTTTTACGTCCTGTCCTTTGGGAGCCATTGATGAAACTTGGGAATGAATGCCTTTGAACCCTGGAATAAATGTCTCCAGGCTGTTCAGAGTACAGCTCAGCCCCTTGATCACATGTTTTAACTAAATTGGTTACAAAATAGATCTGTCTAAATTGGTGTGAGCCCCTTTGTGTGGACACTCCTAAATCAGTTTAAGAGTGGCTGGTATTGATTTTAACTTAATGTGGTTTGTTACTGAAGTAAGCTGGATCAATAGTGCTAAATAGGTGCAATTTCTTGTGTTGACTATGCCATGGAAAACTTTCATAGAAAAGATGAGTAGAGAGGGAAAAGGATTGAGTTTGTTCTCTTGTTGCTTCCCAGTGATCATTTATCAATCAGCTTTGGGATTTTCCCCCAAAAGATATCTCTCTGAATGGAGCTTCTCAGGCACGAATAGAAATATCCTGAACCCAAATCCACCTTAACAAGAGATTTCTAGGAATCTAAATCTTGGTGTTTCACTTATTTACTACCTTTGTGTTTCACCCAGGAACCCATGCAGGGACCCAGCACCTATAGTTGTCCAAAGGCTACAGGCAGTGCTCCGTGCTGTGCTTTGCCATGGACTTTCTGCACAGCCTCAGGGAGGTGATAAGGACCCTCAGCCTCTTTTACCCAGGAGCAGTGCTGGCTGTGTGGCATGTTTAGAGATATTTCTGGCACGATTGCAATTAGGAGGAGGGCACAGAAATACCTTTAAAGGATTTCTGTATGAAGGCTTATAGCCCTCCTGCCAGATGATCTCTGTTCTCACTCTAAGGGTGAGCAAGAGGAGTGGGATTTAGGGTTCCATCAGGAAAGACGGAGTGGTGGATTGCTGTAAGGAGAATCAGCTGCCCTGTCTCCTCCTTAGGACTCAGACTCTGTTGAACCCAGTGAAGATCTTTGCCTTCAACCTGTAAATGCTGTAACCGGCATTTAGCTCTTACTGTCAATACCTTGGGTTTCCCCCTCATGCCTTCTGCAGCAAGCCTTGCTTTCTCATTGCCTTTCCAACGCCGCTGAGTTCAGTGCTGTTGTTATAACCCCCTACATTTAGCTATGAGGTTTCTTTTATTACAACAGCTAACATCAGTTATGGATCCATGCTGGCCACCAGAGCCTTGTATCGAGTCCATTGTGAGCATTCTGGCCCCTTTGGAGCAAGTGCCTCTCTGCCCCATTAGCCTAATGATGCCTGCAGTGTCCCAAGGCTGCTCCCTGCATCCGGAGGAGCTGGCACAGGGGCTGGGCTGGTTGTCACTTCATACCTCTCCTTCTCTCGCAGCCTTTGCATAGGAGAAATCCCAATATCCACACTATTGCACCCTCTGACAGATCACGAATATTTGGTTTCTACCAGATCCTGAACAGGTTTCCCCTTTTTCTCCTCTTGTTTTGTTTGTTTCTGAAAGAGCTCATCCCTGAAAGACATATGCTGGATGTACCCTCATGAGCTCGGCTCATTGTCATGCATGTTGCAGTCAAAATCTCATTTTCATTCCAGAAACAAAAGGTCTGTCAACTCGTTTAACTGCACAGAAAACACCAAACAAGAAATAAAGCCCAATTAAGAATAAAGAGAAGGAAGAGGCTCAGTGTAATAGATTGTTTTGGTAAGTGGTTTCGTCAGCTCCATCTGCAAGCTGTTGCTATGTGAACCTGCCACAGGACTGGGGCTGGTTTAGGTGCAGGCAGGGCAGGCAGTGTTCTGGGGTAGTGGCTCTGAGCTCTGGAGGCAATGGAGATGATGTGGATTGTCTCTCCCTGGAGGGACTGTGAAGCAGACCCCAAGCAACCCCTTTCCTCGTGCTGGTGGGGATGAGACAGGAGCCAGGCTGTTGCTCTCTGCTGTCACCTTGTTTTGCAAAGGGAACCCCACTGTGAGCTGCTGTTGGATGAACTCTTCGAGGCCCTGCCCTGGTAGCAGCAAAACAGCAGATGGAGGAGGTCACTGTCACCACAGCTGGTGACCTTCCTGCAGGCAGTGCCAGGCTATTTCTGGGGATGGCCCTGCACTTGCAGGTTTCTCACAAGCTTTCCCTTGACTTTTCCCTTCCTTTCAAGAGATGACCACTTCAAACAACGGTTCTGCTTTCTGATGCATTAAGACTTGGAAATTTGCCATTCATCACAGCTGTGTGTCTGAGCCTGTGTGATTATTTTGGGAAGTGAACCATGGTGATTTGTGTCTATGTGTTTTATTGGCACGCAGGATGTTCCCTATCTACTTCTCCCTGGCTGTCTGCATTTGCATTGGTTAATAAAATGGATAACGTTCAATGACTTTCTGATGGGTGAACAAGATTTGGCACACAGGATGTAGGAGCTTTTCACAAAGGCTAAAATTTCATCCTGGGAGATTGAACCCTCTGTGGCAGCCATACACAATCCATAATAACAGAAGCTTTTAACCCATCCATAATTGCTTTCATATAGAAAATGATTGCTGTAAGTTAACTTCATAATTCTAAATCAGTGGCTCTCAGTAGGATTTCAGATGCTTTAATTTGCCCTGAATTATCTGTAGAACTCACAGGCAGTTCATCTATGCTCTTTTCTGATTATGCTTCTTGTCGTGCTGACCCAAACTTTGTCTGTTTAATTTTTGTCTCCTCTTTCTGAAAATAGACCCATTTCCAATGATATTTCACTGGTGGCAATGACTCTGACTTGTGAAGGGAGGGGATAATGCTCTCTTGAGCTGCCTTTCCTGGAGGTCATTCCATGCTTTGATACATGTATTACTGACTTGGTTGTACTAGTACCTGGGGGGTAGCCTTGGGTTGAAGTAGCCACCAGTGGGATGTGAGGCCAGCCCAAGCAGGACCATCATGGTGGTGGCACCTGGGATGGTTCATGCCATGGTTCCTCTTCTTCAGCTGCAAGGAGGAGGGAAGGATGTCACAGCTGGCTCTGTGTGTACCCAGCACATGGGGGGTTCTGAGCTCAGTGTTAGATGTGCTGTGATAGTGCATACAGCGTGGATGTGGTGTCCTCATCCTAATGAGGACAAAGCTCATGGCTGGGCTGTTTGACAGTCCACAGATGAGCAGGGTGGCCACTCCTTCCCTTATGGCAGCAGCCAGCTTGTGAGATTTTTGAGTGACAGCAGATGAAGGGGTTGCATTATGGCTTGTCTCTAGAACTGTACATCTGTGTCAGATCTTCGCTAAATCAATAAACAGGATGCTGAAGGAAAAATACTTTTAGTGTTCTTATGTCTTTATGCATCAAACTGTTTGGTAATGAGAAGCTCGGATGGTAGCAGACATCCCAGTGTGGCTGGCTGATGAATTTTTTTGTCAAATCATAGGTAAGGGCTGGGTCTTGGGAGATGCTGGCAAGTTGCTCCCCCAGAGAAGGCGTCAGTCTTGTGAATTCCTTTTCAGTGGTAGTTACTATGCAATTTGGATAGCAATCTTCAACCAAGGAGCCCGAGGTACAGCATCAAGAAGTGGAGAAAAATCACTTTGCATGTTCCAACAGACTAACAAATTACCTATGGAAATGCACTTGAGAATATTCCTCAGTAATTGGATTTCAGCTGTTGTTTCAGTGGATGTGCCCCCAGGCTGTGAAGGCAAAAGGGCTCCACTGAAATACTTTGAAACGTTCTCTGGCACCTACAAAATGTGTTTACTATTAAAAAGTGAAACCTGCAAGTCAGAACGCTGCTAAATGCAGTTTAAAAACAAAATTGCACCCCTGCAGCATAGCTCAGGGTGCTGAAGCATCTGGTTTATCCAGACAGTCTCAACCCAGAAACATTCCTGTGACTTTAGTGGAGAAGTCCTGTCTGCTGTCTTCTGCCAGGGTAGCATGAGTATGTCTGTGGTGTACAGTAGGATGTAGAGCAGGAACCCTTGAACAACGGCTGGTTTGAATTGAGGAGTCCATGTGGCCTGGACTAGGCTAAGAAACACATAGGAGGGCTTGCAGGATGAGTTGGTTTGGTACTTTTTGGATGCACTCGTCCTACCGCTGGACCCAGAGCTGCTCTTTATGGTCTTGAAATACATAAAAGTTGCTGCTTTTGCAAAGCTTGAGGAGCAGTGGCTCCTTAAAGTACCTGCACTGTGTTCGTTGCAAAACAGGTTTGCTCTTGGGAAGCTGCCTCTGGATGTTTAGCACATTTTTCTTCAAATGCTGGTGACATCTCCAGTCCTGACCTTGATACTGAAACAACAGATGAAATGGGGGAGAGGGAGGGAGAATAAGCTGTCATTGCACATCACATGTGGCCACTGAGTTTGTCATGGAAAACGGGAGTGATCTGAGGTGACAAGTTGGGCAGAACTGAGCCTGGATGCTGAGGAAGTATTCTTGACTTTGGGAGCAGAAGGGAAGCAAAGCCTTTTTCCCTTAGTAATATGTATATTGTAAAGCTGAAGCTATGGTTGTAGCGGGTGTTCTGGTTTAGTTTTAGATGGTGTTCCCAATTGTCCAAGTTCTGATTATCAGTGGCCACACGCTGCAGTCGTATGCTCACACTGGGAACTGCTCCATCTGTTTGAGCAGAGATGTAAACTGGGATGAAAAGGGCTAGACTCGCACACCAAGAGCTGCATCTACAGTTCAAAATCCAAATGTGAATTGAAAACATGATATTCCTAAAAAATGCTGATTTTGATAATGGGAGGGCTCCTTCGGGAACCTCTCTTTAGGGGCCACCTTCACCTTGTCTTGCACAGAAAGACATGCCTATAATTCTGCAGAACAATAAAAAGCAGACAGCTCTAACATGTGAGAAGTAGGACTTGTTTTCACAAGGGTTTTGAGTGTAGAACAGAAGTTATTGTGTGTATGTCACCTGTCAAAAAGCAGGGAAGTATTTTTCCCCCCTCTATTTTAATAGCATTTAGACAGGCCACTTCCAGAGCTGAAGTCTACCTGGCTGTGGGTAACCTGCAAGCAGAGGTGACTGAAAATCACCATCTTCCTCCAGCCTCACCCCCAGCCCCTAATTTACTTTTTGGCTGAAGAACCAGACTTTAAACCTGCACGCCTCCATCTGAACCTTTCAGATCTCTCTGCCCTTTGGAAGGAGCCAAAAGTAAACCTGGCCCTGACAAATGCCCTGGTTGGCTTTGCGGGCACTACACGAAGAGAAATAAATCTGCTCTGCTGACTGAGGCAACTAGTTCTGTGGGTTTATAAATGCTCCAATTGAGTGTTTTGACACGGCAGTCAGATATAGTTAATCTTTCCCTTGACCTCCCGATACGGGAGTGCAGGCTGAAACCGCTAGTTAAGCACGTCCGTCTCCTGTTGTACCATTCGCGCTCCAGCGCACCGCCTAATCAAGTGTAATATATCTCTGGGTAAAACACACACAGTGCTTTTCACAGCTATTTAAACAAAAAACAGACCTCGGTGCATTAGTTACATACACAAGCCACACAGAATCGTTGTTCCTGTGGTTAAGAGAGAAGTTGGATGGGCTGGGTTTGCTCCAGGGAGGAGGTGTGGGAAAGGTGTGGGAAGTGCTTGCTTCCATCTGCCTGAATGTGGAAAAATACCTGCTTGGTGTCATCCCAAAGGATGTGCGTCCTGATGGGAAGATGGTTTTTCTGCCCATAGTCCTGGGCTGAGATTTAGGACAGGTGGGGATGGCTCTGGATGAGATCAAAAGTATCTTGTTTCCATGTCTGGTAATGATAAGCCTTTCCTACAGCAAAGGGTAGCTCACAGGACAATAACATTTGAGCAGGATACTAAGTTACAAGTATTAGAGGCATAATATTTATTTGAATTGCTGTGTTTTTTCTGTTTGAGAGCACAGCTGGATCTGCAAAATGTCTGCAGAGGTTTGGGGATGACTCAGGTATCTTGGCGCAATCTTTGCAAACCTACTAAGACCCATTAGCTTTGTTAGACTTATTCTTTGCTTGGAAGAAACTAGGAATATTTTGACAAGAGGTATGTTAAGGGATGCTCTACTTTTAGAAGCATGTAATAAGGCAACATCAGAGGATGTCTGTGTGCAGCAACCACAAAGGTGAGGCAGGCAAACCGTATGAGCCCTGGACTTGTGTGGCCGCCAGCTGAGCTGCGGATGGGTGGAGGGAGGAAGGCGATGGGGAGGTCACAGAAGGGAGTGGTGTTTTGTCTTGGGCTGGTGCATCTGGCTTTGATGGGATCTATGATTTTTGAAGGTGAGGCCAGGAGTGTCCACAGGGCATCAGAGGGCAGCTCGTAAGACAACCAGGAAAAAGTAAATCATGAAAGAATTGGAAAAAGAAAATGGGAGAAGAAAAAAAAAACAAACCACCATGTTTCACCATTGATCCAAATATTGGTTAGGTTTGCAAGTAAGGCAGCTGTGCCAGCAGTGCCC
The DNA here is from genome assembly GCA_013399075.1 of Chloroceryle aenea. Taxonomy (NCBI): domain Eukaryota; kingdom Metazoa; phylum Chordata; class Aves; order Coraciiformes; family Cerylidae; genus Chloroceryle; species Chloroceryle aenea. The sequence goes on along the minus strand of VWZY01011632.1, from coordinate 506,605 downwards.
AGGGTAGTTTCTGACTCTAAATGGAGGAGTTAAGTGATTTTTAAAGGCTGAGAAAAACTGGGCTGGTTGACCTCTTGATGCCCAATCAAGCTTTATGTTTTCCTATGATACTCTGATGAGTTTCTCCCACAAGATCTGAGATGCTTTCTCCTGCATTTTTTTTTCCTATGCTCCTGTTTGATCTCCCTAGGATATCAGTGAGGATTCATTGATGTGTCTCTGTTAAAATTCGACAAAGCTCCTGCTTGAGAGCTCTATTTTACAGAGCAGCTCATCCTGTTGGATATTGAGAAATTACACAGCTTGGGATAAAATATATCCTACCCCACCAAAAGTCTTGTATGCTGAAGTACGAGTTTCCTCCAGGCAGTACAATGTGTAAGCCCTATATAAATGTCTGTGTGAAAATAAGATACTTAAATCTCTTTTGAATCCTTGCTCTCCCAAGCCCATCTCAAAGCCCGTCCATGACCTCTGTGCCTCCCTTCTTTCCTTGTGAAACAGAGCTGAGCTCTCCTTCGGGAGACGGAGGTGAGACCTGCCGAGCTAATGTTTATAAAGCTCTTTGAAGGTGAACGTTAGCACGTACCAGCANATTAATATAATATAATATAATATAGATATGCTGCTGGGAGCTGACTGGTGCTTCCAGGAAGAGGAGGGCAATGTGCAAATCACTACAAGCAAATTCAGGCTTTAGCAACTAGAAAAAATATACCCTAGCACATTTTTAAAGTCTCTGTCTTCCACTCAGTGAAAGGTAATTGGATGCCATTATAAAAGCAAACAGCAATGTGTATGAAAGCAATCATGGCAGCACTGGAATCGGGTGCTGCTTTCTGCTACAGGATAGCAACCTGTGCCCTCCTTTAACGGCTGCAGTCCCTGTATTCACATCCCCTAAAGCTCTGAATCCAAAGCAGCTTCAAAGCAGGAGGTACCTGATATTAATTTTTTTTATTACTATTATTATTGTGTCTTGCAATAAGTTACTTCTGTTAAAAGAGACAGAAAACTTATGTCAAGGAAAAATCAGCAGATCAAAGAATAATTTAGGTGGCGGGGGATCATGAAGTCCAGAGTCCTGCTCGAANTTTTTTTTTCCTATGCTCCTGTTTGATCTCCCTAGGATATCAGTGAGGATTCATTGATGTGTCTCTGTTAAAATTCGACAAAGCTCCTGCTTGAGAGCTCTATTTTACAGAGCAGCTCATCCTGTTGGATATTGAGAAATTACACAGCTTGGGATAAAATATATCCTACCCCACCAAAAGTCTTGTATGCTGAAGTACGAGTTTCCTCCAGGCAGTACAATGTGTAAGCCCTATATAAATGTCTGTGTGAAAATAAGATACTTAAATCTCTTTTGAATCCTTGCTCTCCCAAGCCCATCTCAAAGCCCGTCCATGACCTCTGTGCCTCCCTTCTTTCCTTGTGAAACAGAGCTGAGCTCTCCTTCGGGAGACGGAGGTGAGACCTGCCGAGCTAATGTTTATAAAGCTCTTTGAAGGTGAACGTTAGCACGTACCAGCAGCAGCAGCCTGTCTTGTGTGTGCTTATTAACATTCAGGGCATGCTCAAATAGCAGCTCTGTGGCGGTATGTTAACTGTACTGATAAATCTTGTGTAAAAACAACACTCCACCGCACCGTTAAAGTTCCTTCCACCTGGGAACATCAAAGCCCGACACAAATATGGCTTGATCCTCACAGCAGCTGGGGTTGCTTTGGGCCATGCTACAGAAGGGGCTGTGGGAACCCAGTGCTGGGCAGGGTGCTGGGACACCCCTGGTTTTGGCACAAGAAAGGCAGCCTTTGGGATCCCTTAGCAAAGGGCTCTCTGCACCACAGTAATGACCTGGCCAAGTTTTTATAAGTCTAATATCATTAATATAATATAATATAATATAGATATGCTGCTGGGAGCTGACTGGTGCTTCCAGGAAGAGGAGGGCAATGTGCAAATCACTACAAGCAAATTCAGGCTTTAGCAACTAGAAAAAATATACCCTAGCACATTTTTAAAGTCTCTGTCTTCCACTCAGTGAAAGGTAATTGGATGCCATTATAAAAGCAAACAGCAATGTGTATGAAAGCAATCATGGCAGCACTGGAACCGGGTGCTGCTTTCTGCTACAGGATAGCAACCTGTGCCCTCCTTTAACGGCTGCAGTCCCTGTATTCACATCCCCTAAAGCTCTGAATCCAAAGCAGCTTCAAAGCAGGAGGTACCTGATATTAATTTTTTTTATTACTATTATTATTGTGTCTTGCAATAAGTTACTTCTGTTAAAAGAGACAGAAAACTTATGTCAAGGAAAAATCACCAGATCAAAGAATAATTTAGGTGGCGGGGGATCATGAAGTCCAGAGTCCTGCTCGAAGCAGGTCTGATCTCAGTTAGATCAGACTGTGATTTAAGTTTGATGATATTTATTTATATAGTGATAATCTTATAACACTTGCGTGTGTCAGTTTTTGTTTGGTCTGGCTCTTCTGAGTAAAGGGCTAACTGGAGAAAACAGGCTGGGATTTTGGAGATTGATATCTAGATAATAACTTAACCATCACAACCTCGGGATAAGTTTTAGGAGCCTGGCTCAAGCCAGAATTTGAAGGATGCTGTATGGGGTGGGAGCAGCCCAGTCTGGGATGAGTGCCAGACATGGGCATGGTCAGTAGGAGCCAAGGAGGGTCCTGGGATCCCACACGAGCCCAGTCCTCTGAGTACCCATGTGCCAGGTTCAGGTGCTCACGCTGCCCTTTGCAAATCAAGATGTACAACCTCAGCCCAACACTTGCAGCTCCACTGCATCCCCATCCCCACTGCCCTCCTCTCCCAGCCACCCCAAAAGAGCTGGAGGAAAAACAGAGATAGGAAAGTTTAAGTTCAGCAAATCCATAAATCATTTCATTTGATGATTATTTATGAACCAGATCACAAGCTTATGAGAGTAGCTCTTAAGAACAAGTTTCTGGCTGTTGAGCAGTTGGCATAGTAGTCCTCTGAGAGCATTAAATATGCATTTGACACAGGTGACTGTGGTGGTTTCTTCCATTAACCCATGGTTTCCAGCTTTCAGCCATTACTGCAGGTATTATGCACAAGCATGTTAATACTTTGTAATTCTACCCTAGAGACTTCGTTAGGCATGCATTTCCCTTGCCCTGAGATGTAGCAAAGGTTCTGCCTTTGGATTTATGTTGCCTGTGCATCCATCCTCCACCTTACTCTCCTGCCTTGCTGATTTGAAAGCTTTTTCCTTCAGACTGTATTGAGTACTTGGGGATAGAGACTTCTGCAGTGGGACAGGAATGATGCAAGTTGCTCTTGTTGGATGCCAAGTACAGCAGCAAAACACGACCCTCCTGCTGTCCTCGTTGCTCCTGCTGTGTCTGAAATGTCTTTCAAGTGGTTTTGTTGGACTGATGCCAGAACAGGTGACCTCACAGTGACTCCTTGCTCCTGTGTCTGGAAAGGATGCTGCCCCTGCAGTCCTGCACATTGTACTGATCTGCTCGGTGAGGATCAAGCAGCAGCGATGCACCAGCTGAGTGTGAACATGAGAGGGGTTAATTTTTAATGGAAAAGAGCTGTGGGGTCCCACTGCAGCTCTCAGGCAGATTTGGCACTGTCACTTCATGCTGTCACTTGACAATTAAAGCAAATGCAAGTGGTGTGGCAAAGAACAGATTAATTAGATTTGACAATAATGCTGGGAAATAACTTAACTTTAGAGTAATCCATTTCAGGGGGGAAAATGTTTCCATTGTTTGCTTCTTGGCTTTCTCTTTAAAACTAGACACAGATTTCCAGCTCTTGTGTGGGAGTAGGCAATCTTCTTGTGTCTAATAATGGTTTTAATAAGTGAGTATTTTAGGTACCAGCGCTGTGGTACTTGACATTCAATATGAACTTGGGAAAAGTTGCTGTGTTCCTCTAATATTTGAGGAAAATTTCCCCCCTATCATGGAAAGCTGGGTGGATCTGAGTAGCAAGGGGACAAAGCACAGGGAAGCTCTTTCCTTCCTGACTGCTCTCCTGCTACAGAGCTCGGTACCTACTTGCACCTTTGCCTTCAATTGAGTTTGATGCAGCAGCCTCTGGTTCCTGCAGAGTGTTTGTTGGACTTTAATTACATTTTACCTACAGCATTTATTCTTTTCTAGGACCATTTTGCACTCAGTGGCTACAGAAATACATTGCCATTTTCCAGTAAGATGAACACATCCACCTCTGCTATGTCCTTTCCACCTGCAGCTCCCCAGGTGCTACCTTTCCTACAGCTCTAAAGCACTAAACAGCCTCAAGGAAAAATACATTTAAAACCTAAAAATCCTCTTCATTTCACCCTTCTGTTAAGGGCATCACCCTAATATGCAAGCTTTTATATGGTCAGCTTGATGGTATAAACCTACTGGTATGGACTACAGCTCCTTTAACATTGAATATTAACATTTATTATTGATATAGCATAAACAATGTGCCAAGTTTAGTATAATTGTCTTAGTTACTGATGATATAAAACCTGATTGTTATTTTGATGGCTTCTTTTGATACTCCAGTTATCCACCTTTGGAATATGGAATTGGCAATGCTTCGGCAGATTTTGTTAAAGTTGGGAAACCCAGTTGATGGACTTCTGGGTGACTGTACCTGAGTCACTGCGCCTCTATGAACAGACTCAGACATCGCAGCTGTAGCATTTACATGAGTTTCTTGGGGATGAGGGATTAACTAATGATGGATTAGGCAAATTAATCTATGGTTTGTAAGGCATACATTACACAGAGTTCAATTTAGGTTGATGGATTTATTATTTATTATTTATTATTTGCTGTTGTGTGTCAGTAAGTGGTTCTTCCTAACATGATGATGTATGATAGCAGCCCATGCCTGAGCTGCTATATATAAAGGTCATTGTTTCTGTAATTAACCCCATTTTTCATGGTCTTTTAATGCCGATACATTAATTTGCATTGGTCTGGAAATGTGACAAAGAAATGGATTTCCTTCAATTAGGTTTTCTTAAACTGAAAAGTTCCAAAACACAGGACTATGACCACAGGCATCTGCGGTACAGACACATGTGTTCTTCAGCATATTGTCTGTAGCTGAATTTTCTCAACTGGAATAGTTGCGGGGAGACACAAAGGACTTGGAGGTGTCAAAAATGAGCAGGTGCTTGGAGGTAAGATCATTGAGTTTACCCCCTTGCCTGGCTACCTCTGTCCCTATTCCCAAAGCAGGAAACTGCGTTTTTTCCCCTCTTGAGGTGCAGGCACTGGGGCCAGCCTTGCCTGTAGAGCTGAGGTTGTATGGCTGCTCGTGTGCAGCATCATTTGCCTGTGAGGGCAGGGGAATGGCAGGGTCCTGCCTGCCCGGCTGGTGCTGTGCAGGCAGCAGCAGGTTTAGCTCTGAATTTCCCTGTCTTTGTGGCTTAAATCAGAACCTTAAGGCTGGCAGAGTGCCCTGCTTAACGATACCACGGGCTAATCATTTACAGCAGAATGCAGAGGCAAAGGAGTGTGTTTTTAATCTTTACAAATGTATCTAGATAAGCCAGGAGACAGAGTTATCTTTTGTATTACAAGAAAAGGGGTGTGTGTGTGTGGAAATCCACACCAAGGAGCACTGCTGTACCGTCCTTGGCCTTTTCTTCAGTCTTTGTCTTTCTCTTTGTATCTTGTGCTGTTGAATTAATGGGATATGAACTCTGAATACTTAAGTGATCTATTAATTTTAATTAGCTTCCTAATAGCTTCTGGACAGTGATCGAACATAACATTGGGACTGTGCTGTTTACTTCCCAAAGCATGGGGCACTGATGGGACTCCTGCTGGTGTGCATGTTTCTGTCCTGCCTTACCTGCTGAGTGGCCTCCAGGACCAGGGGACGTTTGGGCAGGTAACACTGATGGAGACTGTGAATGTGATGGCACAGAGAAACACAGCTGAGTGTTTCGGTGGCTGGAAGTGCCTCCTCCTCTGGGGAGGTTCCATTTCCCCACTGCTGAGCATGGGTGGGATAGCTGGTTCTGCTTGGGGCTGAGCAACCCTGGTACAAGCTCAGTTGTCGGTGGGAATCGCTCATGAGCTGCTCCGGTTTGTGTTTGCAGAGGGCTGCTAGTGCTCCTCACCGCCCTGCCACCATGCCAGCAAAGAGCCACATCCTTCTGCAGCCTCCGTTACGGCCGGGGAAGCATTCCCACCAGATGGGCCTGTCTGGATTCTGACGGCATCCTCAGCAGGAAGCATAAGGCAGGAGGCTGGGGACGCAGAGGTGAGGAAACCAGCAGCGCTCCTCGCTTTTTGCTGCGTGCACATGAAGCTGTGAATGGGAGAGAAGTTGCAGAGCTCTCGAGCAGCCAAGACTGGAGGCAGAGAAATTCGCACTGTTCTAGTTTACCGAAGCTGTGAAGGATGTGATAGATGAATCACTTTTGCAGCAACCTTCTCTGCCACCAGATTCCCTGAGATGTTAAGCTTTGCTGTACGCAGCATGTATTTGAGGAAAAGATAGAAGGGATGTTCTCTGAATCAGAGGAGAGTCTGACGCACAGAGACATTTTCAGGGGAATAATTTACATATGCATTCCCTTTCTAAAAATATCAGTCACAGTATTGCCTCTATTTTTGCACGCAAGGCTTTCTTGGCTGGTAGGTGGATAGAACTGGGAATCTGCACTTACATGGATCCAGATACCAAAAGGTCCAGCGGGGCTGCAGCACGGGGTGCCTCCTGCTTTTCTCAGGAGGCAGAGTTTGGAGATGGTTAAGCTTCAGGTTATGGGGAGGGAGGGGAAGGATGTATTCACCTTGACAATGCCCCAGATGTCATCTACACATAGTCTCATGCACAAGGGTGGAAGGCAGACTTTTCCTGTTCCCTCCTAGAGAAGGCAGCACAGCTGAGTGGAGGGCAGCAAGCAGCTCCAGGAGGAGCAGAGAAAAAAAAGTAGGGATTTTTCATTTCCTTGGGTGACGGCTAAGAGAGCTGGTGAGAAACTCCATTCCAACATCTGCTTGCGCTGGAGACCTCTGGCCACAGCTTCATGCCAAGGGAGAGGAGGAACGTCAAGGATTTGCTCTGGCTCTGCTTGCTGGCATTGAGAGGTAAACTGAGTTTTCAGATGCTTTTAGCATAGTACTGTTCAGGTCTTGCAAAGTCCAAGGCAAATTCCTTTTGAGAGCAGTGGGAACACATCTGGGTGTGCACCGACTTCAGCCCATAGTTTATAACATGTTGGAGTTTCATTTCAGTGGGGGAAGTATGATGTGGGATCAAAGCATACCCTCTAATCTCTTCATCTGAAGTAGTCATTTGTTGTCTCCTTTAGTGTGTCTGTGGACACCAATCAAAGTGTGTTCCTGGAGTCTAAAGGGACAGGACCATCCTTAGTGTCCATCCTGATGATCAGGTGGCACTGCAGTATAACATCACCCTTCTCCTGAAATTCTTAAGGCAAAATCCGTGTCTTGGCTTCATAATAAATTAAGTAGCTCAATGGAAACAAACGTTTATCTTGAACTTCTGTCATTTGACATCGTACAGAAACAAAGCAAGAGGATTGTTTTGATGTAACTCCAACAGCCTTCTCCATCCCCAGCTCTCCCACCTGGGATTTACTTTAACCTTTGCCTTAGGCCTGTTAGGAACTGGTGAGAAAAGAAAGAGTGGGAGGGGAAGGTACAAACTGGCCATCAATAAATGTAAGCTGGAAATAAAACAGGTATTGCTACCACCGGAGGGTGAGGTTATGAAACAGCTGTGCAGCAGTTCTGTCTCTGAGGGTATGTGCGGAGCCCGTGCTGTTTGTGATGGAGGCTGATAAATTTATGGAGAGGATTATACAACCCAGACTTCGTGTTAGCAGGGGCTGTCCTCTGTGGAGCCACTGCTGGGAATTTGGCGAAGTGAGTGCTACACTGATACACAAACTGCCTTTGCGATGGGGATGTGACCCAGCGTGGTTTTTGCTCAGGGCTACAATGGCTGAGCTGAACTAGGGCAGATGGTCTCCAATGGAGTGACAGCATCCTCCTCAAAATGGGCACACAGGGCTCTGACTAATGGGGAGAGAACACCCGGGGCCACAACTGAAACACTGGGGAAAACCTGTGAAGTTTTTTTTCTCCTCTTTTCTCTGTGGGTTCTGTTAGTATGCTCAGGAAGTCCCATTAGCACCCACTTGGTCCAGTAACATGCATCATTTTGCCCTTTATTGTGTCTTTTATGAAAAGCTGGTACTGAGGGAGCAGTCGTGAGCTTCTTTGAAATCCTCTGTCAGAAAAAAATCATCACCTTGAACAAACAAACAAGCACACAATCCCTGAGCATGCTGGAGATTGATTTGTAGCACTTTTCTCTCCCACTTTATCTGTTCAGAAATGTTTTGGCAAGCCATGAAAAATCAGAGCCCTTTGCTGTCAAAAGCAATCTATTTCTGATGGAGCTGCGTTAAGGGCTCCGGGTGGGTGTTTGGGCTCTGCCAAGGTGCTGAACAATTCCATTGAAGGGATGCTTGTCCAGAAGAGCAAAGGCAGACGGGAAGTATTTTGCAGCCTGTGAATGGGCACAGGAGAAGGGTGGTGAGGGAGCACCATGCGAGCTGCAGAGAGAGCTAGGGGAAAGAGATGCCACACCAAATGTAGTACAAATGGTACACAACCTGCCTACTCATTCATATCTAGTATTTTTCTAAGTGTTGCTGTTTTTCTGCATCCCGTTAAGCTTTTTGATTTGTTTCCATCTGTTCGGTATAGATCACTTCTGCAGTTTACTTAAAACACAAATACCCTTTATGAATCTCTACAGATGGTTTTCAAAGACTTATAGAAAGACAAAGATAAGATCAAGAAAATCTTGAGTGTTCGCCTCAGGGGAAAAAAATGGGACAGTCGCTTTGCCTTGCAGCTGCAAGCCACGTCAAATCAGACACTTTGATATGTTTCATTTTCTGTCTGAAGTCTACATCTGAAAGGCAGCCTGGCTTATTTCAGTCAATGCGCAATTTTTGTTAGTTGGGGCTCTTTCTCAGCTTCTAAAAAAGATGCTCATTTGCATCCTAGAACAAAGCCAGCACTTTCCCCCCATACATTCAGAGTGCCTTCGCCAAAAACTAATCGTGCTGCAAAGTGTGTGTATGTGTGTGGTTTTTTCTTGAGCACTCCTCTCCTGCTGTGTTGGCCAGAGCTGCAGCAGGGATGGGTGCTCATCCTCTCCACAGTGGCCTCAG